>JAYESA010000009.1:15883605-16403605 GCA_036927795.1 Iris macrosiphon
ATATATGAGTCATATTTTTTATTTTTCTACATGAATTATGCAAATGTGAACCAATAGAAATAGAGTGTACTAGTACACATTGATGCACATGAAATATGAAAATCTATTCTTATTGGTTTACGAATACGTTTACGTGTACATGACTCTTGTCCGTTTATATATATATATATATATATGGCGATGGCAACAGTCCTTATCTCCTCTCCCTGTTCTGCTCTTGACAAAAAAGCATTGCTGGTTTAAGCACTGCATCAGCCGGTAATTAATGACCTTGTCAAGTGTGCATCCACGTGCCAGTCAGTAAAACTGAAATGCCAGGATGACTGCAACCTGTATTCAATCTACTGCTTAGTTGTGGTTAGCTTTACATATCAAAACCAGTTGACAAGGATGTGTTTGTTGGCATGCCAAATTCTGGAGCAAGTCGACGCATCACTGGTGATTAAATGCATGTGGATTAACAGTAGTATCCAAATTCTGTTTCCTGTCGTCAAGTGTCGACCTTGAGTAATCTTGCTCCCACTTTGCAATGAACTCGCAATATCAACTCAAACACGAAAACTGTCACAGTTGCAATAAAAGTAAAAATTTCAATGGAACAGGTCCTAAAGGAGTGTTATTACCTTGAGTTCAAGTATGTTGCTCCTACAAAGATCAAAGATTGAATCACACTTGTCTAAATACAGAATACCAAGAACTAGAAAAGTTTTCTCATTCAAATGCCATTAGCAAATCATTACATTTAACGTTTCTTTTCGCAAGTTTGGCTGCCATGAGGAAATTCGTTGGCTAGTTTGCAACTTTCATAGAACTTTCATTGATAGTCATAGTAATAATACTTCTACATACTAGACGTGATAAAAAGACTTGGCAATAAACTATAGAAAATTAGAAATGACGAGCAAAGCAGTGCCTTAGCAATAAAAGACCATAAAAGATGACACACTGAAAAATTAAAACCGCTTCACTTCTTCCTCTTCTTTGGGGGTTGAAGGGCCTCTTCGTCGTCATCTTCTTCCTCGTTCTCTTTATCCTCCTCCTCCGCTACCTCCTCTTCGTCGTCCCCTCCATCATCATTTTCGTCGTCATCATCACCATCATTGTCGTCGTCGTCGTCGTCGCCATCCTCCTGGTCTTCGGGATTTTCCTCTGCATTGTCACCATTTTCTCCACCTCCTCCTGCATCTCCACCTGGAGCCTTCTTGCCATTGTTACTGTTCGGTTTCTCATAACCCTCCCCATCTTCCTCTGATTGATCCTCTTCCCCTTCGCCGTAGTCGCCATCATCTCCGTCGTCATCGTCATCTTCATTGTCAGCGTCAACTGGCTCCTTCTGTTGGTTTCGATGCTCAGGTTTGAAAGGAGGTAGAGAGCCAAATGGATCCTATAAGCACCAAAAAGAATATTCAACCCTACATTACGGGTGGTTGACTTGTGGAAAAGGTTCACTGTGCACATGAAATTACTGAGTTTCAAATTTACAATATAACAATCCCCATGCCCTTTTTATTGGGAACAAAAAAATGGCAGATCCTAGCAACAAATGGCTACACAAGAAGTTCAAAAGAGTGCTGTACTGACCAACGTATCAACCCTATCCCCATGCCCTTTTTATTTTTCTATTTAGGTCCTTGAAAATTGCCCATTTAAATCATAAAAAAATTTAAGGGATGAGATGCATCTAATCCAACCGTTCCTTGTTGTCGAGTTTTAAAAATTAGTAACTCATGAATTACTCTAGGAATTTTTGATTCCAAACTCTGTTGAATTTTTTTTTTTTTTTCCAATCCGAAACTCCTTCCCATCCCTTAACCGATGCCGAAGCTCAATGTCCGGACCTACTCGGTAATGTCCTGTAACCTTACCACTAGGCTACATCCTAGGAGACAAACTGTTGAAATCAATAAAGTATAGACTGGTTACCAAGCCATTTCACATGAAGCATGCTTGGTGGACAATAGGCTTTCAAACAAAGCTACCATTTTTGATGATGGGCATAATATGCTCTACTTATACCCGGGCTGATTCCTGCCAAATAATAAAGATGCACAGTGCTCCCAGCACCAGGAGTGCATTTGTATTCATCACTATCAAGTATCAACTTCCAATATTAACAACATACACTGAAGAAAGAAAGGTCATTCATAGAACTGGAAAAGGCAAACTTTATTTTCTTCTATTGAATTTTCAACATGCTTTAAATTTTCTTAATAGATTTATTTCCAAAACAAATGAAAAAATCAGTGGCAAGTATTTAGGTAATTTGAGAGCCCTTTACGGAATGGGTAACTAAGAAATGGACATTGGGTCTTCTGAGATTTATTTTCTTTGTTGCATGAACTTAAACTATAATTCAAAAAGTACGTTGATCTACCTTCTTGCCAACTAGTCATTTATGCTTTATGGCATGATCCTCTCATACTCATAACTATCTTCGCTATGAATTCAGCATGTAGAGGGTTGATGATGAAACTTTGTTAAATCTTGTATAGAACTTTTTTATGTTCCATAGCGGATCATATTTTCATAGGCGACTAGTCATTTACGCTTTATGGTATGATTCTCTCATACTCATAACTATCTTTATCTATTTGCATGGATAATGGTGAAGAATTTATGGAGGTAAATGTATATTTAGTATTTTGTTACCAACTAAGAGACTGGTTGGTTCGCAAATTTGGAGCATCGAAGTGGCCAAAATTCGGATTTTGAATCACTTCAAGTGTTTGGTTGGAAGATTTGCAGATAAATTTACTGTAATTTGACATGAACAGTTAATGTTGTTTGTCACGGAATCAAAATTTTAAAATCGGAGTTTATTTCCTCCGAAGTTGAGAGCAATTGGTTGGAGGATCAATTCTCTCTACTTTAAAAAAAAAAAAATTTACTTTCATGTCACTTCAACAAAAGTTACTTTTTCACTTACTTCAACAACCAACCAAAAATCACTTCTAACCTACACTTCTTCAAAGCACCCAAACGAAATATTTTCTACTTCATTCCACTTCATTCTATTTCACCACAATGCGTACCCAAAAATCGATTTCTGGACGCACTTTGTTGAACCAAACAGCCCCTACATGTAAATATAATATTTGAAATAAATCTAACTTAAAGTATCACGTTTCAAGCCAAAAAAAACAACAACCCAATGTACGCTTATTCATGTGACAACATTTAATTTTAGCAACAGTCTCAATATGCCGAAGTCACTGAGGCTTGCAGCTGGCTAGCCGTATTTACATTACTAACCCCATATCAAACATATGTAATATAGTCGACTTCTTGTGAAAACGCCAATAAATCTCTCAACAAAATATCCCACCCACAAACAAATACTAGCGAATATTCGCCTTCTAGATTAGAATATTCGCACCACTGTTAAACTGTACAACTACACCGCGAGCACATAATAAGAACAAACGGCTACTTTATTCCAACAGAGCAAAGCGGACCCCACCTCCGGACCTCAAATCTAATCCCGAAATTCCTAAAATATATTATATTCTCAGTTCCGGACCCACTACACGACAGAAAAAGTCGTTGGAATTTTCTTTTCCCCAGAGTCCAGAGATGGGAGGCGGTGAGCTTACCGAGAGGGTGGCGGTGACTGCACCGCCGGCCAGGGACTCGGCGGCGCAGGTTATCGAGCCGGTGGCGGTGGTGAGGACTGGCGGCAGCGCAGCCGTTTCCATGTGGACGGCCAGGATTGCTCCTCGAATGAAGCCTGAGAAAAAAAGGAGATTGTTTTTTTTAGGAATACCGTTAGTAACGGACTAGTTTCCTGTTCTATGCAATAAAATTGGCAGCGAATCTATAGAAGAAGAAAAAAAAAGATTCAAAGTAGTTCTAAAATTTTGAGAAATTCTAGGTATGCATTTACAAAATTGCAGTTAAACCTTTTAAAAACGTCAACTAACTGTACTCTCAGTGCCTACGTTCTTTCACTTAATTTAAAATTTTAAAATGTAAATTCATATTAAAAAATGACAGAAAGATTTTTAGAAATAAAAACATAATCTCTAGGAGAACAGATTCACTTTCTTTATGTTTTTCTCTCGAGTATAAACCGGAAAAGTGCAGTTTCCAAAATTAAAGGGGATGCAGTTTCCAAAATTAAAGGGGTAAACTGCTAAATTCACAAATAATCTAAATTTTTTTTAGTAGAAACGGCTACAACTAAAAATAATTAAACTGAAAAAAAATGGACTGGGAACCTCTAAAAGTCTCGTAACTTTCAGAAAATAAGCTAGAAACCCACAAAAACTCCAAAAACAACCCTCAAAAAACAAATTCTTACAAGAATTAGACAGCAAACGTCACCTGACAGTGGAAATCCGAGACTAGAATGAGCAGATCTGGAACTCCCGGACTCAAAAACCGACGAGAAAGGCGCCGTTGATCCTCGACCGTCGGATCCTGATCTGTATCTGTATCGTAAGGCTGAGAAGAAAGGGGAGATATATATAGAAAAGCAAGGGAGTAGTGGGAAACGGGGGGAGGGAGAGGAGAGGTTTAGCGTTAGTGAGAGCAGCGGGCAGCATCCAATCCCTGCCCGTAAAAATAGGTCAAAGGATGAGGGTATCATAGCCGTTGGTGATTAATCAGATGGTTAGTTCTTAATCTTGATTAGTTAATTAATATGAACTAATTAGTTACTATTATATCAAGAAAAGCTAAAGGCAGCCACATAAAGAGAGATTTGATGGTGTGGATGAGAGAATTGGATTCTTTTTTGTTACTAAAATTAGAATATTAATAATAATAAATGGAGTTACTGTAGGTTTTGTGAAAAGTAAAAAGTATTTACTAGTTAGTACAAGTTAGTTAACTTGGTTAGGTTGTGTGTGGTTTGTTAGATGGAGTGGGATGAGTTAGTGTTGTAATCACTCACTATTTACATAATCTCATCAAGTCCATGCTTAAAATGGATCCATTCTCGGTTTATACTCCAATCGGATCGGGTTTGGATGGATTATTGTTTCAAATTGACCTATTTTTTTAATATATTGTTGAAAATTGTTTCAAAATTAAATTATTTTAAAAATAAATTTGATCAAGTGTCCTTAAAATAAAATAAAATTTTGACTTACCTCTAACTTTATTTATCCATATGCAGGATGTACCTCACATTATTTCTATAATGTACAAGTTTCTCCACATTTGACGGAAATCGTCTCTTTTTAACGGTCAACTCGTTTGACACATATTTTTGTACGAAAATATTCATGTATTCTTTTCCACTCCTTGTTGTAGGTCTCCGCTCCGCTCCCGTCCTCCCCCCCCCCCCCCCTCCAACACCCTCCCCCCACCTCCCCGTCACAGGCCCTGTAAACCCCCTGATTTTTCAAAATTTTTAAATCTGGACTTTTCACAATTTTCTGGAATTTTCTGGGAATTTTCTGTAATTTAAAAACAGGGTTTTAATTATTAAATAATTTTAAATTGATAATAAACAGTATTAAAATATTATGGAAATAATATTTTTGGGTGTAAAATGAAAAACTGGACTTAGGACAATTTTTCTGGAATTTATTGGGCCCCGGACCTATTTTTAAAACACCTAAAAGTATTTATTTAATTATTTATTATTTATTTACTGATTATTATTATTATTATTATTATTATTATTATTATTATTATTATTATTATAATTATAATTCAGACCGGCCCGGCCCAACCCAGCCCAGCCCGGCCCACCGCTCCTGCCCACTGGATCCAAGCCCCTTGGGCCTGTCACGCCCCGATCTCCCGCGGGCAAATCGGCCGTTCCCGCTAGGCGGGAATCACCCTCGCCAGCGCTCCCGCGGAACGATCGCTTGACCCATCCGGGCGTGATGCCGCACGAGCGTGATCCACGCCCGTGCAAGGCCATGGTTCATTGGCTGGCGGCAAGAGTTCTAAGCCACAGAGTCGCACAGATTGTCCGAGTGCAGCGGAGTTTAGGAACGCATAGCGATCGGTAACAGGTTCACTGAGTCGACAATATAGCGGAAGCATTGAAACAAGTAAAGTAATCTCTTTATTGATATGAAACATGTATTACAGGCGGCGTATAGCCGAGATTACAAGTCGCTCAAGCCTCTCTCTCTGAAACAGTAAAAGCGTGCCAAGTGGCTACAACTGTGGAATGAATGTACAGGCGATGGTGAGGCGATGTTCACAACTTATGTCTTGTATATGTACTTCAGTCCCGGACGCACCGTTGCTTCGGAGTGTTGTCCACGCCTTAGCACGCACGTTGGAGGCGTCCGCACCGTACGAGGTTCTCCCGCACCCTGCATATCAAACTGGTGGATTATCAGTACATTGAATGCACTGGTGGGGAAGCTACTCGCCCGCTCGACAAATCCAAACACGTAATACAGGTTCCGTGCACAACTATTAAGTTGTCTTTCTAGTTGCCTTAGGATCAGTTTCATGCAGATATTGAATAGCCTAACGTGTCGGGCAGTGCGCCGTGCGATGTTAGAGGAACACGGCGAGACTTACCAACTTACCATCTCCTTCCCTGTCCAAGGCAAACATTGTTAATTTAAGCAGGGGCATGTATAAACATTCAGGAGCATAGCATATGCAACATGCAAACATGAGAGTCATTGAACGGGACAGTATTTGGTGTGCTCAGTTGTTCTTGATGCAATGACTCGCACGCGGATAGCCGCTAAGCGAGGATGACTTATCTATATGAACATGAGTCGCTGGCATAGCCATAAAGGACTAATCCCAGACGAGAGTGGAACGCAACGAGAGCACACGATGCGCTACGAACCATCTCGCCCGTACACGATGGATTGTACATGAAGTAGTCCAAGGCCAAGATGGAATGCAACAAAGTACACGATGCGCTACAAACCATCTTGTCCGCACACGATGGACTACACACATGATGTGGTCCCGGGAAAGTGGAATGCAACGTAAGTACACGAGGTGCTACAAACCACTCGCCCGAACACGAGGGACCACACAAGAGTTCCATCCGGATCGGATCGGCCCCAGTGCCCCGGTGACCGTCCGTGGAACTATACCTCGTTTCCGAGTTGTCCGCGACATGCACTTTCTTTTTGGGTCATTCAATTATCACGAGATACACGAGAACACGAGAACACGCGTGCACTTTGAACAAGAGAACACGAGAACACGAGTGCACGGGAACACGAGTATACGAGTACACGGGATACTTGGATCTTGTTCTTTGTACAATAACTTGTCTTGATGCACTCCCCTGGTTCGGGGCTGCGTGGTGACCTAACGGTCCCGAATACTTGCGGGTTCATTCAGGCACGGAACGACTACGTAGTAGTCTCCCGGGGTTTGGATGAAAACACGGTAACATTCAAGCAGACATGCATGCGTTTCTAAGGAACATAAGCAGGCACCTTGCTCGGACCCGAAGGTAAGCCGAGGGATAAAACCGTTAATGGACTTAGCATGCAAGGGTCTGAATATAAACAGTATTTCATTTCCATGTTCTAGCAAGCAATACAGTTGGGATTATTCCCTTAGCTAGGTGCGTTAGACTTATTAGCATGCAGGGGGTGAATCACCTAACGACTAGCATGAATATTCCAGATTTTATGTGCGCTGGCTAAGCAAAGACAAGTTCACCGTAGCCACCCACCTTAGCGATGATTCGCCTCGGTAGAGCGATACGTCTGAGCGAGCCTCTGAAAGTCCAAGCCGGATTCTTGTAGGGACAAGTCTGGATATCCTTTGCTTCTTGATCGAGGCAAAGCATGTCGGGACAGCTGCACTATTGCCGATTGAGTTGGCAGTCCGCTTGAGCGGAACGGGGTGTTACAGGGCCGGCCCACCCGCTCCCCTACCGGGTCAGGTCGGGTCTGCCCGCCATCCGACCCGTCCGTACCCGGCTGACCACGCCCCCTCTTTGTCACGCCCGTATCTCCCGCAGGCAAATCGGCCGTTCGCACTAGGCGGGAATCACCCTCGTCAGCGCTCCCGCGGAACGATCGCTTAACCTATCCGGGCGTGATGCCGCACGAGCGTGATCCACGCCCGTGCAAGGCCATGGTTCATTGGCTGGCGGCAAGAGTTCTAAGCCACAGAGTCGCACAGATTGTCCGAGTGCAGCGGAGTTTAGGAACGCATAGCGATCGATAACAGGTTCACTGAGTCGACAATATAGCGGAAGCATCGAAACAAGTAAAGTAATCTCTTTATTGATATGAAACATGTATTACAGGCGGCGTATAGCCGAGATTACAAGTCGCTCAAGCCTCTCTCTCTGAAACAGTAAAAGCGTGCCAAGTGGCTACAGTTGTGGAATGAATATACAGGCGATGGTCAGACGATGTTCATAACTTATGTCTTGTATATATGCTTCAGTCCCGGACGCACCGTTGTAAGGCTTCAGAGGGAACTCCTGGCCTTAGCACGCACGAAGGAGGCGTCCGCACCGAACGAGGTTCTCCCGCACCCTGCATACAAACTGGTGGATTATCAGTACATTGAATGCACTGGTGGGGAAGCTACTCGCCCGCTCGACAAATCCAAACACGTAATACAGGTTCCGTGCACAACTATTAAGTTGTCTTTCTAGTTGCCTTAGGATCAGTTTCATGCAAACGTTGAATAGCCTAACGAGTCGGGCAGTGCGCCGTGCGATGTTTGAGGGAACACGGCGAGACTTACCAACTTACCATTTATCCTTTCCTGTCCAAGGCAAACATTATTAATTTAAGCAAGGGCATGTATAAACATTCAGGAGGCATAGCATATGCAAACACGAGTACTTATTTCAAGATCGTTCATGTGTTCAGTTTATTTGTTTCATGCGATACAGTATCTCGCACGCGGATAGCCGCTAAGCGAGGATGAATGGTTTATCTTTCGTTTACAAGCAAGCATGCAACAAGTTAAGTACAAGGTGATCACTGGCGTATGCCATAATGGACACTAGTCTGTGACGAAGATGGTTTGCTACGTGCAAGAACGTTAGGCGCCGCATACCACCCTGTCCTAGTACGTGAGACTAAACGTTAGTTCCGTCCGGAGCCGGAACGGTGCCAGTGCCCCAGCAGCCGCCCGCAGGAACTATACCTTGTGCACAAGTTGTCCGTGATCGAACAATAACATTCATTCGCCCGAAGGCTACGTGATTATCACCCGTAGGCTACGTGACTATCGCCCGTAGGCTACGTGAATATCGCCCGTAGGCTACGTGCGCCCGTAGGCTACGTGATTATCGCCCGGAGGCTACGTGAGTACAAGACAAGCAGTAGCATGATTCATTTATATTGCATCTACGTTCCATTCATGCGTTCAGGATTGCTTAAACATTGCACAATATAATAACGTTAGACATTCATAAGCAGACAAGCATGCGTTTCTAAGGGACACAAGTAAACACGATTGCTCGCACCCGAAGGTAAGCCGAGAGATGAAACCGTTAGGGACTTAGCATGCGAGGGTCTGAATATAAGCAGTATTTCATTTCCATGTTCTAGCAAGCAATACAAGTTGGGATTATTCCCTTAGCTAGGTGCGTTGGATTTATTAGCATGCAGGGGGTGATTCACCTAGCGACTAGCATGAACATTCCAGATTTTATGTGTGCTGGCTAAGCAAAGACAAGTTCACCGTAGCCACCCACCTTAGCGATGATTCGCCTCGGTAGAGCGATACGTCTGAGCGAGCCTCTGAAAGTCCAAGCCGGATTCCTGTAGGGACAAGTCTGGATATCCTTTGCTTCTTGATCGAGGCAAAGCGGGTCGGGACAGCTGCACAATTGCCGATTGAGACGGCAGTCCGCTTGAGCGGAACGGGGTGTTACACTCTTCTCCGCGTTTCACGCTGCCTCCGGTGCCGGCGCAGCCCGCTGCGGCCGGCCACCTCACCCCACGACCGCCACGACCACCCCCTCGCTCCGCCCGTCTCGGCCCTCCCCAGCCTCCTCTCTCCCCTATTTAACCCCGTTCTCCTCCTCCTTCGATACCCCGACCACCACTCCACCACCGGCTCCCCCTCCCCGTCGACGCCCGGACCCGCCACCGCCCGCAGCGCCGCTGCCCAGCCCGCCGGACGCCGCCTCTCCCCGTCCTCCTCCTTCCTCCCCTCCGGCAGCCACCGCAGCCGCAGCCACAGCAACAGCAGCAGCACAGCGGCAGCTCCGGCAGGCCCTCCGCCGCCGCCGGCGAGTCCCCCAGCGCGCCGCCGCGCTGCCCCCTGCCCCCTCCGCCGCAGCCCAGCCAGCCCAGCTGCCGTCTCCGCCCTGAGCCGCCGGAACCCTAACCCTAACCCTAATTCTTCGAATCCGACACGTGTCGAACACGATTCAGACCCCGGTTTTCGGGCCCCGTTCAGGTGCGTGTATCTTCTTGCTCGTAGCTCGGATTTCGATTCCGTAAATTGCGTTGCGAAGCCTGTATGACCCTCTCGGTGCCCGGATAAACTGTTCGGGGCATCGCGTCCTGTGTTGATCGCACACAGCGATCCAAAAACAGGAAAAACCAAACCCTGTTTCACCCCGGAACCGAGTATGCCCCGCCAAACGGGACGACTTGGTCGCGTGCGGTCTTCACAGATACGTGCGCGTCGTCGATACGGACGTGTGAGATTTCGCAGAAGTCGATTCGGGTGTGCGTGCACACCGGGATCAACGCGTATCCGCGGACATCGCCCCATATCCGTACTTCCTGGAACGCGCCCTAACTTTGTGTACACACGTCGGATCGAGACGAAACTTGCGCCATCGGACTCGTAGCAATACGCTGGTCCTGTGGGTCAAGTTTGATTTGATTCTGAGAACGTTGACGAAATCGCGTGTCGTGGGCCCCACAGGCCCCGTTCGACGGGCGATTTTGTGATCGGCTCATCGGAATCCAATTCTGGAAGTTCCGTTGGGTTTGTATCATCGTTCCTGACCTGTTGACACTAAGTTTGGTGAATTTGGAGACCTTTGACCCGGACACATTTTTCGGTGCAAAGCGGGCCCGCATGTGGACCCCGTTCTGACCCGAAATTGCCGTTTTTGTCCTTGTCTCCAAATTGGACTCAAGGACAGGCGTTTCTAGCTGATTGATATTTTCTGGATCTGATGGTGATGTTTGTTTCAGCAACTGGAGTACCGACTGCAAATCCAACTGAAGTCAGAGCCGAAATCAGAGCCGGAACCACAGGCAAGTGTACCTCGCCAAAACTTGCAGCTTTGCTACCTATTTCCTGGACTTAGTTATACATCAGTGGGCAAGTAAAGCTTGCCAATTCTCAGATATTTCTGGTTATGATATTTTACTTAGATTCATATGTAAACTTGTTTAACTACTCAACCCAGGACACCTGACACTATTCATGTGACGGAATTGCCTGAGATATACCTGGTGATTCCGTATAGGTTACATTTTCATGACATATACAGTTTACCTGCTTAGATTCTATCCTGACTCATGGCCTTAGTTCAAACTTGCGTGACTTGTACCTGATATTTTCTGGAACTGTGACGTGAGATTACATGGGGTGGGGAGAGTATTATCATATCAAGGCTGAATATATTATAATATAAATACTATTATCTGGCGGTGCCTTAGACTCTGATACAGAGCTTTGGTACCTTACTGGCCCTGTCGAGAAAATACTGCTATGGTTTCTTCGATACTGATCCTGTAGTAGTCTCAGCCTGAGTATGACTAAAACTCTCACTTGCATATCACTTAGCTGGTTTACATATTTACCCTGCTATTTTATTATTGCTGCACTGCATATATTTTGGCTTATATTTTCTGTACCTTGTTATGTCCCCTGAGGACCTGGAATGGACTATGTCCCCAGGTATAGCCGCAGAGTTCTACCCCGAGGTGTACGGTACAGGAGCACTCCTTGGAGCAGAACCCGGAACAGAGAACGAGATATTGGCCGAAGATTTCTCCTGAGCACCGGCTTCATCTACACAGTATTTCCATTTTCAGCATTTATTTTCTGTCTATTTTTCTCTGAATGTAACAGAATAATTCTCGGATTGTTTCCCGAGATAATCTTATTTATTGCTTATTTATTTCCATTGCATTATTTCTGGTAATTAATCTGTGCTATTCTGTGGATGAGATTAGAAATACCTGAGACTGGTACATATTACTGCTAGACTACAGCTTAAGCATGCCCTGATGGATCCATTAACTTGGATTGTCCATCGGTGCGTGCTGCTGGCCATTGCGCACGTCTCCAGCCCCTCGGCAATTTTGGGACTGGGGCGTGACAGGCCCCGTTTCCCTCATCCCTGTCGCTCGCACTACCAGAAAAAGTCAAATTAGCGACGTAAAAAAAGTCGCTAAATGACAAAAAAAATATCGCTAATCATATTTAGCGACGTAATTAGGGACGATTTACAGAAGTCGGAACTCAGCACGTCGCTGAAAGAAAAAACGTCGCTATACCGACGTTTTTTACCGACTTAATTAAATATGTCACAGAATTAGCGACGTTTAGTGACGCAGCGTTGCTAAATTAGCGGTGTGCTAATCCGTCGTTAAATGTCGCTAATTAGCGACTTATTCAGCGACGTATTTAGCGACGTATTCAGCGACGTATAGTAACGTGGCTAAACGTCGCTAAATTTTTATTGAAAAATAAAATAAAAATGTTAAAAATTACCAATCTCCAGCAATTTATGAATTTTTAATAAAAATAGACCCAGAGCAACCCTCCGTTGAATTCTCTGGGTTCGCCGACCCCTTCGGTGGAACACTCAAAACTGATGATTTTTAAGTATCACATTACCAATTTCCTGCAATTTATGAATTTTTAATTAAAAATTGACCCGGAGCAACACTCCGTTGAATTCTCTGGGTTCGCCGACCCCTTCGATGGAACACTCAACACCGGTAATTTTTAAGTATCACAGTCACACAATACACACAAAATAAAAGTATCATAGTCACACAAAATGCATAATATATAAGTATCACAGTCACACAAAATGCATAATATATAAGTATCACAATCACACAATAACCACAATAAAAGTATATGAACATCACAGTATCAATCTCGAGGATATCCAATACGCTGGGGCACATACCAGTCCCTCAGATACTGCGCATAAACAGCGTCTATGTGATCAATCTCCGCTATAGGTGCTGGGTGACTGGAACTCCCTGTCTGAGATACAGCCGCTATAGGTGCTGGGTGACTGGAACTCCCCGTCTGAGATACAACATGTGGTATATCTTCCTCCTTAACAGTAGGAGGCATCACTTCCTCCTTAATAGTAGGAGGTGTCTCTCTCAAGCGACCCTGCCGCTTCCGCTCCGCCGGCCGCACCCGCCGCCCGCTCGCCTACCCGCGTCGCCTGGCCTCCCGTCGCCTCCCCTTCGCCTCCCTCGTAACCGCCGACCGCCTCCCTTCTTCTTCCCTCACCCGCCGGCGCTCACCCTCCCCGATCACCCTATAAAACCCTAACCCCATCTCCTCGGCTCCGCCCCCTCGACCACCGTCTCCTCGCCGCCTTTGCCCTGCCTCCTCCGGCCAGCAGCGACGCCGCGTCTCCCCTCCGCCCAGCCGTCTTCTCCGGCATAGCCCGCAGCAGCCCGCCCCCAGCGGAAGCCTCCCCTCTCTCCCCTCGACTTCCTCCTAAACCCGCCGCCTCCGGCCAAGTAAAGCCCCGGCTCCTCCGCTGAGTCTCCTGCCAGCACACCTCCGCACTCCAGCCCTTCCTCGGCCTGCTCCGGCGAAGCCCAGTCGCCTGAGCACTAAACCATAACCGAGGACACAGACACGGATACAGAAAGACTCGACACAGAAGGCCGGACACAGGGAAACCCTAACCCTAGTGAACAGTACTCGGACACAGTGTTGTGTCGGACACGAGTAAAACTCTAATTTTCTGAGTCTGTTCAGGTACTTGTATTTTCTTCCTCGTAACCCCATTTTCGATTCCGTCTTTTGCGTTGCGAAGCCTGTATGACCCTCTCGGTGCCCGGATAAACCGCTCGGGGCATCGCGTCCTGTGGTGATCGCACACCGCGATCCAAAACAGGAAAAATCCAGACCCTGTTTCACCCCGGAACTGAGTACGTCCCGCCAAACGGGACGACTTGGTCGCGTGCGGTCTTCACAGATACGTGCGCGTCGTTGATACGGACGTGCGGGATTTTGCAGAAGCTGATTCGGATGTGCGTGCACACCGGAATCAGTGCGTATCCGCGAACAACACCCCGTATCCGTACTTTTTGTTTCTAGCTGTAACTTAGTGTACACACGTCGGATCGAGACGAAAATTATGCCATTGGACTCGTAGCAATACGCTGGTCCTGTGGGTCAAGTTTGGTTCGATTCTGAGAACGTTGGAAAAATCGCGTGTCGTGGGCCCCACAGGCTCCACCCGACGGGCGATTTTGAGAATGGCTCATCGGAATCCAATTCTGGAAGTTCTGTTGGGTTCGTATCATCGTTCCTGACCTGTTGACACTAAGTTGGACTATTTTTGAGACCTTTGACCCTGACGCGTTTTTCGGTACAAAGCGGCCCACATTTGGACCCCGTCTTGCCCCGGAAATGACGTTTTTGCCCTTGTCTCCAAATTGGACTCAAGGACAGGCGATCCTAGCTGATTAATATTTTCTGGATCTGTTGGTAATATTTGTTTCAGCAACCGGAGTACTGCTTGGAAATTCAGCTGAAGCTCGAGCTATAATTGAAACAGGAAACCCAGGCAAGTGTACCTTGCCATAAAATGCAGTTTATTGATTCATTATGATTCTCTTGCTTTAATTTCTGTGATTGTTGGACTTGCCCTATCCAGTACTTTATAACCAGGACACCTGACACAAAGCATGATATAGAATCTTCCTGATTTTCAAGGAGTTTCATAATAGGATATAGATTTCATGATTTAAGCTTATTTTCTTAGAACTTAATAAATGACTGACTGCATTAGTTTTAATCTTGCGTAACATGAACATTGAGAACTGTGACGTGAGATTTCATTGGGTGGGGAGAGTATTACCATATCAAGGCTGATTATATTATATATATATGGTTATCTGGAAGTGTCCTAGTCTCTGACACAGAGCTTTGGCACCTGTACTGGCCCTTCGAGAAAACACTGCTATGGTTTCTTGTCACTGATCCTGTAGTAGTCTCAGCCTGAAGTATGATTAATAACTCTCAACTTGCATGATCACTTAGCTGGTTAGTTACTTACCCTGTTATTTCTCTATTTCTGCACTGCATTATATTTGGCTTGTGTTTTCTGTACCTTGCTATGTCCCCTGAGGACCTGGAATGGATTATGTCACCAGATTTAGCAGACGAGATCTACCCAGAGGTGTACGGAACAGGAGCACTACTCGGAGCAGTACCTGAACCTGACGACGAGGTGATCGCTGAGGACTTCTCCTGAACAATTGCTGCGCCATGCTCAGTCTTATGGCAATTAGACTATTTTCTGTTTAACTGAACTCTTTATTTCCTGTCTTTGAGAACTTGTGTAAACAGACTTAATATCGGATTGTTCTCCGATTTTATTTACTTTATCTGGTTGTAGTTAATATTTCTTCTGTTGATGTTGTTATCTTATATCTGTGGATGAGAATAGTAAAACCCTGACTGATGTAATACAGCTTAAGTATGCCCGATGGATCCATTAAATTGGGTTTGTCCATCGGTGTATGCTGCTGGCCATTTTACGTGACTAGTCCCTCGATATTTTGGGACTGGGGCGTGACATAATTTTTGTGGTGGCCCATGCAGGTCAACGACTAAATTATTCGGTTTCAACTTAGGGACCGAACAGGCCTGCAATAAGAATAGGATCAGTTTTTAGGATCTCATCCACTTGCTTGAATCGTTTTTGATATCTGTATCGTATTCGAACTAATTTTTGACTTGCATCTTGCCTTGACTCCTGTGCGCCTCTTATAATTTATTGTTGATGCAGAGTAATGGAATCACGAGAAAACGACGGAACTCCAGCAAGAACACCAATAGGTACTGAAACCACCTATGGAGAAGACGAAGTGACGCTATTGAGTGGAGATCCCTCTATTCACCGAAGCAGACAAGCAGATCCGCAATCTTCCCAATTTCGGCGTGATGATATTCCACCTCCGCCCCAGTTCACTCCACAGATGCCTGTCTTCCCACCAGGCCAAGCAATGGACGGACAGCAGATGTTCCAGATGTTCTACGCAATGATGCAAGCTCAGCAACAGATCCAAACTGAGGCCCAACGTCGCGAGGCTGAGTACTTGAGGAACAGTCTAGTAAATGCACTGGAGCAGGCCAACCTACCAGCTAGATGGCAACCGACGGGCTCTATCACAGACTTCCGCCAACTGAAGCCTCGTACATTCTCTGGCAAGGAGGGACCAACAGAAGTGCATGAATGGCTCACCAACATACGACATCAATTAGAAGCAGCTGAGCTTCCACAAGATCGTTGGATGACTGCTGTCAGAATGCAATTGACGGACAATGCTCATCACTGGTGGCTATCCGAAGAGACCAGGCTCGGACCAGACCGAGTTACTTGGGAAGAGTTCTCCAGACTCTTTCAGGAGATGTACATACCTGCTATCGCTCGATCAGAACTGAGGGACAAGTTCAATCGCCTCACTCAGGAAGCTATGACGGTGGAAGAGTACAACATCGAGTTCATTCGTCTGAGTCGCTTTGCTCCTACCTTGATCCCGACAGAAGTAGAGAAGGCCGAGAAGTTTTTCGACGGACTCAACATTGAACTACAGAAACTTATTGGATCTATCGCACCAACTTCGTACACGGACGTCCTTGCTGCAGCTCGACGCATGGAGCGCGTCACCAGGAGAGAAACCAGTCTGAAGAGGCCTTCCACATCAGTACCAGCCAAAGCAAACAATGGAGAAGCTGCCAAGAAACCTCATCTGCATCAAGCACCACAGGGATCTGCATCCAAAATCCTGACTCTTCCTACTTGTTACTACTGCGGCAAGATAGGCCATGTTGAGAAGGAGTGTAGACGTAAACACGGACTGTGCTTAGGTTGCGGATCCAGACAGCATGCAGTGAAGGACTGCCCTGATCGTAGAGAAGCACCAAGAGCGAACCAACAAGCTCTACCAGCACCAGGAGGGCATCAACCAAGGCCACCCTTGGCACATCATGTCAAGCCCCGATCTCCCGCAAGCAAATCGGCCGTTCCCGCTAGGTGGGAATCACCCTCGCCAGCGCTCCCGCGGAACGATCGCTTAACCCATCCGGGCGTGATGCCGCACGAGCGTGAACCGCGCCCGTGCAAGGCCGTGATTCATTGGCTGGCGATAAGAGTTCTAAGCCACAGAGTCGCACAGATTGTCCGAGTGCAGCGGAGTCATGAACGCATAGCGATTCGGTAACAAGTTCTCTGAGTTGATAAATATAGCGGAAGCATTGAAACAAGTAAAGTAATCTCTTTATTGATATGAACAAGTGTTACAGGCGGCGTATAGCCGAGATTACAAGTCGCTCAAGCCTCTCTCTGAAACAGTAAAAGTGTGCCAAGTGGCTACAACTGTGGAATGAATGTACAGGCGATGGTCAGGCGATGTTCACAACTTATGTCTTGTATATGTGCTTCAGTCCCGGACGCACCGTTGCAAGGCTTCAGAGGGAACTCCTGGCCTTAGCACGCACGAAGGAGGCATCCGTACCGCACGAGGTTCTCCCGCACCCTGCATATCAAACTGGTGGATTATCAGTACATTGAATGCACTGGTGGGGAAGCTACTCGCCCGCTCGACAAATCCAAACACGTAATACAGGTTCCGTGCACAACTATTAAGTTATCTTTCTAGTTGCCTTAGGATCAGTTTCATGCAAACATTGAATAGCTTAACGTGTCGGGTCGTGCGCCGTGCGATATGAGAGGAACACGGCGAGACTTACCATTTGGCCTTCCCTGTCCAAGGCAAACATTGTTAATTCAAGCACGGGCATGTATAAGCATTCAGGAGGCAAGCATATGCAAACAGGAGGGTCATTTTAACATGATCGTTCAGGTGTTCAGTTGTTTCTTGATGCGATACAGTGACTCGCACGCGGATAGCCGCTAAGCGAGGATGACTTATCTATATGAACACGGTCGCTGGCAAAGCCATTATGGACACTAGTCTTAAACGGAGATAGTTTGCAGCCAATGTACAGTGGTGCCACAAGCCATCTCGTCCAGTACAGTAGACTATACAGTAAGTTCAGCCATGGAGCGGATGGTATGCAGCGAAAGAACGGTGGGCGCTGCATACTATCTCGTCCAGTACAGTTGGCTGAAACAGTGGAGTTCCATCCGGATCGGAGCGGCCCCAGTGCCCCGGAGACCGTCCGTGGAACTATGCCTCGTTTCCGAGTTGTCCGCGACATGCAGGTCAGGGTCAGGGTCAGTTTCCCCTTCACTAAATACTCGAGTACTGTAGAACAGGAGTACAGTGGTACAGTGGTACAGTAGAACAGTATAACAGTAGTACAGTAGTGCACGATTACAGGAGGTGCTTGAATCATGATTCTTTACAGTGATTAACTTGTCTTGATGCATTCCCCTGGTTCGGGGATGCCTTGGGTGACCTAGCGGTCCCGGATACTTGCAGGAACATTCAGTCACGGAACGACTACGTAGTAGTCTTCCGGAGTTTGGATGAAAACACGGTAACTATCAAGCAGACAAGCATGCGTTTCTAGGAACATAAGCAGGCACGTTGCTCGGGCCCGAAGGTAGTCCGAGAGATGAAACCGTTAAGGGACTTAGCATGCGAGGGTCTGAACATATAAGTAGTATTTCATTTCCATGTTCTAGCAAGCAATACAAGTTGGGATTATTCACTTAGCTAGGTGCGTTAGATTTATTAGCATGCAGGGGGTGATTCACCTAGCGACTAGCATAAATATTCCAGATTTTATATGTGCTGGCTAAGCAAAGACAAGTTCACCGTAGCTACCCACCTTAGCGATGATTCGCCTCGGTAGAGCGATACGTCTGAGCGAGCCTCTGAAAGTCCAAGCCGGATTCCTGTAGGGACAAGTCTGGATATCCTTTGCTTCTTGATTGAGGCAAAGCGGGTCGGGACAGCTGCACGATTGCCGATTGAGACGGCAGTCCGCTTGAGCGGAACGGGGTGTTACATCCTACCCAACTTAGAAAAAGTCTCGTCCTCGAGACTTACTAAGGACAAGCAGTAATCTAGGGTTGAGGCAATCCTAGACAAGTCATTTGTACTTGTTTCATTTGGATATTCACTTGCACAAGCTTCGAAATCAGCATACCGCTTAGACTGGATCGTGCGCACCTTCGACATGCATTTCTAGTGTGAACAGGTCAACCAGCTTAGTGATAGCGAAGTCTTAGCACTCGAGTTTTACCTTTTTCTTAAGTCTTGGATGGTGTACTAGTTCAAGGCGTCCCTCGAATAGATGCATTCAACCAAACTTAGGGTTAGTGAAAATCGGACAAGCTACTAGCGATACTCTCAAGGGTTCGCACAGGTTGGCTCAAAGGCCACTCGCAGTATACAACCAGACAAGCAAGCATATCATTCAAAACGCATTTTGAAAGTATTTAGACTTATTATTGGAACATCCCATCGAGGCATTGAGAGAGAGCATGCACATAACCCACGAACGAGCTTTCGAAAACAGAGATATCGAATCGAAGTCCAAAGGCGTAGAAGCCAGGCTCTGATACCAACATGTCAAGCCCCGATCTCCCGCAGGCAAATCGGCCGTTCCCGCTAGGTGGGAATCACCCTCGCCAGCGCTCCCGCGGAACGATCGCTTAACCCATCCGGGCGTGATGCCGCACGAGCGTGAACCGCGCCCGTGCAAGGCCGTGATTCATTGGCTGGCGATAAGAGTTCTAAGCCACAGAGTCGCACAGATTGTCCGAGTGCAGAGGAGTCATGAACGCATAGCGATTCGGTAACAAGTTCTCTGAGTTGATAAATATAGCGGAAGCATTGAAACAAGTAAAGTAATCTCTTTATTGATATGAACAAGTGTTACAGGCGGCGTATAGCCGAGATTACAAGTCGCTCAAGCCTCTCTCTGAAACAGTAAAAGCGTGCCAAGTGGCTACAACTGTGGAATGAATGTACAGGCGATGGTCAGGCGATGTTCACAACTTATGTCTTGTATATGTGCTTCAGTCCCGGACGCACCGTTGCAAGGCTTCAGAGGGAACTCCTGGCCTTAGCACGCACGAAGGAGGCGTCCGCACCGCACGAGGTTCTCTCGCACCCTGCATATCAAACTGGTGGATTATCAGTACATTGAATGCACTGGTGGGGAAGCTACTCGCCCGCTCGACAAATCCAAACACGTAATACAGGTTCCGTGCACAACTATTAAGTTATCTTTCTAGTTGCCTTAGGATCAGTTTCATGTAAACATTGAATAGCTTAACGTGTCGGGCCGTGCGCCGTGCGATATGAGAGGAACACGGCGAGACTTACCATTTGGCCTTCCCTGTCCAAGGCAAACATTGTTAATTCAAGCACGGACATGTATAAGCATTCAGGAGGCAAGCATATGCAAACAGGAGGGTCATTTTAACATGATCGTTCAGGTGTTCAGTTGTTTCTTGATGCGATGCAGTGACTCGCACGCGGATAGCCGCTAAGCGAGGATGACTTATCTATATGAACACGGTCGCTGGCAAAGCCATTATGGACACTAGTCTTAAACGGAGATGGTTTGCAGCCAATGTACAGTGGTGCCACAAGCCATCTCGTCCAGTACAGTAGACTATATAGTAAGTTCAGCCATGGAGCGGATGGTATGCAGCGAAAGAACGGTGGGCGCTGCATACTATCTCGTCCAGTACAGTTGGCTGAAACAGTGGAGTTCCATCCGGATCGGAGCGGCCCCAGTGCCCCGGAGACCGTCCGTGGAACTATGTCTCGTTTCCGAGTTGTCCGCGACATGCAGGTCAGGGTCAGGGTCAGTTTCCCCTTCACTAAATACTCGAGCACTGTAGAACAGGAGTACAGTGGTACAGTGGTACAGTAGAACAGTATAACAGTAGTACAGTAGTGCACGATTACAGGAGGTGCTTGAATCATGATTCTTTACAGTGATTAACTTGTCTTGATGCATTCCCCTGGTTCGGGGATGCCTTGGGTGACCTAGCGGTCCCGGATACTTGCAGGAACATTCAGTCACGGAACGACTACGTAGTAGTCTTCCGGAGTTTGGATGAAAACACGGTAACTATCAAGCAGACAAGCATGCGTTTCTAGGAACATAAGTAGGCACGTTGCTCGGGCCCGAAGGTAGTCCGAGAGATGAAACCGTTAAGGGACTTAGCATGCGAGGGTCTGAACATATAAGTAGTATTTCATTTCCATGTTCTAGCAAGCAATACAAGTTGGGATTATTCCCTTAGCTAGGTGCGTTAGATTTATTAGCATGCAGGGGGTGATTCACCTAGCGACTAGCATAAATATTTCAGATTTTATATGTGCTGGCTAAGCAAAGACAAGTTTACCGTAGCTACCCACCTTAGCGATGATTCGCCTCGGTAGAGCGATATGTCTGAGCGAGCCTCTGAAAGTCCAAGCCGGATTCCTGTAGGGACAAGTCTGGATATCCTTTGCTTCTTGATTGAGGCAAAGCGGGTCGGGACAGCTGCACGATTGCCGATTGAGACGGCAGTCCGCTTGAGCGAAACGGGGTGTTACACATCAAGCAGCACCCTACCAGCAAGCCCAGCAAAATCAGAGAGCACCACCTCAAGGACGCGGCCAAGTTTTCGCGATGACTGTGGGAGATGCGCAGAACCATGGAATTGCTAATGCGAGTAAGTCTTTATAGTTGTTCCGTTTTTAGCATTTCTGTAGCTGTGTCTGCTGGTTCGTGACCCCAGACTTAACCTGATAACTTTAACCTGTTAATAATTGATAACTTAGTGTTAACCTAGTAATTTTGAACTTGCCAATAATTCAGAATATTTTATAAATATTAACCTGATAAGTTTTGAAAGATAACCTGGTTTTTCTAAAACTGTAATTTTCTAGATTTTCCACATTTGGGAAATTGCATAATTTTTAATGCTTAGGAAAATAATTTTTCCTAGGTGCTCCTTAATTTTGGTATGCTTCGAACAATGGTTACAACCGTGTCATCTTTGTTGACCGGTTAATCTTTGATTGTGAGGACGCAATCCTCTTAAGGGGGGTATAATATAATCCCCCTGATTTTCAAAGAATTTTAAATTGGATTTTTCTGAATTTTCTGGAATTTTCTTGGATTTTTCTGGAATTAAATTCATGTTCTTTAATTATTAAAGGATTTTTAAATGTGGATAATTAATATTAAAATATTATGAAAATTATATTTTCAAGTGTAAAATTAAAAACCAAGCATAGGGTAATTTTCCGAGAATTTATTGGACCCCGGATGGATTTTTAAAGCCCTAAATACTATTGATTTTATTTACCTAATTATTATTATTATTATTATTATTATTATTATTATTATTATTGTTATTATTGTTATTTTTATTTTCCGGCCCGGCCCAGTGGGCCGAAACCCAGCCCAGCCTAGCCCTAGCTTAGCGGGTCGGGCGGGTCCGCCCAACCCGGATCCGCCGCCCGACCCGACCCGCCAATCCTTCTTCCCCAAACGCCTGCAGCCCCAACCCTGCCGCTTCCGCTCCGCCGGCCGCACCCGCCGCCGGCCGCACCCGCCGCCCGCTCGCCTACCCGCGCCGCCTGGCCTCCCGTCGCCTCCCCTTCGCCTCCCTCGTAACCGCCGACCGCCTCCCTTCTTCTTCCCTCACCCGCCGGCGCTCACCCTCCCCGATCACCCTATAAAACCCTAACCCCATCTCCTCGGCTCCGCCCCCTCGACCACCGTCTCCTCGCCGCCTTTGCCCTGCCTCCTCCGGCCAGCAGCGACGCCGCGTCTCCCCTCCGCCCAGCCGTCTTCTCCGGCATAGCCCGCAGCAGCCCGCCCCCAGCGGAAGCCTCCCCTCTCTCCCCTCGACTTCCTCCTAAACCCGCCGCCTCCGGCCAAGTGAAGCCCCGGCTCCTCCGCTGAGCCTCCTGCCAGCACACCTCCGCACTCCAGCCCTTCCTCGGCCTGCTCCGGCGAAGCCCAGCCGCCTGAGCACTAAACCATAACCGAGGACACAGACACGGATACAGGAAGACTCGACACAGAAGGCCGGACACAGGGAAACCCTAACCCTAGTAAACAGTACTCGGACACAGTGTTGTGTCCGACACGAGTAAAACCCTAATTTTCTGAGTCTGTTCAGGTACTTGTATTTTCTTCCTCGTAACCCCGTTTTCGATTTTGTCTTTTGCGTTGCGAAGCCTGTATGACCCTCTCGGTGCCCGGACAAACCGCTCGGGGCATCGCATCCTGTGGTGATCGCACACCGCGATCCAAAACAGGAAAAATACAGACCCTGTTTTACCCCGGAACTGAGTACGCCCCGCCAAACGGGATGACTTGGTCGCGTGCGGTCTTCACAGATACGTGCGCGTCATTGATACGGACGTGCGGAATTTCGCAGAAGCTGATTCGGATGTGCGTGCACACCGGAATCAGTGCGTATCCGCGGACAACACCCCGTATCCGTAATTTCTATTTCTAGCTGTAACTTAGTGTACACACGACGGATCGAAACGAAACTTGTGCCATTGGACTCGTAGCAATACGCTGGTCCTGTGGGTCAAGTTTGGTTCGATTCTGAGAACGTTGGAAAAATCGCTTGTCGTGGGCCCCACATGCTCCACCCGACGGACGATTTTGAGAACGGCTCATCGGAATCTAATTCTGGAAGTTCCGTTGGGTTCGTATCATCATTCCTGACCTGTTGACACTAAGTTGGACTATTTTTGAGACCTTTGACCCTGACGCATTTTTCGGTACAAAGCGGCCCACATTTGGACCCCGCCTTGTCCCGGAAATAACGTTTTTGCCCTTGTCTCCAAATTGAACTCAAGGACAGGCGATCCTAGCTGATTAATATTTTCTGGATCTGTTGGTGATGTTTGTTTCAGCAACCGGAGTACTGCTTGGAAATCCAGCTGAAGCTCGAGCTATAATTGAAACAGGAAACCCAGGCAAGTGTACCTTGCCATAAAATACAGTTTATTGATTCATTATGATTCTCTTGCTTTAATTTCTGTGATTGTTGGACTTGCCCTATCCAGTACTTTATAACCAGGACACCTGACACAAAGCATGATATAGAATCTTCCTGATTTTCAAGGAGTTTCATAATAGGATATAGATTTCATGATTTAAGCTTATTTTCTTAGAACTTAATAAATGACTGACTGCATTAGTTTTAATCTTGCGTAACATGAACATTGAGAACTGTGACATGAGATTTCATTGGGTGGGGAGAGTATTACTGTCACTACCACATTTTCTAGGAAAGGGTATTTTGGTATTTTCCTATTTAAATAAATATTGTGCATGGTAAATAATTATTTGTTGTATTATTTAATTGTTGTTAGTTATTATTTAATTATTTTGGACTTATTTAGTGGACCCAACTATTTAGTTTGGACCCATGGACCAACATGAATTAACTAGTTAGACTTGGCCCATTTAGAAAGCCCATAGTTAAGGAGATGGATTAAATTAATTAAATGATTAGACTGGAAGCTTCCTTCCTTAATCATTTCTTCATGAGAGGCCCCAAGGGGTACATTGGACATTTTACAATTGCTTGGGGGAGGGGCTATGGCCGGCCTATTAATGAGGGGGGGAAATTTCTCTCTCCTCTCATTTCATTCCAAATCTAGATCTAGAATTTTTCCACTACCAAATTCCCTCCATTCCCAATCCAATTCCCTACCAAATTCATTCCAAATTCTTCCCAATTCACCATTAGAGAAGAAGAAAGCAAGGATCTAGAAGAAGGAAGCAAGGATCTACAAAGAGGAGCAATGATCTACAATTTGGAAGCAAGTTCATCTCAATTGGAGGTTTCATTGGGAATCCATCTCCCAATAGGTATAATTCAGATTTTTTCCATTTAAATAGCTTCTAAATCTGGGATTTAATCATGTAAAATCAACCTATATGTATGTACTACCCATAGGACTTTGTTTTGTGTTCATAGGAGACCCATGGAGAAAGTTATGGTGCTTTTTGTATCAATTTTGTTGGAATTCCGAATTTACATTTTGTTGTGTGTATCAATTGATCCTATAGATCAATTGGACATGAGATTTGTGTTTGAGGCTAGTGTCGTGTCCATATTGGGATACTTGTGGTTCGTATCCCAACTATTTGGTGATACGTGTCATTTGGGGATTTTCCTCCGACACGGGGCTTTGAACATGTCGTATTTTGACACGGACACATAGATCTACTTTTGACACTTTAATTTGTTCATAAATATTATTTGTGCTTTGTTTGTGTCCTTCGGGGTGCATTTGGTTGTGTGTTGGACTCGTGTCGCATGCGTATCCTAGATCTAGTGGGATACGGTGAGATACTCTCCAATTGTGTGTATTTTGCATAGATCTAATTAATTATGGTTCAATTCTTCATTTATAATTAGTAAATATATATGGATATTATATATTTATTTTGTGTATTTATTATAGTAATTATTGTAGCATAGATCTATATTTTGTGTGTGCTAATATAATGTACAATATAATATGTAGCTTTCTTGCATGCAAATATATATGTTACTACTTGTTAAATAATATAATTTATACATAAAATATTTTATAAAATATATTTATGTGTTTGATTGTGTAATTGTATTATTTATAATTATTATGAACTTATTGTATATTAATGTATATATTTTAGGTGTGCTTCTAGCCATATAAAATATGTACATTAATATGTACATGAGTTTGTAACAATTGGTATTTAATTATAAGTGTAGATGTGTATATATATAAGTATATAATTATTAGTTATTTAATTATATTGTATTATGATTTTATTGTATATATTATATATTGTATTTGTATATATTTATATGTATATATATATGTATTTTGTGAGGTATAATAATTGTTATAATATAGTATTTTAATTATATGAATATTGGGTTGTATATATATATTTTTAAGGTATATATTAATTGTATTATTAGTATACTTTGTGTGAGTTTCTTTTGGAATCTAATTTGATTCCTAAATTGTTGTATTTTATTTTTATATTATTTTATGGATGTTTGGTGAGGTTGACTTTGGGTTTGACCATGTTTGACTTTAGTGGACTTTAGAGTTGACCATAGTTGACTTTTGCCTTAGAATTGAGTTATTGACCTAGAAGTTGTCTAGTTTGACTTGTTCTCTTTCCGGGATCTTGTTTTAATGTTGTATTCCATATCTAGGTCTTCGAGGCACCGAGTCAGACATTTGTGAGACTGTTCATTGGACTTCAGGCGAGTACATTCTCTGATAGTTTCTCATTTATGATATCCTCTATGTTCGTTGTATCTAGTGTAGATTTACATGTTCTCTTGACACTATTGTTACACGGATTGGTATATCCGGATCTCGTCATGAGATGTTATTCCTTGGTATATGGTGTATATGGTGCAAGTATTGTTTCATTGGTTATCTTGTACATGTACAGACACCGATTTTCGGGAGGAGTCGCTCTCTTCTTGGGAAATCTCGTGCCATAACGTACCGTGGTTGGATCTATTATACCAGTGGGGGGTGGGGAGTATTTTAGTGTAGATATGTGATCATACCCTCCTTGTGCATGTCTTATTCCTTGTGAGTGTTGATCATACACCGCACGTATAATCAGCCAGGCCATTATACTCTTGTGCAAGTTCCCAAGCCGATCACATGTTAAAGCTAGTACTCACACACTTAGTCATTAGTATTCTTGTTCCATCAGCATATTGTTCATTATTGTATTTCTTTCCAGTACTTCCTTATTGTCTATACATTTCTTGTATCTATTTATGCATCTTGTTTATCCACAGCTATTTACTGTTACATAGTTTTTATCATTATTTGAGAACTGCTGTTAGGGTTGTACTCTGCTCCTTCCTGACTGGAAATATTTTTCCAGATGACACTGAGGAGTACCCTACCTACTATGGACCCCAGGATGTTGTGGGTTTAGATTCTGAGACCCTGGCTCAAGAGGGACTTATCCCAACTGAGACAGTTGACCCTGGAGTTGTAGCTTTATAGTTTTGTAGTATTCTTTTGTACTGGATTTGTCTCCAGCTTATTTCTGTTTTTCTTCAGACTCATTGATGTATTATTTTAGACTCATGAGTTGTATTGTGACTATTCTATTCTTTATCTGATTCGTGCTCATTCTATCTTAGTTCTGTGATTGAGTATTTTATCATTTGGTGGTTCATTATATTAGATAGATTATCTAGACAGCGTTCTACCGCCGATTCTGCGGCGTAGGCTGGGCGTTATTTCCGACTAGTACCCTTACACCGGGTGCGGGTCGTGACACGTTTTTGGTGGTGGCCCATGCAGGTCTAGCTTCACAAGTATGTGATGTCGTGGTAGTGCGACAACTTAGTTGTACTACTGCGAGCCTGCAATAGGATATAGGCTGAGATACTCAATCACATCTAGGAAAATTCTTTTGATTCAACTATTCTCCTTTGACGTTGATACTTGATCTCTTAAACTGTCCTTTCCTTGATGTCTTACATCTTGTGCCATATTGATTCTTTCTTTCGCTTTGTCTCAGGATGCCGCCTAAGACTAGATCACAGCAAGGGAGAGCAGTTTCTGAGAGGTCTGCGACATCCCGAGGGCCTGCACCAGTCACTTCTCCAGTGATTGGAGTGTCAGCTGCTTTCGGAGGTCCACCACCTACTCAGAGGACTGTGCCAGCTGTATCTGAGGGGCTTCCACCTCCACCTCCTGTGCCAGCAGAGGCGTCACAGATGTTTACACTGTTTCGTGAGATGCTCGAGGCACAGAGGGCTCAGTCGGAGGCACATCAGAGGCAGACCGACGTACTACGGCAGGGCATCGAGAGTGCTCATCAGCTTGCTCGTGCTGTAGTCGAGAGAGGAGTTCCGATCCAGCAACAGGTTGTTCCTCAAGTTGCTCAGCTTCGGCCAGGCAACATTCAGGACTTCAAGAAACTGGAGCCTAGAGTTTTCAAAGGGACGGAGGGCATCATCTATGCTGATGATTGGCTCGAGGACATTGAGCGTCTTATGAGGGTGTCCCGTCTTTCTAAAGATCTGAAGGTTGAGGCGGTAGGACTTCAACTGTTCGACGTCGCTCGTACTTGGTTCAGGAATGAGCCGGTTCTGGTTGACGCAGGACAATCTTGGGAGGTATTCAAGGACCTTTTCAAGAAGAAGTTTTTCGCTCGGATAGACAGGCTTAACTTGGGGAGACAATTTGAGAGTCTCATTCAGGGGACCATGTCTGTGGAGGAATACGCTGCGGAGTTCGGTAGGCTGAGCAGATTTGCAGAGTATCTGGTGAGGGAGCCGGAGGTTCGAGCTATTCGTTTCCGAGAGGGTCTAAACTGGGAAGTGAAGATTCTCATTCCGTCTTTTTATGAGACATACTCGGAGATACTTGCGGAGGCACGCAAGGTTGAGCGGGATCTGGGTTTGAAGACCAAGAGAGACCGTGATTCTTTTCTGGGGGCCAACGGCAGTGCAGTATCTGCCAAACGTCCTCATTTCCAGTCCAGACCTTTCCAGCAGCCACAGCAGAACCAGACTCCAGCTAGAGCGCCTTTTCACCAGGCACCTCAGCAGCAGAGACAGTTACAGCAAGCTCTATGCAACTTCTGCAAGAAGCCCGGCCACATCTGGGAAGTTTGCAGAAAGAGGCTAGGAGTTTGTTTGTATTGTGGTACTGAAGGGCATCAATTGAGGGAGTGTCCTCGTCGTGCAGTTCAGGGAGCAGCTCCAGCTCCGAGGGCACAGACGAGACCACCTGCAGCACAACCGAGGGGACCGCTTCCGATACAGCAGCAGCGTTTTGTCCAGCATCAGCAGGGAGGTGCTCGGCAGGGACGAGCGTTTGCTATGACCGTCGAAGAGGAGGAACCCACCGGAGATGTCATCGCAAGTTCTATTCTTCTTGATTCCATTCCAGCTTTAGCTTTGTTTGATAGTGATGCTTCCCATAGTTTTGTATCTGTTTCTTTTGCTCTAAAGCATGGTTTGGTAGCTGAGTCTTTGCTTAGGACTTGCAAGATCATGACCGGGGGAGGCATTATCCTGGTTAATGATATTTGCAAGGATCGGAGAGTTACTCTGGGAGGCCGGGAGTTGAGTGCGTGTCTACTTGTAATGCCACTTCCGAGCTACGACATTGTGCTCGGGATGGATTGGTTGAGTAGGCACCGTGCTAGCATAGATTGTAGAGGAGGTAGAGTTTTGTTTGGTTCGCCAGGAGAGCCAGAGTTCGAGTTTGCTAGAGGAGCTGCAGAGCAGGGAGAAGGCATTATTTGTGGAGCTATGGTGGAAGACAAGGAGTTGCCGCATCCGTTGATAGCAGAATTCTTGGATGTGTTTCCTGAGGAATTGCCAGGATTGCCGCCAGATCGAGATGTTGAATTTTCTATAGACTTGGTGCCAGGTGCAGAACCAATTTCGCAGCATGTCTATAGAGTAAACAACAGCGAGCTGGTCGAGTTGAAGAAGCAGGTGGACGAATTGCAGGATAAGGGGTTTATCAGATCGAGTTCTTCACCATGGGGAGCCCCGGTATTGTTTGTACCGAAGAAGGATGGATCGGTGCGTATGTGCTTTGATTACAGGGCTTTGAATAATCTCACTATCAAGAATAAGTATCCTTTGCCACGGATTGATGATCTGTTTGATCAGTTGAGTGGTGCGAAGGTATTTTCTAAGATAGATTTGAGATCAGGCTACCATCAGGTGAAGGTGAAGCCGGAGGACATACCGAAGACTGCTTTTAGAACTCGGTATGGTCAGTACGAGTTTATGGTGATGCCGTTTGGTTTGACTAATGCACCGGCAGTATTTATGAACTTGATGAACAAGGTGTTCCACCAGTACCTTGACAAGTTCGTGGTGGTGTTCATCGACGACATACTCATATACTCGAAGACACCGGAGGAGCATGAGGAGCATTTGAGGATTGTGTTGGATGTGCTGAGGAAGGAGAAGCTGTATGGGAAGTTGTCCAAATGTGAGTTTTTCTTGGACAAGGTGGAATTCTTGGGGCATGTTGTGACTGGTGATGGTATTTCAGTGGATCCGAAGAAGATTTCAGCAGTGGAATCTTGGAAGACTCCGAGTTCGGTAGCAGAGATCAGGAGTTTCTTGGGATTGGCAGGCTACTACAGGAAGTTTGTGCAAGATTTTTCGAGGATTGCCGAGCCGATGACCAAACTCACAAGGAAGGATGTGGAGTTTGTTTGGACGGAGGATTGCCAGGTTGCTTTTGAGGAGTTGAAGAAGAGGTTGACGTCTGCTCCTATTTTGACGTTGCCATCAGGGTCCGGAGGTTTCACTATTTATAGTGATGCATCGGGGAAGGGTTTAGGTTGTGTTATTCAGCAGCATGGAAAAGTGATTGCCTATGCATCCAGGCAATTGCGTCCTCATGAAAAGAACTATCCTACCCATGATTTGGAGTTGGCAGCCGTCATTTTCGCTCTGAAGTTGTGGAAACATTATTTGTACGGAGAGCGTGTGGAGATCTTCACAGACCACAAAAACTTGAAGTACGTTTTCACACAGAAGGAGTTGAACATGAGGCAGCGTCGGTGGTTGGAACTGATGAAGGATTTTGATATCTCTTTGCAATATCATCCTGGGAAAGCCAATGTAGTTGCCGATGCTTTGAGCAGGTATCCGGTAGCTATGTTCTTGACGCAGGATCGATATTTGTTGGAGGACTTGGAGAGCTTGGGCATTGAGGTGATTGTTCCTGGTGGTGCTATGCAGATGTGGGGATTGCAGATACATTCAGATTTGATGGATAGGATCAAGGCAGCACAGTATGATGATGTATCCTTGAGGAGTATCAGAGCTCAGGTGAGAGCAGGATTGGAGGATGATTTCACTATTGCAGAGGATGGATCTTTGAGGCATGGAGTTAGATTGTGTGTGCCTAGTGGGGAGTTGCGTGAGGAGGTGTTGCAGGAAGCGCATCGCTCTCAGTATTCCATACATCCAGGTGCTAACAAGATGTATCGGGATATGCGAGAGAGTGTGTGGTGGTATGGCATGAAGAGGGAAGTGGCACAGTTTGTATCCAGATGCTTAGTGTGCCAGCAAGTGAAAGCCGAGAGGCAGAGGCCAGGAGGTTTACTTCAGCCATTACCCATTCCAGAGTGGAAGTGGGAACACATTACTATGGATTTTGTGTCCGGACTTCCACGATCTCCAGGAGGGAATGACGCGATTTGGGTCATTGTTGATAGGTTGACCAAGTCGGCCCACTTTTTGCCTTTCAAGGTGGGTTTGTCTACGGAGAAGCTGGCAGAGATGTATGTGAGGCAGATCGTTAGGATACATGGAGTTCCCGTCAGCATAGTCTCAGATCGGGATAGTCGTTTCACTTCTCATTTCTGGAGGAGTTTGCAGTACTCCGCCGAAGTTCATACCCCCTCCCGTTCGAGAGACGATCGTGTGGGCTACCTTTCGTAGCGTGTTCGAGAGAAGTTCATACCCCCTCCCGTTCGTCGGCAAAAGGAGAACGAGTTCGTGCAGCTCCGTCAAGGCAATGTGACAGTGAAGCAGTACTCCGCCGAATTCAACCGGCTCACCAAATTTGCAAGCTCGTATTTACCTGATGCAAGCAATATGACAGTGATGTAGTACTCCGCGAGATGATTCGAAGGCGGCGTACCACCTGCCATCCATGCACACGTGGTTGTTCCCTAATACCTGACGATGCAAGAAGTTCTCAACCAACCATGTCCTTTTTCTTGAACTGCAGTACCCTTCAGTTGCTGCCGGCACTGTGTATACTTTCAATCACAAGCACCATAGCACCGCGGGAGGAAACACCGCTCCAAAGCGTCCAAACAACGGCGGTCAGCAGAAAGAAAATTCAGGCCAAACATGTAACTTCTGTAGGAAACCAGGGCATGCCACGAGCGAATGTAGTTTGAAGCATGGGTTATGCCTCGTTTGCGGTAAATCAAACCACGGAGTTCGTGACTGTCCGCTGCTCCACGATCGTCGCCCTCAACATCCAAATTATGCCACAGTACCCCAAGCCAACCGAGCTGCGCCATAGCAAGAGCGTCATCAAGCTCAGGGCCGGGTGTACACTATAACACGGGAAGAGACCCTAGCATCGGACAACGTTGTGTCAGATATATTGATTTTCAATAACATACCTGCTCGTGTGCTATTTGATTCTAGTGCAACGCATAGCTTTATAGCCACAAATTTTGTCGTAGAAAATATGATAGAAATGACACCAATATATATAGACCTTAGTGTTAGCACCCCATCGGGCACGAAGATACCTGTTTGTTCAGTATGTCAGGACGGTCACATTTGTATTGGGGGAAGAAAACTCTAGCTAGATGTTTTAGTCCTAGTTGTTCAGGATTACGACATCATCTTGGGGATGGATTGGCTTGGCGCTTACTCAGCAACCATCGAATGTGCAGAGAAATGAGTCATCTTTCGTCTACCTGGAGAAGTCGAATTTTGTTACACGAGTTATAGCAATGGATGCGTCAAGGGCCTGCATGATGATTTCTACGATGTCAGCTCGGCGGATATTACACTCTGGATGCGAGAGATACTTAGCGTCGGTTTGAGACACGCACCTGGATTACGCAAACGTTGAGTCTTTTCCATTGTGGCAGAGTTTCCTGATGTGTTTTTGAGCGAACTACCTAGCATGCCACCCGACCGAGAAATCAAGTTCACCATCGCTACATTTCTAAATACACAACCAATTTCTAAAGCCCCGTACAGAATGGCCCCTACTGAACTAAAGAAGTTAAAGTGCCAACTACCAGAATTACTTGACCGTGGATACATTCGTCTGAGCGTGTCTCCTTGGGGCGCACCTATACTCTTTGTAAAAAAGAAGGATGGAACATTGCGATTCTACATAGACTATCAGAAACTAACTAAAGCCACTATCTGAAACAAGTATCCCCTGCCCAGGATCGACGACCTCTTTGATTAGTTGCAAGGAGCATAGATATTTTCAAAGATAGATCTTCGCTCTAGCTACCACCAATTAAAGATTAAGCCAGAGGACATGTCGAAGTCAGCATTTCGAACTCGCTATGGCCACTATGAGTTTTTTGTCATGCCATTAGGACTGATGAATGCCCCTGCTGCTTTCATGGATATAATGAACCATGTGTTTCGACCATTTCTCGACAAGTTTATGGTAGTATTCATAGACAAAATCGTAGTGTACTCGAAGAATAAGGATGAACACGCAGGACACCTGCGGATGGTGCTTCAAACTCTTCGAGACAATAAGTTGTATGCAAAGCTGAGCAAGTGCGAGTTCTGGTTGGACAACATATCCTTCCTCGGGCACGTCATTTCTGCGAAGGGCATCTCAGTCGACCCGAAGAAAGTTGAAGCCATCATGAAATAAAAAATACCTGAGTTAGCTAGCGACATTCGAAGCTTCCTTGGTCTAGCAGGCTACTACAAGAGATTTATAAAAGATTTTGCAAAGATCGCCTCGCCTCTGACTCATCTCACTCGGAAGGGAGTAACGTTCACGTGGATAGAAAACTGTGAAGCTTCATTTATGGAGATAAAGCAACGACTTGTCTCAGCATCGATTCTTACCGTTCCGGACGGACCCGATAATTTTAAGATCTATAGCGACGCCTCAGGAAAGGCTTTAGGATATTTTCTTATGCAGAGGGACAAAGTGATAGCATTTGCATCGAGGCAGTTGAAGCCTCACGAAAGAAACTATCCAACACACGACCTGGAACTCGCAGCGGTGGTGTTTGCGTTAAAGTTATGGAGACATTACCTCTATGGAGTGTCGTGTAAAATCTTTACGGACCACATCAGACGAAACTTTCTATTAGTTTGTTAGGATGTGGTGTCCCGTTCCCCCTTTATGGGGAGCGCGACTAAGAAATACAAATCGGTATCGTTCGATCGGGATAGATTGAATCAAAATCTTATCCTCATTATGGATTTGTTTCTTCGGAATCGATTCTCATATTCAGTGGACCGTGCCCCAAGGATGGACTTAGCGGCAGAGTCAAGAGGGACCTCTCCGCTGCAAGTTTTCTTGTCTAGTTTTCGTTGTCGCCTTGTTGCTTTCGTGCTTTTGAGTTAGTTTTCAGATTTACATTTTCTTGAACGGTTTCGATAGAATTTATTGCTTTCGTTCATTGAACTGCATTTTATTTCGAGCTTCGAAAGAGTAGAAGAGGCATTGATTATCTGTTTGTGGCAATGCAGGTGATCGTGTAGTAGACATCGTGCGAGCAGAGTCTTAAAGCACCTCTTTCCTTTCTTTTCTCCAACCAACTTGTTAGTGGCTATAATTCGATTCAGTTGACCCTTCTTCCAAGTCTTCATACCTAAAATCTTGTATCATTTATTATTCCGATCAAACTATACCAAAATAACTAAAAGATGTCAAGATAAAAAGGAATAGGCTTGGATTACTTTTGCTTGTCAACCAACTTAGAAATGGTTACCTTGTTGCATGCTAGTTCACTTAAAAATATTCTTTCATAGTGTTTCAATTAAAGTGACTATGATCGGACACTAGGTACGTCATACGTTTCCTAGGTTAAGCAGTTTAAACAAGTTTATATGAATTTACACAAGACATTCAGCAAAGTAATATTACAGGAATTATGAAAATAAAGACTGCAAGTTTGGCAAGGTGCACTTGCCTGATGTTTGAATTCCACTAAGGTCCTGGTTTCGGAAATTTCTAGAGATGTCTCCGAAAGCTAAAATAAACAGCACCATCACGCTCAGAAGGTTTCAAATAGCTAGGAATGCCTGTCCTTGGGTCCTATTTGGAGACAAGGGCAAAAACGACAGTTTCGGGCCAAAACGGGGTCCACCGGTGGGCCCGCTTTGCACCGAAAAACGTGTCGGGGTCAACGGTCTCCAAATTCACCAAACTTAGTGTCGACAGGTCATGAACGCTGATACGAACCCAACGGAACTTTCAGATTTGAATTCCGATGAGCCGATCACAAAATCGCCCGTCGAGCGGGGCCTGTGGGGCCCACGACACGCGATTTCGTCAACGTTCTCAGAATCGAACCAAACTTGACACACAGGACCAGCGTATTGCTACGAGTCTGATGGCGCAAGTTTCGTCTCGATCTGACTTGTGTGCACGAAGTTAGGGTGAATTACAGAAAAGGCGGATACGGGACGATGTCCGAGGATACGCGTTGATTTCGGTGTGCACGCACACCCGAATCAGCTTCCGCAAAATCCCACACGTCCATATCGACGAGGCGCACGTATCTGTGAAGACCGCACACGACCAAGTCGTCCCGTTTGGCGGGGCGTACTCAGTTTCGGGGTGAAACAGGGTCTGGTTTTTCCTGTTTTTGGATCGCGGTGTGCGATCACCACAGGACGCGATGCCCCGAGCGGTTTGTCCGGGCACCGAGAGGGTCATACAGGCTTCGCGTAGCAATTTACAGAATTAAAAACGGAGCTACGAGCAAAAAGTTACGGGTACCTGAACGAGGCTTCACGAAATAGGGTTTTCTATGTCCGACACACGAGTTCGTGTCCTGGACGCTGTGTCCGGCCTAGGGCTGGGCTCTGCCGTGTCTTGGCTGGCCGGACTCGGGCGGCTGGACACGGGGACACGCGGCGTCGGGGCTCGGGACACGGGATGCGCCGGCAGAGGGGTTCTGAGGAGTTGGGGATGGCCGGCGTCGGCGGCGGAGGAGATTTCTGGAGAGGGGAGGAGGAGGAGGGTGGTTCTGGAGAGGGGCTGGCCACCGGAGGGGCGCTGGTCGGCGGGTTCCGGGCGGCGAGTAGCGGCTAGGGAAGGGGACGGAGGGTCGCCGGGGATCGGAGTCGCCGGAGCTAGGGTTTGCGGTTTGGGGGGGAAAAGGAGGCGGAGGAGAGGGGAATATATTAGGCTCGGGTACGGGGTGGCGCTGAGAGGGACGTGGGGGTCGTGGGGAGAGCGGGGCGGTTCTCCGGCGACGTGGCCGGAGAACGCGGCCGGATTCCGCGGGGGTTCGTGGGGTTGGGGGTGATGGGGGATCCGGGTCGGGTCGGGCGCGGATCCGGGTTGGGCGGACCCGCCCGACCCGCTAGGGTGGCTGGGGGCTGGGCTGGGTGCTAACGGGCTCGGCCCACTGGGCCAGGCCGGGCCCAAAAATAATAAAAATAATAAATATAATAATAATATTAATAATATTAATAATAATTAAATAATTTAATTAGGACAATAGTTTTTAGGCTTTTAAAAATGGGTCTGATGTCCAATAAAATCCCAGAAAATTACCCTAAGTCCGGTTTTCTATTTTACACCCAAAAATATCATTTTCAATACATTTTAAGATTAGTTATTGGCAATTAAAAATTTTAAACTCACCACAGGACCTATATAAATTCCTGAAAAATTGCATATTAATTCCCAAAAATTGATTTTAAAATATCTGAAAATTTAGGGTGTTTACAATCTACCCCCCTTAAGAGGATTGTGTCCTCGCAATCGAAGGGTAAACTATAAAGGCAAGATTTACAAAATTAAAGAATACTTAAGTTCTACCTGATTCTGCAAATAAGTGTGGATAACGCTGGCGCATAACATCTTCTCGTTCCCAGGTCGATTCGTCAGGAGAGTGCTGTTTCCAAGCTACTCGAACCAGTCTGATTGTCTGCCCTCGCAGTGTCTTCTCGCTGGTGTCGAGTATACCCACTGGCTGCTCTTCGTATCTCAGACTAGGTCCCACCGAGATCTCAGAATGATCAACTATATGACTTGGGTCCGTCACGTATCTCCTCAGTTGTGAGACGTGGAATACGTCATGCACTCCCTCTAAGGATGGAGGTAATGCAAGACGGTAAGCCACTTCACCAATGCGCTCCAAGATATCAAATGGCCCAATGTACCTTGGGCTTAACTTGCCTCTGCTGCCGAATCTGATAGTACCTCTAGTGGGCGAAATCCTCAAAAATACATGCTCTCCTTCCTTGAACTCCAGGGGTCGTCTGTGTGCATCTGCCCAATGCTTCTGTCTATCCTGGGCTGCACGGAGATGGTTCTGAATCTGTTTTACTTTCTCCACTGTCTCCGTTACCAACTCTGGACCCAGTAATTGACGTTCGCCAACGTCGCTCCAGCATATAGACGATATGCACTTCCTTCCGTACAGCGCCTCGAAAGGTGCCATCTGAATGCTTGCCTGATAGCTGTTGTTGTAGGAGAACTCCACTAAGTGCAGGTGATCTTCCCAAGATCCTCCGAAGTCCAGTATACATGATCGCAGCATATCTTCCAAGATCTGAATTGTGCGCTCTGATTGGCCATCTGTCTGGGGATGATAGACAGTACTGAACTTGAGCCTGGTACCGAGACTCTCTTGCATGCTTCGCCAGAAGTGAGATGTAAATCTCGAGTCTCGATCTGATACAATACTAACCGGCACTCCATGTAATTTTACGATCTGTCGCATATACATGTCGGCTAGTACTTCCGTAGATTGTCCGACTCTGAACGGCAAGAAGTGAGCTGACTTAGTGAGCCGATCCACGATGACCCATACTGCATCCTTTCCACTAGGGCTTCTTGGAAATCCAGTGACGAAGTCCATGGTAATATGCTCCCACTTCCATTCAGGGATGGGAAGTGGCTGCAACATACCTGCAGTCCTTTGGTGCTCGGCCTTCACCTGCTGGCATACTAAGCACTTTGCCACGAATCGGGCAATCTTTCTTTTCATTCCATGCCACCAGTAATATTGTCTTAAGTCCCGGTACATCTTGGTCCCTCCTGGATAAATCGAGTATATGGAGCTATGTGCTTCTGTCATCAACTCCTGCCTTAATTCTTTATTCGGAACATATAGGCGATTTCCGTACCTTAATGTCCCGTCCTCGTGGATTCAAAGTCCCGTCTGCAGGCCTGCTTCTGTTCTCTCTCTCAGCCTTCGGAATCTGGCATCATTAGGCAAAGCTTCTTTGATTCTCTCCACCAGCGATGACTTAACTTCGAGGTTAGCCAGCAAACCATTTTGTCCAGGTAGAACAACCTCTATCTGAAGATCTTGCAAGTCTTGTAATAGCTGAGGCTGCTCCGTTAAGAAATAAGCCGAGGGTTTTCTGCTGAGGGCGTCGACTACAACATTTGCTTTTCCCGGGTGGTACTGCAGATCGATGTCAAAGTCCACCATCAACTCAAGCCAACGCCTTTGCCTCATGTTGAGCCCCTTCTGTGTATAAACATACTTCAAGCTCTTATGATCAGTGAATATTTCGACCTTCTCTCCATACAGATAATGTCTCCAGATCTTCAATACAAAAATCACTGCAGCTAGCTCCAGGTCGTGCGTTGGGTAATTCTTCTCGTGGACCTTCAGCTGCCTCGATGCATAAGCGATAACCTTGCCATGTTGCATCAAGACACAACCTAGTCCACTACCAGACGCATCACTATAAACAACAAAACCTCCTGACCCTGAGGGAAGAGTCAAGACTGGTGCTGTTGTTAGACGCCTCTTCAATTCTTCAAAGGCATTCTGGCATTCTTCCATCCATATAAACTCCTGATCCTTCTGTGTCAGCTTAGTCATCGGCTCTGCGATCCTTGAAAAATTTTCTACGAACCGCCGGTAATACCCAGCAAGTCCAAGAAAACTTCTCACTTCTGCAACAGAGGTAGGGGTAGGCCAGGTTTCAATAGCAGTGACCTTCTCTGGGTCCACAGACAGTCCTTCACCTGAGATAATATGCCCTAAGAATGGCACCTTGTCCATACAGAACTCACATTTGCTGAGTTTGGCATATAGCTTCTCCCTTCTCAAAGTTTCTAGCACAACTCTGAGGTGTTCCTCGTGCTCTTCGTGGTTCTTAGAGTAGACTAGGATATCATCAATGAATACCACCACGAACTTATCCAAGTACTGATGGAAGACCCCGTTCATCAAACTCATAAATACGGCGGGTGCGTTGGTTAAACCAAATGGCATTACTAGGAACTCATAATGTCCATATTTAGTCCTGAAGGCCGTCTTTGGGATATCTTCCTTCTTCACCCTAATCTGGTGATAACCGGATCTAAGGTCAATCTTTGAAAATATCTTAGCACCACTTAATTGGTCAAACAAATCATCAATGTGTGGTAATGGGTACCGGTTCTTAACAGTTACAGCATTAAGGGCTCTGTAATCAATGCACAACCGTACAGTTCCGTCCTTCTTGGGTACAAAAAGTATAGGTGCTCCCCAAGGTGAAACACTGGGCCGGATAAATCCTTTCTCCAGAAGGTTGTCAACTTGTGCTTTCAGCTCCACTAACTCCTTAGGTGCTAGCCGATATACCGATGAAGTGATAGGTTCGGCTCCTGGAGTTAGGTCTATTGTGAATTCTATCTCCCGAACAGGTGGTAAACCTGGAAGATAGTCGGGAAATACGTCCACAAATTCTGTTATGACTCTTGGGTAACTTGAATCTTCTTCTACAGTCAATACCCTAAGAGTTGGCTGGACCCCTTGTTCTACAGCTCCTCTAAGAAATTCAAACTCAGGAAGGCTAGGGGGTCTAAATATCACTTTTCCAAGCCGACAATCCAGTGTCGCATGATACTGACTTAACCAGTCCATACAAAGTACCACATCATAATCAGGCATAGAAAAGATCAAGAATTGGGCTCGCATCTCTCGGCCACAGACTACTACCGAACATGATCTACAAGTATCACTAACCGGGATAATTCCACCTCCCGTTAGAATTTTCTTCATCTTCGAGAGAGGTGCGGTAGCTATTCTATGTGTAGCTACGAAGCTAGCAGCAATAAATGAATGCGAGGCTCCAGAATCAAATAATGCTACAGCAGAAATTGAAGCTACTAATATGGTACCTGCTATCACTTCGCCTGCAGTAGCTTCCTCAGTGACTGCTAGTGCATATGCCTGACCTCGTCCCTGAGCGGGACCCCTTTGCTGACGAGCTTGCTGGAACATTGCTGCCTGAGGTGGTAGAGGTGGCCTGGCTCCTCCAGGCCCTGTCTGTGCCGCTCCCCCAGCTGGAAGAGCTGCAGGTGGAGCTGGTCGATTCGGAACTCCCTCTCGACGTTCCGAGCAGTCCTTTGAGAAGTGTTGTCCAGATCCACAAACTAGGTAGAGCCCCAGCTTGCGTCTACATTCTTTTTCAATATGTCCTACCTTGCCGCAGTAATGGCAAGTAGGCAGGTTCTTAGTTGCTGCTCTTGGAGGCGGGCTCTTCTGGGGCCGTTTAGCAGATTCCCCTGGTGATGACTTGGACGGTGCGGAGGAGAAGGGACGTTTCAGGCTTGATTTCCTCCGAGTAACGTGCTCCAGCCGACGTGCTGCAGCTAGGACGTCGGAGTAAGAGGTGGGCGCGACAGATCCGATTAACTTCTGAAGCTCGAACCTGAGCCCATCAAAGAACTTCTCCGCCTTCTCTTCTTCAGTAGGAATTAGGGAAGGGGCAAAGCGGCTCAGGCGAATGAATTCGGCGTTATATTCCTCCACCGTCATGTTGCCCTGGATCAGGCGGTTGAATCTGTCTCGGAGTTCTGACCGAGCCACAGCAGGGATGTACATTTCCTGGAAGAGTCTGGAGAACTCCTCCCAGGTAACCTGATCATGTCCGAGCCTTCTTTCTTCGGACAGCCACCAATGATGCGCGTTGTCCGTCAGTTGCATCCTGACGCCAGTCATCTATTTGTCCCTTGGTAGTTCAGCGGCCTCCAACTGATGCTGCGTGTTCGTAAGCCATTCATGCACTTCAGTTGGTCCTTCCTTGCCCGAGAAGGTACGGGGCTTGAGTTGACGGAAATCTGTGATAGATCCCGTCGCTGGCCGCCTATTTGGTGGATTTGCATGTTCCAATGCTGCGACTAGGCTGTTCCTTAGGTTCTCGGCCTCATGACGTTGGGCCTCCTGTTGAATCTGCTGTTGGGCCTGCATCATGGCGTAGAACATCTGAAATATTTGTTGTCCGTCCATTGCCTGTCCTGGGGGAAAGACAGGCATCGTAGGAGGGAACTGGGGAGGAGGCGGGATGTTATCACGCCTGAACCTGGAACTTGGCTGGCCAGTTTGATTGCTCTGAGAGGATTGTCCTCTGGTATCTGGCGTCGTTCCAGCTTCACAGGTAAACCCCGCTTCAGGCGGTGTACCCAAGGGGGTCTCGTCACCACTTCTGGGATCCATAACTCTGCATCAAAAGGTAACAATGAGAACGTACAGAGGAATCAAAACAGGATGCAATTCAAGCAATTTAATTGAATTCGACATAGAGTTCAAAAACGATTCAATCAATGGATGAGATCCTATAACCTATCTTATTGCAGGCCTGTTCGGTCCCTAAGTTAAAACCGAACAATTTTATTTAGGACCTGCATGGGCCACCACAAAAACTATGTCACGCCCCAGTCCCAAAATATTGAGGGACTGGAGATGCGTGGCAATGGCCAGCAGCACGCACCGATGGATAACCCAATTTAATGGAGCCATCAGGGCGTACTTAAGCTGTAAATAAGGTCTACTACAACAAGTCACACTAATCTCATCCATAAAAATAAAGAAATAACTGCATAATGGAATGGAAATAAGTAGCAACAATAATTACAGCAAGTCAGTCGGAGAAACAATCCGACTTAAGTCTGAATAAACTGGCTCTATAGGCCAGGAACAAGAGATAAACATGAAATAAATACTGAGTACTGGAACAGGCACTCAGGAGAAGTCTTCGGCAGTCACCTCGTCTTCAGTGTTCGGTTCTGCTCCAGCAATAGCTTCAGCTCCGGTCCCGTATACCTCGGGATACTGCTCCTCAGCTAAACCTGGGGACATAATCCATTCCAGGTCCTCAGTGGACATAGCAAGGCACAAAATAAAATAAGCCAAATAATAAGCAGTGCAATTAAATTAATTAAAACAGCAGGGTAAACTATGTAACCATCTATGTGATATGCAAATGAGAGCAACACTAGTACTCAGGCTGAGACCGCTACAAGCTCTGTGTCGAGGAGCCGGTAGCAGTAATAACACGTAAAGGGTCTAGCTCTGCTGGAGAGTCTACAACATCACAATAATAGTATATATATATGTAGAACAGCCTGTAGCCTGTGTGTCTCTCCCCACCCAATGTAATCACGCAAGCCATGACCATAACGTCTCATGTCCATGTCAGCGGGATTATAGCTAATGCAACAAGTCATACTATCTATAACTAAAATAACTCTGTCAAGTCTTGTATCCTATACAGAATTACCATGAATATCTCAGGAGGATTCTGTCCATGATAGTGTCAAGTGTCCTGGGTTGTAGGGTACTTGATAGGTCAAGTACAAAAGTAAGGGAATCGTAAATCCATCTCTAAATGACGAACCCAACACCGCGTACGGTGTTGGCACCCGACTATGATCGGACACTAGGTACGTCATACGTTTCCTTGGTTAAGCAGTTTAAACAAGTTTATATGAATTTACACAAGACATTCAGCAAAGTAATATTACAGGAATTATGAAAATAAAGACTGCAAGTTTGGCAAGGTGCACTTGCCTGATGTTTGAATTCCACTAAGGTCCTGGTTTCGGAAATTTCCAGAGATGTCTCCGAAAGCTGAAATAAATAGCACCATCACGCTCAGAAGGTGTCAAATAGCTAGGAACGCATGTCCTTGGGTCCAATTTGGAGACAAGGGCAAAAACGACAGTTTCGGGCCAAAACGGGGTCCACCGGTGGGCCCGCTTTGCACCGAAAAATGTGTCGGGGTCAACGGTCTCCAAATTTACCAAACTTAGTGTCAACAGATCATGAACGCTGATTCGAACCCAACGGAACTTTCAGATTTGAATTCCGATGAGCCGATCACAAAATCGCCCGTCGAGCGGGGCCTGTGGGGCCCACGACACGCGATTTCGTCAACGTTCTCAGAATCGAACCAAACTTGACCCACAGGACCAACGTATTGCTACGAGTCCGATGGCGCAAGTTTCGTCTCGATCTGACGTGTGTGCACGAAGTTAGGATGAATTACAGAAAAGGCAGATACGGGGCGATGTCCGCGGATACACGTTGATTCCGGTGTGCACGCACACCCGAATCAGCTTCCGTAAAATCCCACACGTCCGTATCGACGAGGCGCACGTATCTGTGAAGACCGCACACGACCAAGTCGTCCCGTTTGGCGGGGCGTACTCAGTTCCGGGGTAAAACAGGGTCTGGTTTTTCCTATTTTTGGATCGCGGTGTGCGATCACCACAGGACGCGATGCCCCGAGCGGTTTGTCCGGGCACCGAGAGGGTCATACAGGCTTCGCGTAGCAATTTATCGAATTAAAAACGGAGCTACGAGCAAAAAGTTACGGGTACCTGAACGATGCTTCACGAAATGGGGTGTCCTGTGTCCGACACACGAGTTCGTGTCCTGGACGCTGTGTCCGGCCTAGGGCTGGGCTCTGCCATGTCTTGGCTGGCCGGACTCGGGAGGCTGGACTCGGGGACACGTGGCGCCGGGGCTCGGGACGCGGGATGCGCCGGCAGAGGGGTTCTGGGGAGTTGGGGATGGCCGGCGTCGGCGGCGGAGGAGATTTCTGGAGAGGGGAGGAGGAGGAGGGTGGTTCTGGAGAGGAGCTGGCCACCGGAGGGGCGCTGGTCGGCGAGTTTCGGGCGGCGAGCAGCGGCTAGGGAAGGGGACGGAGGGTCGCCGGGGATCGGAGTCGCCGGAGCTAGGGTTTGCAGTTTGGGGGGAAAAAGGAGGCGGAGGAGAGGGGAATATATAGGGCTCGGGTACGGGGTGGCGCTGAGAGGGACGTGGGGGTCGTGGGGAGAGCGGGGCGGTTCTCCGGTGACGTGGCCGGAGAACGCGGCTGGATTCCGCGGGGGTTCGTGGGCTTGGGGGTGATGGGGGATCCGGGTCGGGTCGGGCGCGGATCCGGGTTGGGCGGACCCGCCCGACCCGCTAGGGTGGCTGGGGGCTGGGCTGGGTGCTAACGGGCTCGGCCCACTGGGCCGGGCCGGGCCCAAAAATAAAAATAATAATAATAATAATAATAATAATAATAATAATTAAATAATTTAATTAGGACAATAGTTTTTAGGCTTTTAAAAATGGGTCTGATGTCCAATAAAATCCCAGAAAATTACCCTAAGTCTGGTTTTCTATTTTACACCCAAAAATATTATTTTCAATACATTTTAAGATTAGTTATTGGCAATTAAAAATTTTAAAGTCACCACAGGACCTATGTAAATTCCTGAAAAATTGCATATTAATTCCCAAAAATTGATTTTAAAATATCTGAAAATTTAGGGTGTTTACAGAAAGACCACAAAATAACTTGCATGTTTCATATAAACAACGTGTTGATTGGTATAGTTGGGTTAGCTTGCCTTCACCAGTGTATTTTGATGTACTGACCCTCGTTGCAATAGGTTTCCCGCACCAAGAAGATCCTGCAAGCAACTAAAGCGACTTTCCGATCCAGTCCAGCTACCGGCACGCCCTGATCGTGCATTCAAGAAGCATTTTGAAGTTTTTAGGAGCTCATGCACAACTTATGCAGCTCCGTGGAAAGGTGATAGCTTTGCCAGAAGGTGTCTAGTTCTTTTGAAGTTTTAGTAAAATAATGTAATATACAGGACAGCTATATCATTTTGAGTCCACTTTTGTAAGTCCGTGCGGTAACTATCCGACTCGTTCAAGAGTTTGTAAAAGATGTTCATTATCAATAAAGAAAACTTTTTCATGTTTCAATATTATACCTCAATTATCTGCGTACTCTGAATATGTGTTCGTTATATAAAATATCTTAGCCTTGTGTTTGGCGCAACCTAGGCACGCACTGTATCACGTCCTGGGGACGACTATTGATTCTACGAAAATTGGGGCATGACAAACTCTACGTATCGAGCAATAACCTGTTGGAATATTGGATCGTAGAGACAAGATACTTCAGAATCAGATTATTCCATTAGTTCGAGTAGCTTGGAACAAGGACTCTCCAGGAGAATCAACTTGGGAAAAAGAAGAAGACATGCGAAACCAATATTTGTATTTGTTTACTAAACAAGGTTAGTTATCTTTTAATTATTAATTCAAATTCCGATGACGTAATTTCTCTAAGGAGGGTAGAGTATCATAGCTGGTACTTTTTTATTTATTTACTATTATTTCTATTTTATTTATATAGTTAGTTAGTTAGTTAGGTTTATGCAAATGTCAATATATAATTTGACTTTACCATAAATACTTGGATTATGAGGGGGGCTTTAATGAATAAAACCCAAACAAAGGGGGAGAAACCATCAACCCACAGTAACCTCCCCCTTGACTCATCACCATCCTTTACACATGTATTCATTCCTCTTCTTCTTTATTTTCCATAAGGCATATGTCTTCTCCTTAACCCTTCTTCCCTTTCCAATGATGTCACGACCCGCACCCGAAAAATCGGGCATGAGTCGTGGGTACGTCCAGCCTACGCCGCAGCATCGACGGTAGAACGCTGTCTAGGTCAACTAACTAAATAATAATCTCACACAAAAATCGGCCATGACCTCTCCAAAATGAGGGCAACCACACAAACAATATAAACCTGTCAAGATCTCAACTCCAAACGGAGGAGCAAATATCACAATGATAATCAAGTACTCAATCACGAATCTAAGCACGATAAGATAACACAGAGATCTAACAACTATAAAGTCTAACCAACAACAACTACTACAACAACCACAACATCCATAATAATAATACAACAATATCCAAAATAATATACAAACAAGGTCTCAATCCAAAACCGGAGACAAATCCGGTGCTAAAAGCTAATAAGAACAACAACAAAGCCTAGTGATCCCGGCTACCAACCCGGAAATCACCCCTAAACTAGAGGGTCCCTGTCCGCACCATGGACAGACTCAGGTCCATAAAACGTCGGACACCAATCCTCCGGATACTCTGAAAAATATGTCCAGTCAGGACTGGAGCAAGTACATCTCTAACAGCAGTTCCATTTAAATGATAAAAACTATAAAACAGTTATAGCAAGTAGCAAGAAGAATTAAGCAAGTATGAAACAAGAAAATATGTATAACTGGTGCATAAAGGTAAAGATGCATGGATATCAGAGCAAGATAGTAATAACTGCAAGATACAAGAAATCTACACTAAGAGTAAGTCTGTGCACATGAACGTGTGGTGAGTCCAGCATGAAAAACATGTAGTGAGTCAAGTCCAGAAACATGTAAGTGAGACAAGTCAAGAAATGCATGAGAGTCCAGACTATAAAGAATGAGCTCGGTGTCTTTGAAATACTTGTTTCGACATGTAAACGGCTAGGGGTAAGTACGGCTCACCGCGCACTGGGTGCGCGGCTGCTATCATTCCAGATTAGACCAGAGGGAGTGATTCCTGATGATGCCAGATAGGAATGTTTACATGTCTACTCGAGTATTTTCCCGCCCCGACTAATACAAGTGGATCCAAGACCCGACACGCAAATCAAGATGAGTCCAGCCTGAACATGAATGATGCCTGTAGTGATGCCTGTAGTGATGCCAGTAGTGATTCCAGAATAGAGGCCAGAAACATAAAATGTACGTGTCGCAAGTAAATGAATCCAGAAATATCAATCAGTATTCCGTGTTGTGCCAGAATAATCAGATGATACTATACTAGAAGCTGAATCATAATAATCATCAAATAATAAAAACTATCAGAGAATGTACTCGCCTGACGTCCTGAGCAACTGGCGATCCGAACCGGTGTCGCAAAGACCTATGCGAAAAGCAAGGTTAAACAGGGTTCTAATGAGTTAAACAGATATAAAATAACTAAAAATAGGCTTCTAGGGTCGTTCTAGGTCAAACGAGTCAAACCGGTGAAATCTGGGTCAAAAAGTCAACTCTGGGTCCAAAAAGTCAACTCTAGGTCAAAACTAGGTCAAAAGTTGACTTTGGCGGTCAACCGAGTCAACTACGGTCAAGTCTGGGTCAAACTAGGGTGCTCCTGAAATTCTAGGTCAAACCGAGCTCATTAAGCTAGAAAACTCACAAACTCGCCTCCTTGAGATACCGGGATACCCTCGGTATCCGATACCTCAACCTAGGCTACGCACCCCGCCTATACCCTCTAAAACCTATGCTAGCACGCGTAAATATATACACATAAGCATATAAAAATCACTCCAATATTATTTCTAGGCTATTGCTCAAAAATTCCGCTCGAAACTCAATACCTTGGTGAGATACCTTGATATCTCAAGGTATTGGGATACTCTCCAATACCCCTCTAACTACCCCTCCAGTTAGCTATCTAGGCTAATAGATATATATCTAGTTATTAATTTAGGCTAGAAAATATATAACTATCATATATTTATACATATCTAAGTATCTATATATATATATATATACATAGCACATACACACATACACTTAAAACCCATATACTTTACCTTACCTTAACTTACCTTACCTTACCTTCCTCATAAATATATATGTATCCCTATATCTAGATATCTAAACTATCTACCTAGCTATATGTATATACCTATACATATAGATCTATATTTCTAGCTACCCCTCTACCTATCCATCTATCTATCTAGTTATATAACTATATATCTATCTATCTTCTATCTAATATATCTATCTCATATATCTATCTATCTAGCTATGTATATATCTATATATATAACTATCTATTATCTATCTATGTATTTATCTAATATATCTATTCATGTATCTATTTATCTAACTATCTATAGATATCTATCTATAGATATCTATCTATTCATCTATCTATCATATATCTATATACCTATTTACCTATCCACCTAACTATAATATCTATCTATTTACCTAACTATCTATGTATCTATTTAACTATCTATCTAAATGTCTAACTTATTATCTATCTATCTAACTATATATATATATATATATATATATATATTATATATATATATTCCCTCGCATTGCTACTGCTGCTGCTAGCTCTTGCTTGCTGCTGCTGCTGCTAAGCATGCTGCTACTGCTGCTGAATTGCTGCTGCCTGCTGCTGCTATGCTCTTTGCTGCTGCAGCTCCCTGCTGCTGCTGTGCTGCTGCTGCAGTGCAGCAGCAGCTGCTGCCCTTCTGCAGTTGGTTCCCCCCCTCTTCCATCACACAAACACACACACACAACCTATATACATATATACATATCACTATATATATATATATCTATATATATACATACATATATATACATATATATAACTCTATAGATATATATATATACATACTAACTAACATATATACTAATACCTATATACCAACACACACTAACATATATATATCTACACACACACACAAACACAAGCACACATATATCTACATATATATAAACACACATATATCTATATACATCTATACATATACACTCTCACACACATACATATATATATCCTCACACACTCACACACCCTCACACACACACTCTCGCACACACTAGCACACACTCTCACAAACACACAACCACACACACAAACACTCCTACATATATATAAATATATATACATATATACACACTCACTCAAACTCATATAGATATATATATATAGGCACTCACTCACACTCACACACACTCACACTCACACACACTCACCTACGCACTAGCACACACTCACACAAGCACTCACTAACACACTCACAAACACACTCACACAAGCACTCCCTAACACGCTCACAAACACATAACCACACACATATATATATAAATAGAATATATATATATATATATATATATATATATATATATATATATATATATATATATAGGAACACACACACAAATAAATATATATAGAGAGACATTTATACACAAACACAACACTACCACAACGATGCACACAACGCTCACAACGCCCCACCTACGCACGCCCAACGACCCCGACACTCACCAACGCCTATAAATATATAAAATATAACTCGAAAACTCTAGCACACACTCCCCGATACTAATCCAATGTGCGCACAAGCCCAAAACGAGGAACCCAAGTCGAAATGGCCGTTCGGTCATTTCGACGAACACGTGGTGCGCGGCTCGGAAAACCTCCTGAAACGCACACCAAACGAACTCGGAATCGGCCCAAAATTTACCCACGCGCTCTACACGATGTCTAGATCCTAGAAAATGTGCTCCCGCGTTGATTCTAGGTCCGTGGCGGAAACGCACACGCACTTAGAATCGGCGACGACGAAAAGCCCCAATTTTGCCCGAAACGCCCGTTTCTCCGCGACGCGGCTTCCCGTGTCCGAACGGAGACACGCACTCACCCTCAAGACACCCGACAACGTCTACCTAGGTCCATCTAACCTAGGGCATCACCCAAAATTGGGCCAAATTCGGATTTTACCCGAAATTGACACAAAACCTAGTGTTAAAGTCTCCAAACACTACCCAACTAGTTCCAACTTCCTCCCACGGGTAGCCTAAGGGTCTAGGAAGGTTCTAAAATATTAATTACACTATAAAAGAATAATTACAAGGGGAAAATTAGGGTTTACCTCTTGGGAGTTGGAATCCCAAGCCAAAATCTCCAAAATGCTCCAAATCCTCCAAACCAAGCTTCCAAGCTCCCAATCCAAGTTCCAACACAAAATCTAGGCTCTACCCACCTAGGTTAGGGAAGAATGTAGGGTTAGGGTTAATCATAAAGAAGAATAGAAGAAGAAAGAGGAGAAATGAGAACTTACTTGAGAGTGGGAAGAAGAAAAGAAGAAGGAAGAGTGGAGAATGGAGAAGAAGAAGAAGAAGAATGGAGAATGAAGAAGAAGAGGAAGTGGGGCTGCTGTTCTCACGGGTAGGGAGGGGTTTGGGGCCGGCCAAAGGAAGTAAATAGGGGTTTACATAAGTTCCACATTCCCAAAACGCCCCTATTCACTTGGTTTCGGGTTCCGGGTTCCAAAAGCACTCAAAATAGTTCCAAATCTCTCCAACTAACCTCCTAAAAATAAAATAAATATTCTAAGCCCCAAAATAATTCTTACAGGGGTGTGGGTCGGGTCGGACATGGGTCCACTAGGGTCTGACATGGGTCCAGGCTAGCCAAAACCCTAAAACAATCAAAATAATAAAAAATAAAAAATAATGCAATCACTAATTAAATATAAATACAATTAATTATAAATAATACACAATTAACCCAAATTAAAATAAATAAAAAAATACCCGGCTCTGGAAATGGGGTGGTGACAAATGAACCTAACATCTCCCTTTTATTTCCATCATCAGCACCATCTCTCCTCTTTCTCAACCCCTTTTCTTTATCTTCTCCTTATTCCTTTCCATCTTCACCTCCTCCCCCACCTAATTGCTACTACTGCTGCTGCGGCTGCTGCCGCTGCCTGACCAGCCGTCCGTCGTGCCGTCGGACGTCGCCCGCCGCGCCACCCGTCGCGTCATTCGCCGCCGAACGCCAGCCTCCTCCTCCCTCTTCCTCAAAACCTAGGTATATCTTCATTTCTTTTCCAATTTTTTTTTAAATTCAAGTTTAGAGTATAGTTTAATCTCAAAAATTCTTTGGAATAGGAGTATAGGGAGCAATCAATAATTAATTTAGGATTTTGGAAGAACCCTAGGTTTCGCTCAAGTAAGGCGAGTCCTCACTCAAATTTCTCTTAATTTTTTTTTCTCTTGTTACTTTGGTTAAAATTATTTAGGAAAAATATTTCTTTCTCAATACTATGAATTTTAGAGTTTTAAAACATGTATGTGTAAATATATATCCCAAAGACACATGTATCTTGACACAACTTATGGACACATGTATCTTGACACAATACGTAGGATAAAGTACACACTTTGAGTTCTAATTTGTATTTTCGACTCATACATGGAGGCTTGATATATATATATATATATATGTGTGTGTGTGTGTGTGTGTGTGTGTGTGTGTGTGTGTGTGTGTTGTAGCCAATTATTGTTTTCATGCTTGTGGATTTCATAGGCAGATAAAAATATGATTACATGATGATTAAATAAGTATAAGCGAATTTTGTTATTTTACCATGTATACATATATAAACACTTACGTTATATTATGCCAGAATATAAGACTCAATAAGTGAAACCTAACTTCTTTGAATCTAAATGATGAATGGAAGTAACTTTTCCAAATGGAGAAAATATTTGGTAAAGAACAACTCTGAATATTTATTATAAATATGTCAATCATAACAAGACAAATGACAACAACTGCAAGAGTTGCAATAATAACATAGGGTGCTTGAGTTTGAGTTTTATGTGATGACTTTAACATTTTTTTATATCCTTTTATGCAATCGTACTTATTGCTTATACCCAATGGATTATATAGTTGTACTAATATATAGATCCAGGGGGATTTTGGAATAAGTTGACTGGATTAGTATTTTCAAAAGATTCATGGGTAAATTTGTTTGTTCTTAAGTGTGCTTTATCTTAGAAATAGAAGCCTAGACCTTAAGAAACATCATCTCTTATTTAACAAGTATTGCCGCATTAAATATATGTATATATGACATATAGTTATAGTTTAAGTACCTATATCTTACAATTATTGTGTAACTTAATTTTTATATGTATTGGATTTGAATACCATGTTACTAACATATTTATGCTCTTTAACTTGATTGATGCCTATAAGTGTTAATTGCAAATTGCTAGCTTGTCGTGGCAAGAAAAGTTTTTTTTACTTGAATAGCACTTGTAAGTGGCAAATATATTTTAGCTAAGCTTGCTAAGGTGCGAAGAAAGATTTTCGTATTATGTTTTCATATACATATACTTATACCTGCGTGTGTTCCGGTGTTGAGAATTGCTTCTCCGAAGGGGTCGGCAAACCGGAGATAAATTCTATGAAGGGTTGCTCCAGGTCTCTTATATTTGTAAATTGTTAAATTCCTAGAGCATGAAATACAATGGAAACTCTGCCAAAATTTTCAAGAATTTTGGGAGTTAACCAAATTTCAATATTCGGAGATATTGCAAATATTTCTAACCCTCAATCTTAGAATATTACATTGAAGGACTACGACAACCTGAAAATCTATTTTAACTAGGGGCGATTAACAAGAGTCTAAGATTCGTAGGCCACGGACACGAGCCACACAACTAAAATCAAAATGTAGATTCATGATATCTTCTGCTTTGTATAAGTTGAAAGAAGATAATATTTCTTGAAAATTTGTGTCCTGGTAATTATAATTTTTTCCAAAAATTGAGTTGGGATTAAAACTTGATACTTGCTTCCTAGAATTATAAATAGGATGGAAAAGTTGTATGATGATATTTCTTGAAAAATGTATTATTGCATATTGATAATGAACATGATATACAGAGTAGAAGTTAATAAGATAATAGAATATGAATTGTTTGTAGCTTTAGGTTAGAAATTATTGGACGGGGGAGAACAACTTAAATGACATATACGAAATCCCGCAACATAATAACAAGACATAGTTGATCAACAATTAAGCCCATTCGTAAGGCCTTGCGAATTGAGTATGTGAGGCTTAACTCATTTATTTGTTAAGCCCATGAGAGGCAGGACCGAATTATAACACTGTGCCACCCAGTCTGAGTTAATTGTACCTGAATATAAACACACATATTTTAATTTAAAATATCGAATGGGTGAATTAAGAATTAATTGTTAAGTCCATAAGAGGCAGGGCCGGATTCTAAGCACCGTGCCACCAAGTTACAGCCTAATCCCTGGTGTACGGGATTGTTGACGAAATACTAGTTGAAGTGCTTATTCAAAGAGTTCTCCAATTTGTATCATCATTTAGGAAAATTGTTTGTGTATTGTGGTAATGACATAGGAATTTGTATTGCTTGAATTGTTAGACACTATAAGAATACTAGTTTAGAAATTTTTCGAGTCTTAGGTATAGTTATAAAATTCACTTTCCTACTTTCTCTACAGAAGTTATTCATTTTTGTGCCTTACTGTATCATATCATATTTTATTTTCTTACCATTCATGATCGAGAACTTGCTGTCGTTCTGACGACCTAGTATTGGTCACTAAAGGAAGAAGAAGTTTTTGGTGAAATGCTACATTTATATGATGTGGACGAAGTTGAGGAATAATCTTCAAGTGGTTTTTCAAAAATATAGCAAACAACATTTTATAGCTGAACTTTGTAAATTAAGGAGGTTTTGTTATAAAGACTTGTACAGTTGTACTTTAATCTGTGTTGTATAATTATAGTTTGTAGTAATGAAGTGTTTTAGTATGACTTGCATTCCGTCCTGAAATTATACAGGCGACAATCACTGATACGTGTACGATAGTATTCGTATGGGGCGTAGCCTGGAGATGAAGTTGCGTACCCTGCTCACTATATCTTGGGAAGCGGGACGTGACAGTTGGGGTCCAGTCTGGATTTGGTAAATTTTGAATCCCAAGTATGGCCAAAGATTTGATTTGATTTGATATAATTTAAAAAATTTACATTAAATGTAAGATTTGATTAGATTTTAAATTTGTATCAAATTTTTAATCTGACCATATTTTGGACGTCCATAATTTGTATTAGGCTATTTTAGGTGTAATGGGATTCTTATTTTAGGGTTTCCTATTTAGAAAATCATATTATAACCTAAAATAAGATTTCTCATCCTATAAATATAGGAGGAGGGTGGAGACACAAAGCATGCACAAATGTGGAGATTCGAGATGCACGTCCACAAGAAAATCTAAGAGAAAGTCCATGCTTTGCTCTTAGGACTTCGCTATCTAAGACAGAAGAAAGAAGGAGATCTAATCGAGGAGTCGTCAACTTCGGTTTAAAAAATTGCTATGGGTTGATGAGTGATTTCAATTGTAATCTTTGTCATTCCTTCTTGAGTGTGGCGAGGGGGTTGAATCTACTATAGGGCAAAGGGTTTCAACATTAGTTTTTACAATCTTGTAATTTTATCTGAGTCATAAAGGTTATAATTTGTCCAGATGACGTAGTCGCCGTCATATACTTGTCTTTATATGTGCTTGGTGTTCGTAGATTGGTTGGTTATCTCAGGTGGGTTGGCAAACGCTTCCGCAACACGTCCAAACACGTGGTATCAGAGCCATGTTCTTCTCGAGAGGGAATGTACAACTATGTCTACGGAGGCAGATGAACACTCGTATGATCACCCTCACAGGGGAAAACTGGACGATTTGGAAGCCAATGATGGAGGATCTACTATGGTGCAAGGACTTGCATGATCCGTTGGAGGACGATAACGCCAAACCGACATGCAAATGCGTTGATGACCGAAAACGACTAGATCGGAAGGCTGTTGGATTCATCCGCCAATAGCTGGACGACTCGGTGTTTCACCATGTGTCCATGGAGAGTTCTGTAAAAGTATTCCAATAATATCAGTATAAAAAATTATTGGATTTTCTTTTCTGTTTAGTAAAACAAAAAAATATATTACATTTATTTATTGATTTTACATTCAGTGTTTGGTTGGTACATAAAAGAAAAAAAAAATATTCCAATAATATCATTGTATTTTAAAACAAAAATAATAGCATGAAAATTCCAAAGTAATAGATAAAATAGGTAGTAACACATTTGAGTAGGATTGTCCGTGGGATCGTGGTCTGTTGGTTATGATAGTGGACTTTCGTAAAGATGAACACGATTTGAATTCTCTCTTAGAAAGTTTCTAATCCGAAGAAGATGACATATAAAAAAAATAAAAAATAAACAAACAAACAAACAAACAAAAACATTTGAGTAGGGTTACTGTGGTCCTTAAATTTCGTAATAAGTTTTGGAAAAAGAGGAGGAAATCAGTTACGAGAACGAACCATCCCCTTCTAACTTTTGTTCCCTTCCCTCATTTCTTAATTTCGTGAAACAAACATGGCCTTAAAGTAGCTCATTAATTACTCCTCTCTCGTGAAGTCCTTAAATACGTGAACCAAACGTAGCCTTAAAGTAGCTCATTGAATACTGCTCTCTTGATAATCGACAGGACTCTTAAATGCCTCTCTTTGATATGACCGAGTCACTGTTAACATGTACATATTACTACCGGGCCACCGGCTCTTATATTACCCCTCAAAGCAGGTGGTTCTATATAAAACACCTTTGATTCTCACCATGTAAACATCCGAACACATCTGTTAACATGAAATAAGGCTTTCCACCTAATGTAATACTTGATAGGAAAAGAAGAAGAAGCTATTTTCTAATATATTTTTAGTTTAAACTTCCTGAAAACTCATTAAATGCAATTAATATTGCTTAGAGACAGAAGTAAAACTGCATTAGGATTATTTACACTAATATTTTCTAATTTTATGTTTATTATACGAATTTTCTTTATTTTGAAAATAATTATAAGAATCTTCTATATATTTTATGTTTATTACATATATCTCGTCTATATTTTATGTTTTATGTAAAATATATATATGAAAAAATGCAAATATATGTTACATTTTGTATATATTTAGATGTGCAGAAGGTCACAGGCACATTTGATGAATAAGGTTTGTATAACTAACATAACTTGGATTCATTTGATCTCAGAACCTTTAAACATCTTTGACAAAAGGTGAAAATGCTTCTAATAATACATCCATGCCATGCTATACCCAAATTCGAACCTGATGCAAGTGGGTTTAGATGCTTACCTAGGTATGGCTTGAGACGGGACCAAAAATTCGAACTAGGGTGAGTTAGGATGGATTGACTCATATGGAAAAAAAAAAAGGATTAAAAAGAAAAGAAAAGAAAAATTAGGGTGGGCTGCAGCTCATTCCAGTCCGTGCGTGGTTCCGCCACACCACTGATTACACAAACCTTGAAAACAAGATCGTTGTCGGATGCATTTCAAAAATTCAAGGAAAAACAAAAAAATCATGAACTCTATCACGTAGATAAGAAATGTACCCAGCTAGAACCAAGCAATGTTAGATCCATAAGGATCAAATCTGAGACTGATTTATTCAGAGACTTCAGTATCGATATGATGTCTCGGTATCGGATATGAACCAAATGATAGGCCCAAATAATTAACCGGACAAAAACAGTTCAACACAGAGAAGGATCAAGGCTGCTAATTACAAGAAACAAGAAACAAGAAACAAGGGTACATAGAGGCTAGTTCATCTGATTTGGATGAGGCGTTTGCAGGGCCGATCGGGAGGTAAGTCGGACAAGCCATCGGACTTGGCAACCCCTATCGAGGGCACCTTTTTTTATAACATCGCGATATCTCTCCTGTATACAGCAACATCTATTAAGCACGTAAAAATTTCCATCAAAGTGAATAGATATGGAGGTAAAGGATCTCCCTGCCTCGGCCCCCAAGTGCTATGAAAAAATCTATATGATTGCCCTTTTAATAAGGACAGAGAAGGAGGGGGTAGTAATGCATTCATGGATCCAATCAACCTACCATTGTTCAAATCCCATAGCTAGCATCAACCGGCACGTCTTATTCCAGCTTTCTTGTTAAAGTCATGCAATAATTAATGGGTCAACATATTATTTTCTACTATTGATCGTCCATTTATGAAGTCTTCTTGAATAGGTGAAATCACCTATGAATAATTATTGTTCTTAAGCATCTTCAAATGTGATCTATAATTACAATCGTTGGATTATTATTTTTAATTAAAATTAAATCATAAAAGTGTCCAATTTTTTGCAAAAAAAAAGACACAGTCCAAAGATTATAATTATAGAAATATTTAAAAATGTTTCAATAGCAAGTATCATGTATTCTTGGATTCCATAAAGAATCTTTTATTATGGAAGTTTACTTTTAAATTTAGCCGGTACAAATTTGTAAGTAAGGTAAAGATATAATATTGGACTAATTAGAGTTTAGATCCTGAATTTTATACCAGCTTAGAGTTTAGACTTTGACTTGTCCAATTAGAAAGTTTAAACCCAGAACTGTTATTATTTGTTTCATATTTTCTATTATATCCACTTTCCCATACTTGACAATAAAATATTTCTATATAAACTAGAAAAATTATAATAGAAAAAATAAAATAAATAATAAAAATTTAGGATATAAACTTTCTAATTGGATAAGTCAGTTTCTAAAATCTAAGCTGTTATAAAATATTTTCATTGCATGAATTATATCAAACCAAACCTTCTTACATCTATTATGAAAAGAAGTCGGTACTTTAATCCAACGGTGGATATGCTGGGTGTAAATTACGCACTGGATGTTTTGTAACTTAAAACTCTTAACCGGATACAGAAAGTATTTAGGGGTCCTAGCACAAATCTTAAAGCTTGAGATTCGCGGTGCTTTCCCTCTTCTACGCCGTTCCGCAGGACCACCAGAACATCTCACCACTTTCCCGCCCAATCTCATCGACTCCGACCACCTATATAAACCACCAACCGCAGCCCGTTCTCCCCCATTTCCATCAAGAGCCTCAAGAAACCTCAATGGCAAACCCTAACCCTAGCTTTCCCTTCTTCTTCCTCCTCCTCTCTCTCCTTCTCCTTCCTTCGGCCATGGCAGTCACCGAGTCGGAGCTCGACGCCGCCACCGGGGCCCTCCGCCTCCGCGGATACCACCTCTTCGGCAACGCCATCACCGCTTCCGACGTCCGCTACGACCTCCTCTCTCCGGCGAACTCCTCCTTCACCCTCTTCGCCCCTCCCGACGCCTTCCTCTTCTCCCTCGACATGGCGGCCCCCTCCGCCGCCGCCTACGTCGCCTCCCTCCGCCTCCACGTGTCCCCCGGACGCCTCGGCTTTCCCGACCTCCGCTCCCTCCCCGACGAATTCCCGCTCGAGACCCTCCTCCCCGGGAGGGAGATCCTCATCTCCCGCCGCCGATCGCCTGACGCCGACTTCTTGACCATCGACGGAGTCGACGTCGTCGTCCCCGGGATTTTCTACGGACGGGACGTCGCCGTCCACGGCCTAGGAGGGATCCTCACCCTCCGCCGCTCTCAGCCACCGCTGCCATCAATCTCGCCGATTTCGGATCTTTCGCCGTCAAGATCCGCCAGTCCACCCGTTCTTGAGGCGCCAATGGAGAGTCCGACCACATCGCAGTCGAAGTCGTCGGATCCGCCTGTTATTGGAGCTCCGGCGCCTTCTCCGACGGTCTCCTCTCCGGCGGAGGCGGCTGCGGTGGGGTTTTCTTGGGAGAGTTGGGTGTGCACGAATGAGGAGAGGGACGGATGCATCGGCGGTTGGCCACGCCATCAGGAGGTCCGCAATGATGGTTCTCTCTGAGCCGGGTGCATGCATTTCTTGAACTCTTGCTTCTTTCATCAAATCTCCTTCGATGTTGATACCACCTGTTCTTGCTAATGATTTTGTAGTTTTTGTGACACGATACTGCTACTATGTTCGATTTGTATAGCGAATCTGAATTGTGATGATCTATGAAATATTAATGCTTCGCAATCCTTAAAAAAATTCCAAAGAGAACTGACGTTTATATGCTCTGTTCTTGTATAGATTGTCAATTTGTTGAGAGAAACTTGCATCTTTGAATGGATGGACGTCGATACAATAATCAAAGACTCGACACATGAGAACTTTAAGTTCTGTTACTGAGAAAACTTAGGAGTGGACTGAAACTTTAGATGTACTCTGTTCTGTTACTATTGAGGTTCTGGCTTTCTTGTAAAGACTGGATTATGGAAATAAAGATTGTCAATCTTTACTTCAATATAAAATTAGCAGATGAATTTTTCTGAAATTCGCTCATAATGAGCCATTGCATTCAATTACTGCTGCATTTTGTTCCAGTGTTTTTTCATCTCCAGATGAGGGAGGAGGAGTTGAGTTTACAAATGAATAGTTGAACGATAGCCATATGCTACACTTTGAAAAAATCATCTAGAAAAAAATCAGACCACCAGAAGAGAAGCCATAAAAAGGAACTTGATGTACTCTTTCACACAATAATTTACAAGATAAATATACAACATACATCCTTACATAGAGCCTCAAATTACAATATTTACAGATTACAGTCTAATTCTCTGAGACAGCTATCAACAGCTTAATACTGACATACATACACTTATTTCAATCAAGAAAAGCCATTTCTTTGTTGCCTGCTCTCACTTAGCACTCCCTGTCCAGTGGTTCAAAGGTTATACTTATTATGAGGTTGTTTCTCGAGGGCGAGCAACCCACAGTGAACTGAGGGCACGAAGGCGTTGAAAGTAATCCCCCAAGGCGAGCAAACCACGTGCTGCTTGCCGAGTCGTAAGAATCTTGTACATTTGTTGCAGAGTCTGTTGCCGAAGGTTGTCAGCCTTCTCCATAATCACATATCACAGGGGTCAATAACATGAACAAGGATAGATACTGCAAAAAGGAACTAAATTACTCAACATCAATAAGAATTATAGAACTGTCAACCCAGGAACTGGAAGTCACCATTTCCTTTGTTTATGTAAAATCCTGCTAGTAATCTGTGCAAATGGTCAGGAAACAAAGGGAATATATGATAAAGTATGGAAAACAAAAGCCAACAAAGGGTAGCAATCATAGAAAAGAGCTAGGCAAATGATCAGTTTATTAAAGGTGACAGGTTGAAATATTGGAGATGATGTGATAGAGCAATCCTTTACATGTTGCAAGGGAAATGAGCATAATTTGATATCTAGGAATTTTTCTTTTAGTATGGAACAAAAACTAGCTAATAATGCATTGAACCCAAGAGTTGCCTTACAAGGCTGAAATGCCTCCTAATATTGAAACACCAAGGGAACTTGGGACCTATCTGGACAATAATAGCTTCTAATTGAACATTAAGTTGCATTAACAGTTCCAAAAGGATGTGCAGGAGAAGCAGCTGGATAACAAATTTCATACAGGTAGTAAAGACTGAAATTTCACCTCATGTACAAAGCTTACAAGATCCTCCAATTTGTTCATTGCATTTGACATCTGCCCCATATAATTTGCGACGCCAGAAGCTCCCAAGGGATCAGATGTTAGAGTCTTCGCAAGAGTTTGTTGAAGTAAATCCATTCCTTCGGAAAGAGCAACTTCAGCTTGCTGAGATGATTGTTGGAGGTCGCACACAGCATCTAGCTGTTGCTGTGTTAAAGGGTGCAACTGTGGGCAAAGGACCTGTAACCAAATAGAAGGTTCATTTCTATAGAGCCTAGGTCCTGAACTATGTGAAACCATAAGTACTAAGAACAAAGATGGATATGACTGGTTTAGTACACCAGTAGTCTATAGAATTGAAGTACTTGTACACAAATGACAGCTGACACTACAGTTAGTTATGGAGTCGCACGGATTATTGACAGTCGGGGCTTCCAAGACATTGACACAAGGACAGCTACAACAGCAAACTAAAGCAAAACCTTCATCTCAAATTTTTGGCATCAGCTACTTCATTTTTCATAGAGAGGCCAACAAAGTTCTACACTGGCTGACGGCTACCATACACAACCCTCGTACATAATCCAGGCTTGGGACAGCACAAGGCGGAACTACATCTCTGATTCATAAATATGAGGTACAATGCATGTGTTGGTGGAAAACAAGCTGAATCAATAATCATATAATCTCCGATTCATACAATTTTATAGGACTAATTGCACCTTAAATATTGCAATTGTCAACTTCACAACCATAAAAAGAATCGAGCCGTTAGTTATATTGTGCCATACTGATGAATAGAAGTTACTTGACAAATCTTATAACTTACTGTTCCCAACTCTTTCTCTAGACTCTTTTCCAAGTCTAGCGGATCTGGCTAGGTCACTCTTACGAATTTGCATGACCAGGAAGGGTAAGCCATCTACTTGCCAACTGCTTTACAATATTTTATGGCAAGGCTCTCTCTAGCCCAGTCTTTTTGCTAGGAAATCTAGTAGTGATATGAAAAGTGGTGATGTAGGGACAATCGGTCCTGTGAACTTGTTAAATCTCTTCTAGATCCATTTTGATGAACAAACACTTTGATGGTGAAGATACTGAATGATTTTATGGTCATGGTCTGTGTTGAATGCCTGATATGTCAATGGAGTGAAGTTTAGAAGAGGAAGATGAGTCGAGCAATCAGATCTAAAAGTGGCTGGAAAAGTGGCCACTACAAGGAACGAAGTCCATTAACAAATTTCGATTACCAATATGTCAACTGCTTCAAGACCGAACAACCAAACAAAATTGCAAAAGCACCTTAAAATAAAAACTTAATTCGAGGGCGTGCCAACATCCGATGGCAGGAAGGAGAGATCCTAGAATATAAATATGACATGATGGTATCTATTGAAAGGACATCTTCATAAAAATACCTCATAAAATCTTACTCAATTCAGGATGCAAAGTGGGCCGGGTGGCCCGAAAACCGGCCAGATCAAAACCGGGATGGGTAGGCCCAGGCCCAGTCAAAGATCGAAACTTGTCTTGCCGACTCCTCCATCAAGTCGGGTTGTACCCTTACCCACACTTACCCAGACCCGGGCCCAGCCCACTCTCCCAATAGGGTTGGGCCGGTTTCGTCCCCTCATGCCTGGCCAAGTCCCTTGTCCAAGAGGGTCCTACCATCATAATAAATAAAACGGTGGGGATGTATTTGACCATTTCTCCATTGAAGTTTATAGCCGTTTGGGAAGCAATACCCCTAAACAACCATATTATAAAGCAATGTGATCTTTTTGGGGTTATTTTTACCAAAACACTCCTATTATTTAACCGATTGTGAACGCTAATGAGGAGTCATTTTGCTAAAAATGACCAACATACCCCCAACAACTATATTTCAAGGGTATTTGTGATCATTTGGCACCTAAAAAATTCTTCTAAATAGGAATTAATTCATTCAAATTTACCACAACAAAATTTCTTCCTTCTTCTAATACTTTCAATTAATCTTGTGTTCTATTGGGTGAATTAGCTATTTCTTCACTACTGAATCTAAAGATCATGGATAATGAACAACTATCACATCAACCGCAAGGTCCGCAACCTCAACATCAACCAGCTCAAGCGTAGGGGATATAAAGACAGCAGAGGAGAGCCTTATCGTCTCAGTTAGTCCAATGTTTGGAAACACTTTAGCGGGATTTATCATGAGAATGGTACAAGCCAAGTAGGACTCAGGACGTAACTAATGTTCAATATATGAATTATAGAAAATAATTCAAATTGCTACCTAAAAATGGCACGAGAGTACTATCTAGGAATATAAATCATTGTATCTACCCTCTTGAGTAAGGTAAGGATCATGGGACATTGAGGATGGAGCTCTACGAAATGTCTATTTAGATTTATTTAGCTATTACTACTAGTAACTTAGGTAGTTGTACTTATCATGTATCAGTTCAAAGAATTAGCTGCAAAAATTCTCATATGCTCGTCATTTCTCAATATATGTTATTTTTAATATATGTTATTTTGGTTAGATAAGTGTTTGTTGATATGACTTGTGTTTTGAGTTTCAGTTTTCATTTAAACCCAATAATTTTTTTCTTCTTATCTACTGTTTGCATTTTTTATAAATAATAGAAAGGTCCAAGGGCCTAGTTTTTTTTATTATTGTTCTATAAATTATCTAGGCTGAAGGCTGGGCGATTTTTTTGTTTACATCTGATTTTTTTATTTACATCCAGTCGGCTGGGACCAGCTACCCAGCCCGAACTTGATCAAAACCAGCAAACCAGCACGGGTCATGGCCATGCCCATATCGCAACATGATACTCGATTGCATCCTCTAAAATAGAGAGAATATTGGCACCATTAGATTTGATCATTGTAGTATAGTTTTTAAAAAAGACGGAATGAAGCAAGTGAAGACAACAAAGAACCAACATGTGAAGAATTTATAATGTTAAAAGTGTAGCTTCTGAAGAAGAAAAAACTAGGCAACTCATACTATAAAAATGATGGGAAGGAAACAAAACAAGACAATATGTTGCTTGAAGTATAAGCAATTCACACTATAAAAAATAATTGCAAGAGCAGAAAGCCAGGATACTGCTTTCACTATGCTAATAACGACGCTTTAAATAAGAAACCACCATTTTAGAAAGACTATGAAATATTTAAACTGATCCCAACTCAATTACACACCTTTAGAAGTTCTGAAGGCCGAAATCCTCCAATCCAGAGGAAAAAACGTTCAGAGGCTGTTTTCCACATGCCAGACATAAGATAGAATACATCAGACTTTGCAGCAATTGCTTTTATATGGAAAAGATCATCATAGTGGCCCATCCCACTTTCTACGAGCATGCGAAGCTCTATATCTGACACATGAGCTTGTAGAGCAGCTCTTAATTCACCAATTTGCCTATTCTGCTCTTCAACCCAATGTGTGTATTCCATCTCAAAAGCAGCAATGCCTACAAGAATTGCCAGTAAGAACTAGCATTAGGATAATACATAGTATTAGATAATATCAAATACTATGGTTACAAAATGTTATAAGTTTCAGGAAGAACATATGTAAGCTGAATATATAAAGTTAAAAGTTGTGATATTTTTTACAATAGTTCCATGATACCTTCTTTAAACTTTACAACAACAAATAGTGGACGTGGTCTCTGTTGTTGGATAAGCACTAAACTGGCCAAAGGCCAGCCACATGGTGTGAGTGAGATTTAAAACCAGAACTCTTGCAAGACCCCATGAGGATTCACTAGACTGCAGAAGCTCTAGCAACCACAAATATGAGCCAAAAAGTACTTTGGGTTTTTACCTGAATTAACAGCTCCGGACGAACCAAAATTAGAATCTCCAGACTGTCCGCCAATAAACACACCCTGAATTGTAGTATACCTAATTCAATAAGCTAATACACTCGAATTAAATAGATACAATCACTAACAACTATCAATCTGTACCTGTCGTCTGCCCCGCTCAAGCTCCTGCTCTATTTGGGAAAGTTTTACACGACTTGATTCTAGTTGTTGAACATAAACCTACAAAACAAACTCTTCAAAGTTTGTTACACTGACGAGTACCGTAATTGCTATCAGAAAGCAGTTTTCTATTAATATACCTTTTTTCGTAAGCGACTTTTTCGTGCAGCCTCTCGATTTTGTGCCAGACGTCTTAATACCTGAATAGAAGTTGTGGATTTAACAGAACTTTCAAGCATGCATATTTGTAAGGTGGTGACTCTTTGTATTTTCACCTCACTACTTGCTTAAAAGGTATTACCAATGTAGAGATACATGTAGAAATATCACATCTTTCCAAGGAAAACAAAATATTTGGCAAAGACGTCTTGGCTAATGCTAAAAGTCAGATTAACAGTCGTCTACACTCTGTTCTAATGTACCCAATAATGCATAGTACAACTATAATTTGTCAATACTCGAAACCATATTATTTCATTAAACGCTTCTCAATTAGATATTAGGCATTCTTCTATGATTTGTTTATCTTCACCATTACCCAAATTTAAATGCTAGTGTGACTTTTTGAAATCAAATTAAATGTAATAATAACAGAAGTTTGCTTACCTTCTCTTCAGGCTTGTTTGCTTCTTGATGGTATCTCTTTGATAATCCTTGGGTACCATGGGGGATATCTTCTAACTACACAAAAATAAATTTGCAATTATGTGTTCGAGTAACATTTATCCAAAGGTAATGAATAATCATGATTACTCACCCTATTTTCCACTTTGGCATCAGCTTCCACTATTGTAGATACCCCTGTATTCTGGATGTTGCCTACCTTAAATGAGTTTCCCCAAATGCCATTTTGGTGATTTGGTTGATAAACAATACCCAAACTCCTAGAGGTAGCAAACTGAGTAGATGCGGAGCTCATACTGTTTGGGCTGAGAGAAAGCACTTGCAAATGAGAGGAAGAAGGAAACATCTCCAATTGAATACTCAACTAATGTCAAAAAAAAATGACAAGAATATTATCTAGAGGGAATAGTACAAAACAAATTCATGACTTCGGTCATGTTAGATTGCACACAATCCAGAAGAGAAACACAGCACAACACATTATATTTTACAGGAGCAATTAATACAGGAGCATTAGTTCAATATTTACAGACTGTTTCAGAAAAGAAAAGAAAAAAAAAAGAACAAGGAATCTTCCAAGAGAGAATTTCAAAAAGTGTCATCCAATATATTTATATAGCACTATTCCTGCCTATAGGACTTTTTAATGGCAAACAAACTATATATCTTGCGTCTCTAAAGCTTGTTTAAATAATAGTAAGAGACTAGGTGATAGAGCCAATAAAAAGAAAACAGTAAATCTCCAAATGAAATTGGGTGGACACGTAGGCATTGAAATAATTATCACATATTTGAAACATCTAACCTTGTTGAATTTAACATAAGATTGATTTCGATAGATTTCAAATGTCAGTTGCAGAATAAGGAGTGGACACAGAAAACTAACTCCAAAGACCAAGCTGCTCAAGCCAAAAGGAGAACTACTTCTACTTGACTAACCTGCTAAAAGCTATAACTTGGCCAGTATTTGTATACACAAACTGTTTAGTTGTAGCAGATGCTAATAGTATCTACCCTAATGTGTTACCAGATGATCTCCAACAGTTATTACTTCTTCCAACTTATGAGAAAGAGACGGTCAATTGTTTCTAAAAGCAGGTTTTGCTACACTCTAAGGTTCTTTCCGAACATAGAGGAAACTGTTTTTGGAGAACCTGCTTCCACAACATCTTCAAGTCGACAACGTAGCAAAGCAAGTCTTCACTACACTTTCAACTGGTCGAACCCCTATTTCGTGAACACTATGCTAGGATGTGTGGGATATAAATATATATTGACAGGTTCTAATCTAACCGAGGAAATAAATTTCTTAAGATTCAAGGCAACTTTTATTTTGATGTGCAAGATTCAGTTAGGCTCAATAACCCATCAAAGTAAACTTTATTAATAACTTTTTCGCTGCAATATAACCATCAGGATCCAATGTCTTGGACTTTCAAGACCAAAATTGATTCCTATAGAAGATATGACTAAGATCTGAACACCAAAAACAAGTTTAACCGAAAAAGTTTCCATCCTTAGCAACAAGTTTGTTCAGGATTAGAAAATCCATCTTCCTAATCATAGTATAAGATAGCATAGCAACTTTTCGGCCTGTCCTTTAGTACGAAGAGCCTATATTTTACTGTCGAAGTAAAACATGTTGGAGGTTTGCATCATCTCTTTTCTCGCAAACCATTACCTTAAAAAAGTTCAAAGAACTATACATCATAGCTATGTTTCAAGGACACAAATAAGCCAGGCTATATGGACACGGTGCCTATTTGGTGTGTCCTAGTGTATTTTGGGGCGTCCATGTTGTGTTTGATATGTGTCCAAGACAAACATGACGCAACACGGCCAAGGCTCCGATTTTTTGTGTTTCAGGGCTTCTTCCTAGTCTATCAGACGAAAACTCCCTCTTTCAGTTTCCAAAAAGCTTCCTTTTCAGTTAAATTTATGAGATCAAGGATGCCACCTCCAGCTGCTTGCTCTAACTAAAACTGTAAAGTGAACAAAACCACTGAAAAACTACGTTACACGGACACAAAGACACCGACACCGAAATGATTTTGGTGTCTGCTGGTGTACTTTGCGATTTCTGTGTCGTGTCTGATACAGCGCGACGCCATACAGCCACTTCCTAGCTGAGAATTGAAAAGAAACAGAACAATTACTCATTTTTCCGGAACCAACAATTTTTTGGAAAATGAACGATAATTTGTTGGGACTAAAATGAATGGAAAATAAAACAAATAACAACAACAATTTTTATTAGAATACTCAAAATTCCAACAACAAAAAAATCAAAGTATTTCCGGCTGGAGTAAGAATTTCGAACCTGGGGATCGACCGCTGGGGCATCGAGAGTCCAGCAACGAGCTCCCGACAGCCGATTCCGAGCTCCAAAACCCTAACCCTAACTTTGAAAGACTTGAGGAGGAAGAAGAGAATAAGAAGAAATTCTTTTGGAAAATACAGGGCACCTTCTTTTTATTCTTCTTGTTACTCTTGAGAGGTTCTGAGAGGAAAGTGAGAGGTTCTGAGGGTTAAAAATAAGCATGCTTTTCACAGGGATTAAGAGAAAAATAGGGTTTATTTTATTTTATTTTTAAATCCAAAATTGAAGGTAAATTATAAATACTTCCTATCTCTTCTATAAAATATCTTCTTCTTTTTCTATCAACCTGTTGTTCCGTTTTTTATTTCTGCATCAACTCTTTTCACTTTATTTTATTATTCATTATTGAAAATTATAAAAATATAAATCTAAAATTAAATCTAATTTTATGAAAATATTTTGACAACTTTTAATTAAAATTTTAATCAAATCTAATTTTAAGTCATATTTAATCAGATTATTTTGGTAACAATTTTTTTATTAATTCTTATTCCTTCCAAAACCTCTAATACAAGTAAAAGTTATTAAACTCATCACACTTACACCCCCCTACAAGGTTATATGTATTAACTCTCCTCTCCTACATTTAACCTCACTTAATCCAGTTTATTTTTTCTTCCTTGAATTGAGGGTGAAGAGAGTTAAGTGAAAGAAAAAAAAAAATTTGCTAGGTTTGAGGGATGAAAGTTTATGAGGGGAGTCATAGAGGGTTAAGTGAGAATTTATTTAAATTTTTTTGTCCATTTTTTTAATCTCCTAAATCAAATGATTAATAAGAGGAAATGAGAGATTTTTTTAAATGTCATAAATATCATTTATTTATTTTATAAAATATCATGAGATTCTCCTCCATATATTTTTTCTTAACATGTAGTCTTCCTGGCTTTCGACATGTTGTCGTTCAATGGTATCGTTGCTTTTTGCTTTATGTTATTACTATTACTCTCACTCAAAATCATATATAATAAGAATAATTTTTTAACTATTATTTTTTATTAATCTTTCTTTTGCTGAAAATCTCTAATGCAAGCCATCTCACTTAAACTCCACCTTAAATTCATACAAGTTTATATGTATTGACTATCCTTCCTCTCACTTAACTTTCTTTCACTTAACTCTGCATATTTTTTTTCACTCTCAATCCAAACAGACCTTTAAGATTATGTTAGACGATAAAACACCATGCATATTTTATATAAATAATCTGACCATCGAACTCAACAGGTTCTTGTGGTCAGTAAGAAAATGTATAACCTTTCTGGTTAGACGGAGATCTCGGAATCAAACCGCAAAAAATGTATGAGAACAGTGGACCGAAATGACATACAATACATATATATCACGTACAATTGTTGCATGTTTTTAAAGTTAAAGAATTCATCTCCAATAATAACAAATTGTAATCGGAAATTCCATCAAATCAAAGGACAACAAGCAACAAACTACTAAGCTTAACTTACTCCAGCGTTGATGATTCGTTTGATAAGGATGGCCATAGTTAGAATAAGATGGTGGTTTAGTGAGAGATTAAATTATTTTATCATGTGGAAATAATGCGGTCATGACAGTGATGTCAGTTTGCAGGTCAGCACATAAGTAACAATATGTTAAAGAAAAGTATTATTTATACCAACTCTAATATCTTTTTTTATAATACAAAATACTCCTACTTTTAATCTAAATATACTGATCATTCATTTCTTAAGAATTTTTTTTTTTAAAATAAAAATATTACTGTTATAATTTTTTATTTTTATCTTAAAATAAAAATACCTCGTGTAATAAACTAAAAAATAGTAAAAATCAGTATAATTAGTTTAAAAATATTAGTGCCACATATAATAAACATAAAACATAAAAATAGTTAGTATAAATAATCTTAATGAAAAAGTTTTTAGCTGGTTCACAACAAAAATTCTTGTGAACTCATGAGTTTTTAATTTTTAAAATTCAATCGTTAACAATTGTCATATTACATGTATCTCATTATTTTAAAAATTTTAAGAATCTAAACAAAAAAGTTAAAATAGAGATAAAAAATTGTGTACACGTGTCATAACATAATTATAAATTTTTATTATGAGTTTCTATTTGAATTTATGTAGTCGAAGTGGATTCACAAGGGCTTTACCATTACATTGAATAATAAAGACCACTACTGCGACCATGATTGCCAAGTATTAATAGGATGACCAAGTTCAGGTGGTTCAGCGTTACATTTGATTTTATCGATGTTCTAAAGACTGCATAAATATAAAAAAATAGTTTTTTTAAGCTACTCTAGAAAATAATTTTTTTCACATTTTAAGACTTGTGTTATTATAGTTTCTAAAAAAAACCGAACTATAAATCTAAAAAAAATTAGAGATTTTATATTAGTACTGTATAACAACGTTATATTTTTTGGGATCATTCAAATTTTTAGGTCATATACGTTAACACAATTTGTACATGCTAAAAAATGGTTCCGATCATACATATTGTATAATCATTTTATTTTAAAAATAAACAGAACAAAAATGAGTAATTGTTCTGTTTCTTTTCAATTCTCAGCTAGGAAGTGGCTGTATGGCGTCGCGCTGTAATATTGTTTGATAACGAAAATTCGATCAATTGCTCTACATTTCAACTGTGGTGCTCTAATTTAGGCTAGCCTCTATTTTATTTTGCATCCTTTATTTCATTTTGGACTGGGGATAGTACTTTTATTTTGCGTCTTATAATTGTGTGGCTTCATTGGTTTGCAATCTTTGATTAAGGGAACTGACTGGCTATGGCCAAGCTTAATTTGGATAAAAAGAGAATAAAAATGAAAGCAACTCATATATATAACCATAGGGTTTTGTTACGACACATGTTAACATAATGATAAATATACAATTTATATTAATATTTTGATCAGAACATTTATTAATATATTTTTTTATTTAAAATGTGTATTGATAAATATAAATATGTATTCATAATTTGCCGGTAAGAATATCAATATAAATTATATATCTATCAACATGTTAACATGTGTCTTTAGAGTACATGTTAACAAAATCCATAACTATACCTCATGTTACATGATGAATACGATACACATTTGACCGGTAAGATATCTCACCATAAGTCCTCACCATAGTCTAATAATAATAATACAATAATGCCAACTTGTAAAAGTTTACAACATCCACTGTTAATTGGTCATCCTCTCTCCCCTATCCCACGTGGGAAAGAGGAACCAATTGGCAACCGCCACGTGACAGTTGTAAAGGGTTACAATCACAAGTGGTTATAATCCTAGCATTACCCATAAGGTAGCGTTTGGATGAAGGTTTCGTAATTCTAGAAATTTATTTTCCATTTCATTCTCATGGAAAATAAATTCAACATTTTCATAACCATGTTTGGTTATATTAGGTTAAAAATATGAAAAATGAATCTTAATTTATTTAGTTTTTTATAAATATCCTTTCATGCTTCTATTACCTAAATTTACATGTTTTGGATAGAAGTTAAAATTTTGAAAGTAAAGTGAGAATGTTATTGTCCAACCAAAATATTCAAGCAACATTCATAAGAAAGCAAAACTATTCTCAAGGGGGGGCCTTGAAAATTACTTTCCCACAACCATGAGAATATGAAGCCCCTCCAATTCTCCATAATTTTCAATCATATACATACAAAACAAGAATAAAGAATCTAAAACCCATTCTCAACCCTCAAAAACTTGAACCAAACGTCACCTAAGAGTAATGCTATGGGGACAAACTCCATAGCCACACTAATATGACAATGCATTATTTGTCCTTAATTATTATTTTCCTTTTAAATTTTTTCTTAACATCCGATAATGCACTGCCACATCAGTGTGGATACAGAGTGTGTCAAAAAAATATATCTTCCCATTGTATTTTACTTAACTATAATAATAACTTTCGTCTCTCACCAATATTATAATTTTGATACAATGAAACAAATTTAGTTTAATATTACCGGAGGAGCTCAGATTCAAACAGACATTTGTTTTAAGTGGAATTTTAAAAAAAATTATGTTGTTTGTAAATTCAGCTTACATCTTCTAGTAATATAATGCAGCGTAGAACCAGTTCCAAATTAAACCGTCTAAGCCGTATGTATATAGTCAACCAATTAATTTAAAAATATATATATAACAACAGCCTTTGTTTTCTTTTCTCACGTAGTTGATAAAAAAAAATTAAAAAAATAAAATATATAACAAATGATAAAATATATTTAAAATTTAGATCTTCTATTAATATAATGCGGCTTACAACCGGCTCCAAATTGTGCCGTCTAAGTCGTATATATATCATCGACAAATTAATTTTAAAAAATAACAAATATAACTACAGCCTTTGTTTTCTTTTCTTACGTAGTTGATAAAAAAATTATATATAACAAATGATAGAATTTATTTAAAATTTAAATTATATTTAAACTAAATATATGGTATTATATAATTAAAACACATAGGAAATTAAAAAATATATTTATAATTAAAATATATTCAAACCATATTTAAAATAATTTAATATAATTTAAAAAATATTTTTTTAATAATAAAATATTTTTTTTATACGTATAATGTACGTAAACGTTACTAGTCGAATCAATAAGATTATTATTCAATCTTACTGAGTAATATATAATATACAACTTCCATTTACCAATAAGGTGTGGGCCAAAGTAAGATACTTGTTGCAATTCAACAATTTACACTACAAAGGTTATTAGTTTTTTGAATAATTAACAGAAATTACAAAGATAAGAGTTAGTATATTGCAAAAATATAACTTCAAATTATACTAGTCCAAACATGGCGTACATAAAGTTGTCCTATTGTACCCCGGCCCAAACAAACCTTTACTAATTAAGGAGAGGTATCCTTTTGACATAAAACAATTTTAGATTAAGAAATATAATCCGACATTTGCATCAAAACTCCATACAAGACATCATTATAGCTGATATTTGAGTCTGCCTTATATTCTTGATCATGAAAGCTGATAAAAAAAATTCCTGAGAAGGGTCCGCATATCGTAAAATTTGAATAATTTAAGGATCTAATCTAAACGATCGAAAAAGACAATTCAATGGTTGCTATTTCAGAAAAAACATGTGAGAATAGTAAGGTGTTGTAATATCTCTCTCTCTCTCTCTCTCTCTCTCTCAATATATATATATATATATATATATATATATATATATATATATGGGAGCGGATTAAAAGATCCGTTTTCGGAGTCCCGTTGAAGTTCCGCCTCCCCTGCACCATCGGATCGGAGGGTCCGCGTGGGGGCCACACATGGGGTCCCTGCGATCCAACGGTTGGGAGCAACGAGACTCCCGCGGGACTTCGGGAGCGGAGTTCCGGATCAGCTCCATATATATATATATATATATATATATATATATATATATATATATATATATGAGGAGTGATCCACATTTTCGATTTTTTGCATCCCAAACATTCTCATTCTCATATTATCAATCGTTGGATCTTGTTTAAGTCATATAATCTTAATCGTTGATTTGAATGGTTTAAATCAACGATTATGACTAGATGACTTAAACAAAATCCAACGTTTGTAAACATGAGGATGCTTGGGGATACATAATCGGAGAAAATGTGGATCACTTCTATACATATAGAGAGGGAGAGATGGAGGGATCCACATTGATTTGAACCATTAAAATAAATGGTTAAGATTAGATAACTTAAACAAGATCCAACAGTTGATAACATGAAAATGCTTGGAGATAAAAAAAATAAAAAATGTGGATCCCTCCTCACACATACACATATATATATATATATATATATATATATATATATATATATATATATAGTCATGGAAAATAATAAAACAAACACTCACCCGCACTTCTGAGTGATGGAAGTTCTCTTCTAAAGAACCGTAGAGCTCCATTATCACAATATGAAGTTCAGGTAATTGTGCTTGTCATGGGGAGCTATATTTTCTCAAGTTTAATTTCCTATATGACTGATCATCTCGTAGAAGAAGAAAATTTTGCACCATATGACTAAGCACATCATGACGTATATATGTTTCAGGAAAAGAGCATAAAGTTTATAATGTTTTGTGGGTATGCATTGTGCACAGCGCATATTCTATATTTAATCCAGGGGCAAGGGCAGAAACAAACTATATAGCAATGCTTTCTAATTTCTTAATGTTTGTACAAGTACGAGCTCTAATTAGTTTTGCACATGATTAATAAAAATATATTTAGGAAATATGCATGTAGTACAAGTGCCAATTAATTTCCATGCCCGAAAAAGACTGATTATTTCTTACAATTACGGTGAAAGTAAAAAAAGAAAAGAAAAGAAAAGAAAAGAAGAAGATGGAAGCAGTACCTGTATGGCATAGTTTGTTGGGGTAGTCTGATATGAAATGATGGTGAATGAGGAGAAATGCAAACTTATAAAAGGAAGGAGAATTAATTCCTTTTCAAATGCAAGAAATGGCAGCACCACAGGTGCACTTACCACCACGAAATATAATTAATCAACCAGCTAAGCCTAAGCGAGGGCCATTAGCTAAAATAATGTTAACTTAACGAAGGATCAGATCATGATTAAGACAGGGAGGGTTACAAGTGGCCTGGGGTCGGCTTTTCTTTGTCATGGATTTTGTTCTTCACCACATCTGATCTCAATTGGTACTGAATTGACTCTTTTGCCCTCGGAACTTTTCTGCAGGCAGGCATGCATGCATGCCTAGTCTTTCGGTAAAGTGGTTACTTTCAAACTCCAAAGATGTGAACCTTTTAATCATAAATCATTAGCTCAGTACATCAAAATTATAATTAATTCTGCGAATGCTTTGCAAAGGCTATTCTTCAAAGCTTGTCGTTACCAACTCCAACTTTTGTGCCATTAATTGTGTCATTTCTCAACAACTTCCTTAGCGGAGTATAACTCTATATTCAAGAGCAGACCTCAGTCTAACCCATGCACCATGCACGGTTCTGAATAATTAAAGGTCCTGACCGAATCTCAAAATGAGGTTCTAAATTTATTTATTTATATTTTTTTAAAATATTATTCTGTGTCTTTATAAAAATCTATGAAAATGTTATTGATAGTATATTATAATCGAATCTATAGATAGTTACTAAACAAAATAGTCAGAGCTCAAATTATCTATATTTAAACACATTGCATAGTATAATAAAGATGTTTTAGATAGAAAATGTACTGATCGTTAAATTGTATAAAAAAGAAATCAGGCTTACACATCAATGTTTCTTAAATAGAGACTAGGCATGCACATCCAAATTCTTAAATTATATAAATAAAAAAAATCTGATCATTGTTGTAGAAAATAAAACGTTAGATCTTTATTGTGGAAAATAAATTTATCTAACAATTGAGAGATATTTATAAGCAAAATAGCAATTGTACTGCATAGAGATGATAGACAACACATTGGTCATATTTGATAAACCCTAGAAATTTTTTGTATGATTATAAATATGAGTCTTAGAGTCGGTAAAGACGGTAGGAAATAGGGATTGAAGAATTGGAGGTCTTATACGGATCGTAGAGTCTAAAAATTGAGAAAAAAATGTGATAACTTAAATTACAAAACTGACCATAATATATATATATATATATATATATATATATATATATATATATATATATATATATATATATATATATGGTAAACGGAATATGAGCCATAGTGCTCATATTCCTACATGAGTCACGCACATGTGAACCAATAGGAATAGACCTCCATATCCCATGTGCACTAATACACTCTATTCCTATTGGTCTACATGTGCGTGACTCATGTAGGAATATGAGCACTATGAATCATATCCCATTTACCGATATGTAAACCCCCTGATTTTTCAAAATTTTCAAAACTGGATTTTTCACAATTTTCTGGAATTTTCTGGAAATTTTCTGTAATTTAAAAACAGGGTTTTATTTATTAAATGATTTTTAAATGATGATAAACAATATTAAAATATTATGAAAATAATATTTTTGGATGTAAAATGAAAAACTGGACTGAGGGCAATTTTTCTGGAATTTATTGGGCCCCGGACCTATTTTATAATTACCAAAAACTATTTATTTATTATTTAATTATTTAATTATTATTATTATTATTATTATTATTATTATTATTAATTTTAACCCCGGCCCAAACTAACCCTAGGCCCAAGCCCACCGGGCCGGCCCACCCCAATCGGGCCCAGCCCACCCATGGGCTATCGGGTCGGGTCGGGTCCACCCGCACCCGCCCGCGAACCCGACCCGGCCACCCATCCCCTCCCACACGACCCAGCCGTGCCCGATTCCTCCGCCGCCCGCCGCGTTTTCCGGCCGCCACGACCGCGCCTCCCCTCCGCGAGAGCCGCCCACGTCCACCCCCGGCTCCCCCGGCCCTATTTAAACCCCGCTCCTCTCCCCTCCGGCCGGCCTCCCCCCCCCCCCCCCCGCAGCGCCGCCCCTCAGCCGCCGCAGCTCCGCCTGTGAAAAACCCTAACCCTAGCACAGTATCCCCTGTGTCGGACACGGACACGGGACACAGTGTCCGTGTCGTGTCGGACACAACTCGAACCCCGGTTTTCGGGTCCCCTTCAGGTGCGTGTAACTTTTTGCTCGTAGCTCCGCTTTCGATTTCGCAAATTGCGTTGCGAAGCCTGTATGACCCTCTCGGTGTCCGGACAAACTGTTCGGGGCATCGCGTCCTGTGGTGATCGCACACCGCGATCAAAAAACAGGAAAAATCAGACCTTGTTTCACCCCGGAACTGAGTACGCCCCGCCAAACGGGACGACTTGGTCGCGTGCGGTCTTCACAGATATGTGCGCCTCGTCGATACGGACGTGTGGGATTTCACGGAAGCTGATTCTGGTGTGCGTGCACACCGGAATCAACGCGTATCCGCGGACATCGCCCCGTATCCGCCTTTTCTGCAATTTGACCTAACTTTGTGTACACACGTCGGATCGAGACAAAACTTGCGCCATCGGACTCGTAGCGATACGCTGGTCCTGTGGGTCAAGTTTGGTTCGATTCTGAGAACGTTAACGAAATCGCGTGTCGTGGGCCCCATAGGCCCCGCTCGACGGGCGATTTTGTGATCGGCTCATCGGAATTCATTTCTGAAAGTTCCGTTGGGTTCGTATCAGCGTTTCTGACCTGTTGACACTGAGTTTGGTGAATTTGAAGACCGTTGACCCTGACGTATTTTTCGGTGCAAAGCGGGCCCACCAGTGGACCCCGTTTTGACCCGAAACTGCCGTTTTTGCCCTTGTCTCCAAATGGGACTCAAGGACAGGCGTTTCTAGCTGATTGATATTTTCTGGATCTGATGGTGATGTTTGTTTCAGCAACCGGAGTACCGCCTGCAATCTCCGCCGAAGTCAGAACCGCAAACATAGCCGGAACCACAGGCAAGTGTACCTTGCCAAACCCTGCAGCTTGCTAATTATTTTCTGGACTTAATTATGCAATAGTGGGCAAGTAAAGCTTGCCAAATCTTCGTAATTCTTGACATAGTATTTTAATGGATTTCTTGTGGAATTAGATATAAACTTGTTTTAACTGCTTAACCTAGAAAACGGGTGACGTGCTTAGTGTCCGATCATGGTCGGATGCCAACTCCGTACGCGGGGTTGTGTAACGTCACATAGGCATGGATATCGAGACCCGATAACTCTCGTACTTGTCCTACCAAGTACACCAGAACCCAGGACACTTGACACTATTTCATGAGACAGAGTCTTCCTGAGACATTCAAGGTGATTCTGTATAGGATGCATATTTTATGACATAGACTTTACATTCTTAGACAATTGATTCATAGCTATCAGACTTGCTGCATTAGTTATAATCGTACGTGACATGGACATGAGGCATCGTGGACATGAGACGTGAGATTACATTGGGTGGGGAGAGACACACAGACTACAGGCTGATATTATATATAAAATATAGTATATAACATAGTGTAGTTCATAGTTATTGCCGCTACCGGCTCCCCGACACAGAGCTTGTAGTGGCTTCAGCCTGAGTTCTAGTGCTGCTCTCATATTGCATATCACATAGTTGGTTACTTAGTTTACCCTGATGATTATTTTATCTGCTGCACCGTATTTATTTTGGCTTGTATTTTCTGTACTTTGCTGTCCGCTGAGGACCTGGATCCGGATTATGTCCCCAGGTACAGCTGAAGAGAACTACCCAGAGGTGTACGGTACCGGAGCACTCCTTGGAGCAGAACAAGGAACAGAGGACGAAGTAGTGGCCGAAGATTTCACCTGAGCACCGGCTTCAGCTACACAGTATTTACATTTTCAGCATTTCAATTCATGTCTATTTTTCTTTAAATGTAACAGAATATTTCTCGGATTTGTTTCCCGAGATAACCTTATTTGATATTGCATATTTATTTCCATTGCATTATTTCTGGCATTTAATCTGTGTTTACCCTGTGGATGAGATTAGAAATACCTGAGACTTGTACATTATTACTGCTAGACTACAGCTTAAGCATGCCCTGATGGATCCATTAAATTGGGTTGTCCATCGGTGCGTGCTGCTGGCCATTGCCACGCTTCTCTAGTCCCTCGGCATTTTGGGACTGGGGCGTGACATGGTTTTTGTGGTGGCCCATGCAGGTCTACGACTAAATTGTTCGGTTTCAACTTAGGGACCGAACAGGCCTGCAATAAGATAGGATAAAATTTTAGGATCTCATCCACTTGCTTGAATCGTTTTTGATATCTGTATCGTATTCGAACTAATTTGAACTTGCATCTTGCCTTGATTCCTGTACGCCTCTTATTGGGTATTTTTGGATACAGGGAAATGGACCCACAAGAATGCAACGAGACTCCCGTCAGAACACCACAAGCTACAGGTGTCACCTATGACGACGAAGTGACACCAGTCGGAGGAGTTCCCTCAACTCAACAAAGCCAGCAGGCAGGTCAACCTACCTCCCGATTCCGACGCGATGATATTCCACCACCGCCGCAGTTCGTTCCACCAACGCCCGTACTCCCACAAGGACAGCCAATTGACGGGCAGCAGATATTCCAAATGATCTACGCGATGATGCAAGCTCAGCAACAAGTCCAACACGAGGCTCAGCGTCGCGAAGCTAACTTCTGGAGGGACAGCATCGTAACTGTACTGGAGCAGGCCAACCTACCAGCTCGACGTCCATCTACAGGCTCTATCACTGACTTCCGCCAACTGAAGCCCCGCACTTTTTCCGGCAAAGAGGAGCCCACAGAAGTTCATGAGTGGCTCACCAACATACGGCATCAACTTGAAGCAGCTGAGCTTCCACGGGAACGCTGGATGACTGCCGTCCGAATGCAATTGACAGGCAACGCGCACCACTGGTGGTTGTCTGAGGAGACGCGACTCGGACCAGACCGAGTCACTTGGGAGGAGTTCTCCAGACTCTTCCAAGAGATGTACATTTCGGCTATCGCTAGATCAGAACTGCGGGACAAATTCAATCGCCTCACCCAGGACTCGATGACGGTGGAAGAGTACAATGCAGAATTCATTCGTCTGAGCCGCTTCGCCCCAACCCTGATCCCGACAGAGGAAGAGAAGGCCGAGAAGTTCTTCGACGGACTGAACTTCGAGCTACAGAGACTCATCGGATCCGTCGCACCTACATCCTACTCGGACGTTCTCGCTGCAGCCCGACGCATGGAACGCGTCACCAGGAGAGAGTCTCGCCTCAAGCGGCCAATCACCTCAGCACCAGACAGATCATCACCGGGAGAATCTGCAAAGAGATCTCACACGAACCCGCCACCCAGGGCAGCTTCGCAGACCCTTCCTACCTGTCACTACTGCGGCAAGATAGGCCATGTCGAGCAGAACTGCAGACGCAAGTTGGGATTGTGCCTGATTTGCGGCACCAATCAACACATAGCCAAGGACTGTCCTCAGCATCGAGATGGAGCACCAAGGGCAACCCAATCTGCTTTACCGGCACCTAGGCCACCTCTGGCTCCTCAGGCGACACTCTTCCAGCAAGCCCAGCAGCAGCAGAGGAATCTACCTCAAGGACGAGGGCAAGCTTATGCACTGACTGTGCAGGACGCTGATGCGAGTAAGTGATTTGTAGTTATCCGTTTCTAGTCTTGTTGTAGCTCGTGCCTACTAGTTCGTGACCTCAGCCCCAACCTAGTAATTTGTAACTTGTTAATAACAACCTGGTTTTTATAAAAGTATAGTTTTAACTAGATTTTCCTGTAAAGTGTAAACTTTTAATTTTAGGGAAATGGTATTTCCCTGAAGCCTCTTGAGTTGTGCTTTCAAACGATACCTACGACCGTGTCATCTCTGCTGACCGGTTATTCTTTTGATTGCGAGGACGCAATCCTCTTAAGGGGGGTAGATTGTAAACCCCCTGATTTTTTAAAATTTTCAAAACTGGATTTTTCACAATTTTCTGGAATTTTCTGGGAATTTTCTGTAATTTAAAAACAGGGTTTTATTTATTAAATGATTTTTAAATGATGATAAACAATATTAAAATATTATAAAAATAATATTTTTGGATGTAAAATAAAAAACTGGACTGAGGGCAATTTTTTGGAATTTATTGGGCCCCGGACCTATTTTTAAATTACCAAAAACTATTTATTTATTATTTAATTATTTAATTATTATTATTATTATTATTATTATTATTATTATTATTAATTTTAACCCCGGCCCAAACTAACCCTAGGCCCAAGCCCACCGGGCCGGCCCACCCCAATCGGGCCCAGCCCACCCATGGGCTATCGGGTCGGGTCGGGTCCACCCGCACCCGCCCGCGAACCCGACCCGGCCACCCATCCCCTCCCCCACGACCCAGCCGTGCCCGATTCCTCCGCCGCCCGCCGCATTTTCCGGCCGCCACGACCGCGCCTCCCCTCCGCGAGAGCCGCCCACGTCCACCCGCCATTTCCGGCCACCCCCGGCTCCCCCAGCCATATTTAAACCCCGCTCCTCTCCCCTCCGGCCGGCCTCCCCCCCCCCCCCGCAGCGCCGCCCCTCAGCCGTCGCAGCTCCGCCTGTGAAAAACCCTAACCCTAGCACAGTATCCCCTGTGTCGGACACGGACACGGGACACAGTGTCCGTGTCGTGTCGGACACAACTCGAACCCCGGTTTTCGGGTCCCCTTCAGGTGCGTGTAACTTTTTGCTCGTAGCTCCATTTTCGATTCCGCAAATTGCGTTGCGAAGTCTGTATGACCCTCTCGGTGTCCGGATAAACTGTTCGGGGCATCGCGTCCTGTGGTGATCGCACACCGCGATCCAAAAACAGGAAAAACTAGACCCTGTTTCACCCCGGAACTTAGTACGCCCCGCCAAACGGGACGACTTGGTCGCGCGCGGTCTTCACAGATATGTGCGCCTCGTCGATACGGACGTGTGGGATTTCGCGGAAGCTGATTCGGGTGTGCGTGCACACCGAAATCAACGCGTATCCGCGGACATCGTCCCGTATCCGCATTTTCTGCAATTCGACCTAACTTTGTGTACACACGTCGGATCGAGACAAAACTTGCGCCATCGGACTCGTAGCGATGCGCTGGTCCTGTGGGTCAAGTTTGGTTCGATTCTGAGAACGTTAACAAAATCGCGTGTCGTGGGCCCCACAGGCCCCGCTCGACGGGCGATTTTGTGATCGGCTCATCGGAATTCATTTCTGAAAGTTCCGTTGGGTTCGTATCAGCGTTTCTGACCTGTTGACACTGAGTTTGGTGAATTTGAAGACCGTTGACCCTGACGCATTTTTCGGTGCAAAGCGGGCCCACCGGTGGACCCCGTTTTGATCCGAAACTGCCGTTTTTGTCCTTGTCTCCAAATGGGACTCAAGGACAGGCGTTTCTAGCTGATTGATATTTTCTGGATCTGATGGTGATGTTTGTTTCAGCAACCGGAGTACCGCCTGCAATCCCCGCCGAAGTCAGAACCGCAAACATAGCCGGAACCACAGGCAAGTGTACCTTGCCAAACCCTGCAGCTTGCTAATTATTTTCTGGACTTAATTATGCAATAGTGGGCAAGTAAAGCTTGCCAAATCTTCGTAATTCTTGACATAGTATTTTAATTGATTTCTTGTGGAATTAGATATAAACTTGTTTTAACTGCTTAACCTAGGAAACGGGTGACGTGCTTAGTGTCCGATCATGGTCGGATGCCAACTCCGTACGCGGGGTTGTGTAACGTCACATAGGCATGGATATCGAGACCCGATAACTCTCGTACTTGTCCTACCAAGTACACCAGAACCCAGGACACTTGACACTATTTCATGAGACAGAGTCTTCCTGAGACATTCAAGGTGATTCTGTATAGGATGCATGTTTTATGACATAGACTTTACATTCTTAGACAATTGATTCATAGCTATCAGACTTGCTGCATTAGTTATAATCGTGCGTGACATGGACATGAGGCATCGTAGACATGAGACGTGGGATTACATTGGGTGGGGAGAGACACACAGACTACAGGCTGATATTATATATAAAACATAGTATATAACATAGTGTAGTTCATAGTTATTGCCGCTACCGGCTCCCCGACACAGAGCTTGTAGTGGCTTCAGCCTGAGTTCTAGTGCTGCTCTCATATTGCATATTACATAGTTGGTTACTTAGTTTACCCTGATGATTATTTTATCTGCTGCACCGTATTTATTTTGGCTTGTATTTTCTGTACCTTGCTGTCCCCTGAGGACCTGGATCCGGATTATGTCCCCAGGTACAGCTGAAGAGAACTACCCAGAGGTGTACGGTACCGGAGCACTCCTTGGAGCAGAACAAGGAACAGAGGACGAAGTAGTGGCCGAAGATTTCACCTGAGCACCGGCTTCAGCTATACAGTATTTACATTTTCAGCATTTCAATTCCTGTCTATTTTTCTTTAAATGTAACAGAATATTTCTCGGATTTGTTTTCCGAGATAACCTTATTTGATATTGCATATTTATTTCTATTGCATTATTTCTGGCATTTAATCTGTGTTTACCCTGTGAATGAGATTAGAAATACCTGAGACTTGTACATTATTACTGCTAGACTACAGCTTAAGCATGCCCTGATGGATCCATTAAATTGGGTTGTCCATCGGTGCGTGCTGCTGGCCATTGCCACGCTTCTCCAGTCCCTCGGCATTTTGGGACTGGGGCGTGACAGATATATTGTCACGCCCCAGTCCCAAAATGTCAGGAACTAGGCCACGTGTCACTGGCCAGCTGACACGTCACTAAGGGCTTAATCCACTTTGATGGACCCAAAGGGACGTGCTACGCTGTCCTAAAATACTACAAGTATAGAACAGGTAAAGCTATCTCATCCACAACAAAATGTCAGAAAACAAATGCTGAAATATATATATATAACTGAGTCTGATACAGTACACAACTGGTGAGATTACAAGCCTACTACAAAAACTGATAATAGCGCAGAAAAATCAAATAGACTAAGCAGTGTCTATCTGATCAAAACATCTCCATCTCTAGGTAGCAGCATCTAGGGTCAAGCCTACTCTGAGGGTGTCTCCTCGAGCTCCTCCTCGGTAGCACATCTGGCCTCCTGATCAGGCCCGTACACAGTGGGGTAGAAAGTCTCGTCTAGATCTGGCAGGGAACCAGGTCCTCAGTGGGACGTAACAAGATACAGAAAATTGACATGCCATGTAATATAAAAATACTGAATAAGAAATAAAATAAATACAGGGTGCTAACCATACTAAGTGAAAATGCAAGTAAAGATCCAGTAGTACGCATGGGAATGTGTGGCTAGACATACGCTGACGTAATTCACCAATCGTGGCGACTGGCTAGTATAGGTGTCGTATGCCCCCGACTCAGGGAACTCTGCAATCGACCATCATTGGTACGAAGGTATAAAACATTATTGGAGGGGGTGTCCCATACGTCAACTAGTTATCTTTCCCATCCCAATGAATCTAAATGTCAAATCGTACATTTCCTAAGTTATTCTAATCCGTGATGCGGGTCACACGTACTGGTAGCTAACCAAATACGCAGCTCACATCCATATATGTAAATGCAACCATGTTGCGTGTTTCCGTGATAGGGTTTAGGAGAATTTTAGGATATTCTCTCAACTGTTTGGTGAGTCGATAATATCATGTCAACATAACAGTTGACTGTACCCAAGGCAGTCTCAGGTGATCAGGGTATATGAATTTCAGAACAAAGCAGATATCAACAATTTAATTTGAAACAATAACTTGGCAAGGTATACTTGCCTACTCCTTGATAGTGTTGAAACCCTGATTTTACAGTCAGTTGTGAAGGTGTTGGTGATAGGGGGTCACTGGCAGTGCTGAAGTTGATTTCTGTTAGAATAGACAGGGTTTGTAAATATCCAGGCTGTAATATAAAACATATTTATATACATATATATATAGTATAGATATATATATAGTAGGCATAAATATAATATATATAATAGTATATATATATATATAACAGATAAATGCAGGCAATAATATATAGTAGCAGGGTATATCCACTGCGATAAATATAGTATTTATCAGGGTATATCCTCTGATATAATAATAGTATAAATAAATTGAATTGACAGGACAGTAATTTAAATACATATATACTCAGGGTATATCCACTGATTGATATATATATATAGGCAAATTGAAATGACAGGACAGTAATTAAATACATATATATAATATATGTATTATAGTATATAGTATAGTATATATATAGATAATAAAAGAAATTGACAGTGCAAGAATTTAATATGTATATAAATATAAATATAAAATAAAAGACAATGCAGGAATTAAAATACATAAGTATAGGTACTGTATTATCCAGTACAATATTATATATATATAGTATAAATAATGACATTGCAGAAATGTAAATTTACATATTTATAATAAGCTGTATTATCCAGCAATATTTAATATATATATAGATCATATATATATATAGATATATATATATATATATATAAGTGCAGGAATTTAATTGCAGAAAAATAAATAAAAGAAAAATACAAGTATACTAGTAATTATGTAAAATTGTTATATAATTATATATATAATATATATCATATAGTATACATATTATTAATATATATACATATATATATACAATAGAGAATTACATAATAGCATATAGTAAATATATACATATACATATATATATACATATATGTATATAATGTTTATATATATATTACTAGTATATACAGTATTATTATACTGTATAATAGCTTTATATATTATATTTATATATTATAGAATAATATATAAATATAAATACACATATATACATGTAATTATACATAGATATATACATATATATATACATATATATACATATATATACATATACATATACATATACTCATGTATTGTAGAATAATTATGTATTTAGTATAGTATAGTATAATATACCTTTACAGGTGGCAAGGGGGGTCCCACGCGGTGCTGCCGGCGGGAGGACGGCGGCGGAGCTGGCCGGAGGCGGCCGGAGGAGCAGCAGCAGTGGCAGTGGCCACTGGCAGCAGCAGCAGCAGTTGCAGCTTGCGGAGGCGCTGGCCGGCGGAGAAGCGGCGGAGGTGGCCGGGCAGGCGGAGGGTTCAGTAGAGGGGAGGTCGGCGGTGAGGTTGGTGGTGGTGGCGGGGGTCTACGGTGGTGGTGGTGGCGGGTAGAGGCGTCGGGGAGAGCAGCAGCAGCAGCTAGGGTTAGGGAAGGGTGGCTGCTGCGGGGGCTAGGGCGGCCGGAGGCGGTGACGTGGAGGGCTGAGGTGGTGGTGGTAGGTAGGGGAGGTCGGGGCGAAGGGTTTGGGTAGGGTGGCGGTGGTCGGCGACGGCCGTAGGCGGCGGGGGAAGGTGGTTCGGGTGGAGGTGGTGCTGTGGACAGTGAGGAGAGGAGGGAGTTGCGGGGGCTGTAGCCGGCGGAGCAGGGCGGCGCCGGCGGTGGTGCTTGGCCGGAGGGGAGAGGGGAGGGTGGCGAAGGGTTGGGCCGAGTTTGGCCGGAGGCGGTGGTCGGAGGTGGCCGGAGGGAAGGGTTGTAGAAATTTTGAATAGAAGGGTTAGGGTTTATATAGGATTAGGGGTAATGGCAAAGTTGTAAATATTTTGAAGTGTGAGGGTATTTTGGTAAATTTGTATTTTGGAGATATTTTCACAGGATTTCTCTGGATTTTTATGGTGGGTCCTACCCACCTATGGTCTAGCCAATAGGATTTGGCCACCTAGCATGCAATTTGCATATAAACCCCTAACTTTTCAAATATTGCATAATTGCATAAAAATTGTATTTTGCGTAATTTCGCAATTTACCTGATTTTAAATACTGATTTCCCGAAATTCTAAATTGTATAGAAATGAGGGAAAATAGCTGGGGGAAAATATTTTGGACAGTGTGGAGTGATTCTGGGCAGGTGCAGGGTCTGATATTGCAGGTGATACAGTCATCGTATTTATTATTTAATAAATACTGCGCACGGTGTTCACTAATTATTTAGAGGCTATTAGAGTCATAATTTCTCTACGGTGTCAAAACGATAATTGAAGTATAATTAGAGTAGAATATTATCGTATTTTTGGTTGGGCAATCAGGTGCCTACTGGTCCTCAAATCTCTAAGGGTACAGAGATGGGTAAAGAGCAGAAAATTAAATAGGAAATAAATACATACGTTTGTAACGATATTTGTGCGACTAAAACGAAGCATCAAACGAGGTTTCTGGAAGTTGCACAGAATACAGAAAAAGTAGTCTGACTAGTCTAGAGCAGGAATGTGAAATTTGTTTAGGGTTAACAGCTAGTGTGATGCCCTAGTCAATTGTGTAATGAACAGGTGCACAATCAATATAATATATAATAAATAAAATTTTAAAAAGTTGCACTAATTCTAATTAGTCAAAATTAATCATAATTTACTGAAATTTGGTCGAGGGAGTTTACATATATATATATATATATATATATATATATATATATATATATATATATATATATATATAGTTTTTTTGAGGCCTCCGAAAATTGGAGGTCCTGTGCGACCGTACTTTTGGCACGGCCCCAGGGCCGGCCCTAGTAGGGACGAACCAACATGGAGACGAGTGGGGACAGTTGTTCCGATTGAATTTTTTGCTTTCAAATAAAATATTAATATTTAAATTTAAATTTTTATCAATTTTATGTATTTGCCTCTCCGATATTTGTAATTTTTAATTTTTAATTTCTATATAGATATTTAAATAATCTTTTATTTTTTTTCAGAATTTTTATTTTTGTCTCTCCTAAATTTTTTCTAAACTTAAGATGAGACCGAATATATATGAAAAAATAAGTTATTTATTATGCATCAATTCTTAATTTAATAGTATTAAACAAGCTTATGCAATCACGTTACAAAATATCTAATTTTTTTAATAAACTAAATTTATTTAACATAATTTTAGATTTTTTTTTTTTTTTTTATATTTGAAATTGATCCTATCATTTAAATTCATATATTCACCTATGATTCAACCAATTTTTTGGTTCAAATTTCTGGTTCTATCCTTGTTTGTATATTCTTTCCCCCAAGCAACTATGCTGATCAATGACTCGTAGCATATATATATTGATTAGACCCTCGAGCACCAAAGTTTGGATGTTATTGGTATTGGACCATTGGTAATATAGATTTGTGACGAAGGAAAAATATAGTTAGGCTAGTTTGGTTCTTTCTTCACTGACCTCGACATTCTGTGTGTTCCCGATCGATATTATAATATATTGGCTTTAGGTGATGTTTGTGAGTGAGTCCATGCACCACTTTTCTTCATCCCTAATGCAAGTGCGGTCTAGTTGTTCTTTGTTTGCAGTAACATTCATCTTTAGATTTCTTTAAGGGGTTGCACATGACAGCCACTGAAGATGGACGCAGAAAAGATCACAACTCTCAATATCCCTTTACTCTCTCAATAGCAATTTATATATGATTGAGCAATAATTGTGCACTTAAGTGGGGTCTTATGGTAATTATTCAGATGTTCTTAGTAAAGTAAGACTCCTCTCCATCCGGCTGCTTGTACTTTCCTCTCCACTAGGTTGGTTTTAGGTCTCTTTTGACGTTGATTTTTTTTTTTTTTTTTTTTTTTTTTATGTTTGAATGTCAGAAAAATGGATGACAAAAGAAAACTGATTTACCACAGAGAAAAAAAAAATTGTAGTCCCTTCCACCTACCCAAAGATCCACTTTTCCACATTCTATTTTTTTTTTACATTTTCAAACATAAAAAAAAAATCGATAAAAATTAAAAAATTCAAAGAAAAGAAAAGAACAAGGAATCGATTTCCTTTTCTTTCCTTTCCATGAACCAAACGAGACCATGGAGGAAGGTTTGGTATTCTTAGAAGTTAGAAATCCACTTTTTACTATTTTTTCAAGGTAAAAAAATTCTACATTACCTTATCCATCTATATTTAATTTGGTTAGGTTCGCAATATGCAGCCAGAAAATTTAAATTTTTTCATTCTCATATTTGGTTCAAATATAAATGAGAATGCTAATTTGTTTAATTGTTTTTTTTACAAATACTCTTTCGTTAATTTCATGATGCTACTATTACTTAAATTAAACTGATGTGAATGAAGGTATTATTGTCCCAATTTTTTTAATTTAGGATATTATTATCCAATTTTTTTGTGTGATTAATGCACTTAGCCGATATTTCCAGAAAAATAAAAAACACTTTCAATGGGACATTGGGTTTTACTTTCTCATATATGTGGGAAACTGAAGTCTTTCATATCCTCCCTCACAATTTTCAATTTTAGATTTACCAAACATGTATAAGGAATCAAAAATGTATTCTCAAGCCTCCAAAACTTGAACCAAACAGCAGATCAAGTCTTAATTAAGTGTAGAGTACTCATCTGGATAAAGTAGTTAACTAAATCAAAGATAACGTGGTTTATAGTGAATGTGATTAGCTTAGATTCTCATTTTGATAATTAGTATTAATTCCTGAACACACTGTTCATCATTGCAATCGAGGATTCAGCAGCCTATGGCAAGTAGCACCAGAAGCTGTGGTATCCAGCAAACCTGGGAGGGACCGCACGCATGTGAGGTTGCGCAATCTTCGTCAGCACGTACGAGACTGTCCGATCGGTAGAACCATCAAATACTTTTGGGCTAGCTACATATATGTCGATCAATAATTAATGCGTTGTCACTATAGCTAATGTACGTTTTTGAAGATGTAGCTAGCTAGGACTTTGCTTGGTTGGCTCCAAACAAAGCAATATTTTTTTGAGACATGCTTATGCCATATGCCAAAAGAAGGGGAAACAGTTGAGCGTCAGGTATTCTGTGCTATTTGAGGCATCAAACCAATCATTCCTATCTCCTGTATATTTAAAAACAGCATGGGAAACACTGTGCCTGCAACCAAATGTTTATTGACGTGGCCGATTTTCATTGAAAGAGGGAGAGTAGAGATGGGTCCGGGTGGAACCCATATAGCAAGGAGAGGGGGGAGCTATTGAGTAGCGGTGAGCAACGGTTCCGTTCGGTTCAAATCGAACCGAATATCTAAAAACTGACTGAACCAAAAATCGTTTTTTCCAAAACCGAAAACCGAATCGAATTTGTAAAGACCGAAAAAAATCGAACCGAGTTAAATCGGTTCGGTTATCGGTCGGTTCGATTTTTTAGGTCCAAGTGGTGAGTGTATACCAAATTCATAAAAATCGAAAAAAATCAAACCTAACTGAAAAAAACCAAAATTGTGTACCAAAAATAACAATAAACTAATTTTATACCAAGTGGTAAGTGTATACCAGATTCATAAAAACCGATTTTTTTTCTTTTATAATGTAGTGATTCGGTTTTCGGTTCGGTTCGGGTTTCGGAATTCAAAACCGAAAACCGATCCGAAAACCGAAATTAATCAAAAGATAAAATCGAAATCCGAACCGGTTGATTAAAAACCGAACCAAATTTCAATTTCGGTCCGATTCGGTTCGATTTTCGGTTAAAACCGAGAATTGCTCACCCCTACTATTGAGTAAGTTTTGCTATGCCTACAGCCAAACAACCTTTTTTACAACAGTCACGTGTTGACTTTTCATTGAAGAAAGAAGAGGGGGGTCCCACAGGGACCGTGTGGGACCATGTAGAGGGGGTGGTGGTGTAAGAGTTTTAAGGGTTTGGTTGTAAACTTAGCATTTTTCCTGTTGAGTATTATGCTGTCGTTCTTTGAGAACTTGGGTTTAAAAGACAGGACTTTTATTCATGCATGAATGCATCACTTGGTTTGAATTTTAGTCATGGATTGCAAGTAGAATCTCTCTAACTTGTAGCATAAAAAGTATAAAACCTTAACACGTTACTTGATCAAACAGACAGGGTTCTCTTGAAACATTATAATATGTTGCTTCGAAGATCTTTGCTGTGTAGCATCAACAACCAATAGCCTGGACATCATCCAAATCATGCATTGGTCAGCATCAAATTCCATGGCTAATTGAGGAAAAGACCCTATCAATCAGGTTAACTTAGGCCAATCTCTCCAACCCCATCTTCTAATCTTCCCTCAATTTGAAAACTCATTATAGTCCATACAAAATGTATCTCCTGCTGACTATGACTCATCCTGATAATGTTGATCCAGAACAGTCAGTTGATGAAGACGTCGCATTCCAATTCCATGAACTAGTTTCTGAAAAAGTTGACTTTGCCAACGATTTGATGAACAAGTCTGCGAGATTATCACTTGAGCGAACTTGTTGGACGTCAATATCAAAGTTCTTTTGAAGCTCATGAGTATAGAAAAATTTCGCTGATATGTGCTTGGTCATGTCTCCTTTAATGAATCCACCTTGAATTTGTACAATAAATGCTGCATTATCCTCATGAATAACAGTTGGAGTATCTGTTATAGGAGAAATGTGACAGGAGCTACGAATGTGTTGAATCAACGATCTCAGCCAAATACATTATCTACTTGCTTCATGGAGAGCCAATATATTTCTGAGTGATTTGAGGAGGTAACAACCATTGTCTGTTTTGTTGAACGCAAAAAAATAGATGCATTGCTAATAAGAAACACATATCCAGTTTGTGAACGACCTTTATTGGGATCAGATAAATAATCTGAATCTGCAAAGCCAACTAGATTCGCGACGTCAGATAAACCACAAGTATAAAATAATTTCATGTCGGTAGTTCCACGAAGATATGTCATCACATGTTTAAAGCCATTCCAATGTCTGCGAGTTGGCGCCGAGCTATATCTAGCCAACAGATTGACAGAGAATGATATGTCTGGCCTTGTATATTGTGATAGATACATTAATGCCCCAATGGCACTAAGGTACGGTATTTCGGGTCCTAGCATCATTTTATTGCCGTCCTTAGGATGATATGGGTCTTTATTGATATCTAAAGATCGAACAACCATTGGAGTGCTAAGGGGGTAAGCTTTACCCATATTGAACTGTTACAATATATTTTCTGTTTATTTTAATTGATGCACTAAAACTCCATTAGTGCAATGCTCAATTTGTAATCCGAGATAATATTTCGTGTCTCCGAGATCTTTCATTTTGAACTCCTTTTTCATATAGTTTGCAGTCTCATTGATTTCATGTCTTGTCCCAATCAAGTTTATGTCATCGACATATACTGCAACTATAGCGAAACATTTCTTAGATTTCTTTATGAAGACACATAGGCATATAGGATTATTCTCATATCCCTTCCTTTTCATATATTCACTAAGACGGTTATACCACATCATTTCATATTATTTCAAACCGTACAATGAACGTCTTAGCTTTATGGAATGCATGTTCTTAGCTTTTGAGTTGGGTAGGTTAAATCCATCTGGGATTTTTATATAGACATCGCTATCTAAATCACCATATAGATAGGTTGTTACAACGTCCATAAGTCTTATATCCAGCTTTTTCTCAACTGTCAGACTTATCAAATAACGGAAGGTTGTTGCATCTATTACCGGAGAATACGTGTCACGACCCGCACCCGATGTAGGGACACGATTAGTGAACAACGTTCAGCCTACGCCACAACATCGACGGTAGAACGTTGTTTGGGTAAACTATCTAACTAGCAATAATGATCATCAAGATATATAAAAGCCATCAATAAAAATGAATACTCAATCACAGATCTATAAGATGGAACAACGCAAGAAAAATGATATAAAGAACTGAAGTGTCAAAAAAATATAACTCACAAGGCAGGAAGTAATATCCAATGAGTCTTAAATATAAAAAAATTACTAACTGTCAAAGCTGGAGACAAATCCAGTACAATATAAGCCTATATACTAAGCTACTGGTAAAGTGTTATCTGTCTCAACCGGGATGAGTCCCTCCTGAGCCACAGTCTCTAGCTCTAAGCCAACTACGTCCCGAGGCCCGTAGTGGGTGGGATACCACTCCTAAGTGCCATCTGAAAAAAAATATTCAGTCAGAAAATGAGCAAAGTACAACTCTAAAAGTAGTTCAAATAAATGATAAAAACTATGTAACAGTAAATAGTGAGCATATACCGGAGGAACAGAGCATGGCAAAAATATACTGAAATAAGAAAATACGAAAAATACATACATGAGATACGAATATCATATATGGAAAATAAAACAACTATCTAAGTGAGTGAGTACCAGTGACAACATGTGATCGGCTTGGGTACTGCTCAAGAACCACGGCCTGGTTAATCACACGTGCAGTGTATGATTAACATTATTCAAGAAAAATAAGAACTCCGGGGGAATGATCACATATCTACACTAATTACTCTCCGTCCCGACTGGTATAATGGATCCAACCATGGCACGTTATGACACGAGATTCTATGAGAAGTTGAGACTCTTCTCATGAATCAGTGTCCATACTCGCACAAGAACAACGGGGCTTGCACAAGAGATACGCCATGAACTACCAGAAATAATATCTCATGACGGAATCCAGTAATACCAATCCGTGTAACCAAGTGTCAGGAAAGTCAATAATATCTACACTAAATACAAGAAACATAAAGGATATCATAAATGGAAAACTCTCAGAGAATGTACTTGCTTAAAACCCGACGAATAATATCGAAGATGTCTGAAACGGTGCTTCAGAAACTAAATGTAAAATATTACATCAATACAAGGTTTTGGAATGAATACAAGTTAAACTAGTCCAAATCTAGGTCATTAGGCCAATTCTAAGTCAAAACAGTCAAACTAGGCCAACTCTAGGTCAAACTAGTCAAACTAGCTATTTCTAAGTTGTAAGAGTCCATATCTAGGATATTGGGTCCATAAACAAAAAAAATTGGGTTTGACTCCATTTGTCTGGCGCCAAACTATTTTTTAATTTTTTGGGACAACTCAAAATAAATGGACGGATGGATGATGAGGTGGTGAGCAGATGAAAAAAAAATAAAGAACAAATTTTGGCTTGGCGCCAACACAAATGGAGCAAAACAAAAAAAAATTGAGTTTTCAAACAAAAATTTTGAGTTTGGCTCCAACTTGTTTGGCGCCAAACTAAATTAATCCTGCAAAAAAAAATTAAAAATAAGTATGGAGCCAACCGAGTTGGAGCCACGCTCAATATTTTTTATTTTTTTTGGTTGGAGTCAAAGTACTTGGCGCCAAGCTTAACACACACACACATAAATAAATAAATATATATATATATATATATATATATATATATATATATATATATATATATATATATATATATATATATATATTTGCTAGGAGCCAAGTAGCTTGGTGCCAAGCATATATATATTATGGATTTTGGCTTGGAGCCAAGTAGCTTGGCGCCAAACTATATTTTTTTTTTTCGGAGCTAAACTCATTGGCGCCACACTTATTTATTATTATTTTTTGGGGGGAGCCAAGAGTGTTGGCGCCACTTCCGCTTGGATAAAAATTTGAGAAAAAAAAATTCTTTCATGTAATTTTACATAATATTTTTTCCCTATATGAAATTTTTTGAATTTGAATTGAAAACAAATCTCATAGATTAGATAATTAGCTAAATTTAGAATATTAGAAAAATTAGTTCAATTTCATCTTGTAAGTGTATATATAGTTTATCTTTATTTAATAAAATCAAACCATTATTTTCAATCTCAAAATGGTGTCAGAGCCACACACCTGGCCTGTTTCTTCCACCCTCTATTTGTCTCTAATAATGGCTATTCCGAAGATACCTCTTCATCTTCCAACGCTCCTTGTAATGATCGACCTAGCTTCACCACGTCCATATCTTGGGTATTGTCAAGGATGTGGTTCAAACGATGTTTCCTGTTTCGAATTATCACTGCTCAATCATCATCCGCTGCATCTGCAACAAGTTCACATGTAACACGTCATACTTCTTCATAAAAATCGCGTACACACTATGCATCTCTCGAGACCTCCAACTGTCACGCCCCAGTCCCAAAATACGTAGGACCAGGAATACGTGACACGCCAGCTACGCATTCGACCAGACTCTGGTCTGACTCGAATATGTATAAGCTGTAATATAAAAGGGCACTATCTAGATATTTCATAAATGTAAACCTCTATGTCTCAATCCACAATATACAACAGTATACAAGAAAGAGTTATATGTGCTAGAGTCGGCCCCCCAATAACACACTAACTCGAATAGACTCGAGAATAAGTATGAGTCTGTAAAAACTAGGCTACAACAGCAGATGGAATAAATAATATAAAATAACTATAATGCCGGTAGATATAATGTGAGTACCTGGTACCATGCCCGCAAGACATGCAACTCCAACAGCAACTCCAAATGCTCCGTAATCATCTATGCTGGAAAACTAGCAGGAAACCAGGTCCTCAGAGGGACGCAACAAGGTACAGAAATACAACATGCCAAGTAAACAGAAAGTACAAGTGCACGACAGGGTACTCTATCATAACCAAACAAGTGTGACACACTTTAAAGACAATGTTCAACGCGTGGGCTTTCTAAAATAAAACCGTAGCTCCGGACACGAAAACACACGGCACGTACCGCAGCTCCGGGTAAAGAGTCACACGGGTGAAACAGCTACACTAGATACATGTATCACTACAAAATACTACATATATATAAGCGCGTACAGAGTAGCCCAAACGTCTAGTAACTGTCTTTCCCTTCCCAAGCGGTCAACGATTGTGCGTTGAACCTGAACCTCTAACTACAGTCTCGACACAAAGCATTAACTCAACAGACGCGACCCTAAGGTCGTCCCAGTCTCTAGTCATGATGTCAGTATCAGGATACAGGAATCTGGCACGATCATAGTGTATGAGTGTGTCATGGGGTATCGATGTACTCAGGTACGTGCATAGAGGTGCTGTGAAGCATCTAGCAATTATTCTAAGACGTTAAGACGAACGTCAGCACCCGGTTGTGAACCGGTCGCGAAGTATCGAACGTCAACATAACTACGTGCACAAAGTACATAACGAAATAATAAATATCTGTAAACTGAAATACAAGGTGGCAAGGTACACTTGTCTGCGTCCGGCTTGTAACGCCCCACAACCGCTCGGAGCGTTACGCTGAGTCGGACTGAATAAATCAAATGCTGGTTACATTTGAATTGTTAGATTTCGGGAAGAAGGATTAATCGAGTTGGTTTCAATGTGCAGATGGCTAGCGGGTTCGATGGAAATCAGGTGTTCGTTCAGAACAGTACTGAATAGCTGGATGGAAGCGATAATGCTGTCTTCCTTAGTCCGATCGGTCGGATGATTTGGAGAGCACGGCCTGCTCGCACGGTCATACCAGTTGAGTAGATCACGCTTGCATCGGACCACGGGTTCAAGGGATTGGCCGTATCGGCAGGACAGGATGCCTAACGGGATCGAACATTGTGAGTGGGCTCTTTCTGTCACGCCCCAGTCCCAAAATACCGTGGGACTAGCCACGTGGCAATGGCCAGCAGTACGCACCGATGGACCAACTCAATATAATGGATCCATCAGGGCATACTTAAGCTGTAAAACAAGTCTACGACAATCATGGCACAACTAATCTCATCCACACAAGATATAAAATATGATCCACAGAATAAATAAGGAATGTAAATCATCAGCAAGTCTCACAAAGTACTTCGGGGAACAACCCGATAAATATCTAGTACAATGGTTCATCTGACCAGAAAATAAGAGACTGAAAGAAATAGATGAAAGCTGAGCATAAACATGGATGCTCAAGAGAAGTCTTCAGCTAAGACCTCGTCCTCGGATGGTGGTACAGCTCCTGGATCAGCTCCTGCTCCGGTCCCGTAAACCTCGGGATAAACCTCGTCTGCAAAATCTGGGGACAAAATCCGGATCCAGGTCCTCAGGGGACATAGCAAGGTACAAGAAAGCTCATGCCAATAAATAAATAAACAGTGCAGCAAATAAATAACTAAATGAAACAATGGGGTAAATATGTAACCATCTAAGTGAAATGCAAGTGAGAGCAGCACGAATACTCAGGCTGAGACCACTACAAGCTCTGTGTCTGGGAGCCGGTAGCAGCAATAACTATGTATTTTACTATGTGTTTACTATGATTTATATATATATAATCAGCCTGTAGCCTGTGTGTCTCTCCCCACCCAATGTAACCACGCATATCATGTCCATAACGTCTCATGTCCATGTCAAGCGCGATCATAGCTAAATGCAACAAGTCATAATGTATATAGAATATAAAATCTATGTCAAGTCCTGTATCCTATACGGAATCACCACGAATATCTCGGGAAGATCCTGTCTCATGAATAGTGTCAAGTGTCCTGGGTCATATGGTACTTGATAAGACAAGTACGAGAATATAAAGTGTCACGAATGTCCATCTCTAGATGACCGTACCCAACACTGCGTACAGTGTTGGCACCCGACTGATAATCGGACGCTAAGTATGTCACACGGTCCTAGGTTGAGCATGCACAGCAATATATACAAAGCAAGAAAAATAAATAACTAAGCTGCAGAGTTTGGCAAGGTACACTTGCCTGATGTTGGAATATCAACTGTCGTCCTGGTATCGGTGGATCCGGTAGGTACTACTCCGAAAGCTGTAATAAATATCACCAATAGTCTCAGAAAATGTCAAATAGCTGGAAATGCCTGTCCTTACGTCCAATTTGGACACAGGGGCAAAAAGGTCAATTCCGGGCCAAAGCGGGTTCCATATGTGGGCCACTTTGCACCGAAAAGCGTGCCGAGGGTAACAGTCTCTAAATGGGACAAACTATGGGTCAAACAACTCTAAATGTCAATACGATCCCAACGGTATGTCCAAATTTGGATTCCGATGAGCCGAACATAATTTGGTCCAAAAAGTCAACTGTGGGGCCCGCCAATTGGCGATCTGGTTAACCGTCTCAGAAATGCGTAAAAATTGGGTCACAGGACCAGCGTGTTATCACGAGTCCAGTGGCGCAAGTTTCGTCGCAATCTGACAAGCGTGCACAAAATACTTGCGAGTTCCACAAAAGTGGCGACACGGATTGTGTTCGCGGATACGGCCTGATTCCGGCGCGCACACGCGTCCAAATCAGTCCCCACGAATTTTCACGTGTCCCGTTATGCTGCGTGCACCATTCGGTACACTTGGCACAAGGCAGGGCGGTCCCGTTTGGCGGGGCGCGCTCCGATCTCCAACTTTTGTAAAACCGTAAAAAGTGGGTGCGCGCAGTTTTGTGACGACTACAATTTTGTCCACAGCAACTAATAGCACAAAGTTATAATACAGAAAATAAACTAGGTCATGTAATCTACAGGTATCAAAAAGAATCGTCGAATTCGGATCTCTGTGGTGGGAGATACGAACTCGACAATATAGGTGGTCATCGCAAGTTTCTGCGATTGCAGAATTCTGTCTGCTCGCGCTGACTTGGGCGCTATTTTTCACCTAGGGACACACGTTTTCCGAGGTTGACTATAAAACAATTATTTTAGAGGGTTAAGGGAAGATCATACCTATGAAAACGGATCTGCGTTTGGTCGAGCGAGTCAACGGAAAATGACGCCGGAGCGAAGGTGCCTCGAGTGGGAGACTGCAGTTCGTGATGCCGGCGTCGACGGGATGGTTGGATGGCTTGGGGAGGCTTCTCTGGCTGCGGTGACGGCTCTAGATGGAAAGAAGAAGTCTGGAGTTTTAGGTTAGGGTTTTGGAGAGCTATTATATATATATATATATATATATATATATATATATATATATATATATATATATATATATATATATATATCTAATTAATATAGGATGAGAGATGAAGGAGCGGATCTTCTATCCGCGGGTTTGAAGGGTGAATTGGTCGCTGGAGCAAGGGTATTGGATTTGCTAACGTGAAGGCTTCCCAGCAACTTGCTGGGAAGTTAGCAAGTTTATATTGAAATCACTACTATTACTATATTACTATTAGTATGTTACTATAAGTTATTATTATTATTATTATATTATTCTATTAACTTTTCTTTTCCTTTCCTTTCTTTTCTTTCTTTCTTTGAATAAAATATATATACATATATATTTATATATATATATATATATACTCATAAGAAAATTTATAGGATAGGGTATTGCACATCGTTAGGCTAGCAACTGCTCAAGGGGTCTCCTACATGGAATAAATTCCGAAAAATTCCTGATGGTCCCACAAGTCATCTAAGTGCCCGAACACCTAGCATAAAAATTTTTAAAAATCTATTTCTCCTATTTGGAACTAATTACTACAATTTAATTAATAATTAGTAAATAAAGGGCATATACGATTTTTCTGGGAAGGGGGTTTTACATTCTACCCAACTTATAAAAATTTCGTCCTCGAAATTAAATTAGGGTAGGGCTCTCTCTGTCAAGTCTCACTTGATTACAGTCTAAGAATTTCTCTCAAGTGAGCATTACGGTCTCTACCCAACTTAGAATTTACCCATCTATTATCTAAGACTATTCATCTAATAAATCTATGCCCCGACTCATTTAATCATGTTATTGAATTCTCAAGTCTTTAACACCAAACATATCACCTATGATATTCCCTAAATCATATATAAAAGGGTCATCAACAATGCGACCGGCCTGTGGGGTGTATCTAGTACTGTCTATATATCAAACTTATACCCAACACGAGGTTTCGTCATTCCGAAATAAGGAAAGACGAAGATCAAAAATAAAGAGTTCAAGGGTGAGGTAATAGAACAGAAGTATCGGGATCAAGGCGTTTAAGAATTCAAATGGAAGTGGTCAAGTTGTTGTGGATTGAAATCCTATTCTGGTAAACCTTTGTTCGTATGCTCGTATTAGTACAATTACGTAACTGATACGATATGCTCAGACATATCTAGAGGGCAAGTATACTAGTCAACTATATCTCAATCCACGTAAAGTAGTCGTGCGAAGAGCGAACCAAAATGCACTAAGGTTGATCAGACCGTAATACACTGATTCTGAATATACAATTGTATTAATGTACCAGTCCACTAATACATATGTCATGAACAAGCTCGATAAAGAATAAGCTTGCAAAACTAGGCTATAGAATAGCAGCATAAGTCAAGTACAACAAATTTAAGTACGCTAGATGATTATGAAAGGAGGTACAAATTATTCAAGTTGCAAAAACAAAACAACATAAGCAACAATAACAAAAGACTCTACAATCTCTACAGTTATCATATTAATTCCTTGTCTAAGTCGATAGTCGACAAAGTAGGGGTGTGAGCCTCTAAGTTCTATAGTCTGAATTAAACACTATCTTCTAATGCAAGTCTAAAGTTGTGTCATCCTAGTTCACTTCATCAATGGGTCAATAGGGCTAGTTGGTACTAGGTGGTGAGGTATACTACCCAACTTATAAGAATTAAACTAATACGGTGACAGTCTTAAGAGGGTCCTACAAAATAATCTTGCACATGTAAAATAGAGCAGAAACTCTTATTAGGGTATATGAGGAAGGATCTTGATACTTATTAGGGTCTCTTAGGGTATCATGCAAGTAATGGTCATCTTAAGTCTTAGTCATAGCACTCATAGGTCATGTGTCAATCGTAGGGATAGAAGAGTTACTAGCCGTTGAGGAGGAAGGGTCTAACTTGTATCGGGGTGAGGGTACAAATTACATGATTTAAAAATTAAGGGTTAATCATTGGTCATAATCTACAAGATTAACTCAAACTTATCAATTCTAACTACTAGGCACCAATTTTCAAATTCAAGACTACAGCTATAACCCTAGCAAACTATGGGTCCTTAACAAGGAATAAAATTACTTGGCCTACTATCCGAAGTGTTAGATGGCGCGAGTTGAAAGATGAAGAGAAGAAACGTAATTAGCTGTCGCAAAATAGCGAGCGCTATGGTCGCGGGGAAACAATATATATAAAATAAAGATAGAGGGCTCTAGATAGCATCATGGTTCTCTAAGGGGGAGTGGGGTGTTGGTTGCTATGTTCGGGGTATGATCAAGGGAGAAGTGTTTATTACATTCCTCTAGGCTTCCTAGGGTGTTGTCTACTAATAATAAGACCATGATATAAGTTTATGGTTCCAATATCATCTAACTATGAAGGTTAGGTTCAGTCCAAACATTAAGTTTTTATTTTCTATGGGTTCCTCCATGCTAGGGGCAAACATTATGGTAACCTTCTAACTAACTCTAGTAGTGTCTATACTACTCTCAAGTCCTCATAATACATCCGGGTAATGGTAAACCAATTATAGGGATAAGGGATTCTAGGGTTCACTAGATATTCTAAGCTTAGTGGTGTGTCTATATTCTCGTTGTATTCTTAATAGGTGTGCTACCCTAATTATCATCCTAATAACAGGGGTTCCTATATTCTAGCAGAAGTCTATACTCAAAGAACTATTAAGGAAGTACAGGAATCAAGCGGGATGCAATTGTTCAAATAGAACAGATAGGAGGAAGATGAATCATAGTCAATTGTGGATGAGATCCTATACTCTAGTCCTAAGCGCAGGCTGGTCCGGTCCCTAAGTTGAAACCGAACTATTTAGTCGTAGACCTGCATGGGCCACCACAAAAACCATGTCACGCCCCAGTCCCAAAATACCGTGGGACTAGCCACGTGGCAATGGCCAGCAGTACGCACCGATGGACCAACTCAATATAATGGATCCATCAGGGCATACTTAAGCTGTAAAACAAGTCTACGACAATCATGGCACAACTAATCTCATCCACACAAGATATAAAATATGATCCACAGAATAAATAAGGAATGTAAATCATCAGCAAGTCTCACAAAGTACTTCGGGAAACAACCCGATAAATATCTAGTACAATGGTTCATCTGACCAGAAAATAAGAGACTGAAAGAAATAGATGAAAGCTGAGCATAAACATGGATGCTCAAGAGAAGTCTTCAGCTAAGACCTCGTCCTCGGATGGTGGTACAGCTCCTGGATCAGCTCCTGCTCCGGTCCCGTAAACCTCGGGATAAACCTCGTCTGCAAAATCTGGGGACAAAATCCGGATCCAGGTCCTCAGGGGACATAGCAAGGTACAAGAAAGCTCATGCCAATAAATAAATAAACAGTGCAGCAAATAAATAACTAAATGAAACAATGGGGTAAATATGTAACCATCTAAGTGAAATGCAAGTGAGAGCAGCACGAATACTCAGGCTGAGACCACTACAAGCTCTGTGTCTGGGAGCCGGTAGCAGCAATAACTATGTATTTTACTATGTGTTTACTATGATTTATATATATATAATCAGCCTGTAGCCTGTGTGTCTCTCCCCACCCAATGTAACCACGCATATCATGTCCATAACGTCTCATGTCCATGTCAAGCGCGATCATAGCTAAATGCAACAAGTCATAATGTATATAGAATATAAAATCTATGTCAAGTCCTGTATCCTATACGGAATCACCACGAATATCTCGGGAAGATCCTGTCTCATGAATAGTGTCAAGTGTCCTGGGTCATATGGTACTTGATAAGACAAGTACGAGAATATAAAGTGTCACGAATGTCCATCTCTAGATGACCGTACCCAACACTGCGTACAGTGTTGGCACCCGACTGATAATCGGACGCTAAGTATGTCACACGGTCCTAGGTTGAGCATGCACAGCAATATATACAAAGCAAGAAAAATAAATAACTAAGCTGCAGAGTTTGGCAAGGTACACTTGCCTGATGTTGGAATATCAACTGTCGTCCTGGTATCGGTGGATCCGGTAGGTACTACTCCGAAAGCTGTAATAAATATTACCAACAGTCTCAGAAAATGTCAAATAGCTGGAAATGCCTGTCCTTACGTCCAATTTGGACACAGGGGCAAAAAGGTCAATTCCGGGCCAAAGCGGGTTCCATATGTGGGCCACTTTGCACCGAAAAGCGTGCCGAGGGTAACAGTCTTTAAATAGGATAAACTATGGGTCAAACAACTCTAAATGTCAATACGATCCCAACGGTATGTCCAAATTTGGATTCCGATGAGCCGAACATAATTTGGTCCAAAAAGTCAACTGTGGGGCCCGCCAATTGGCGATCTGGTTAACCGTCTCAGAAATGCGTGAAAATTGGGTCACAGGACCAGCGTGTTATCACGAGTCCAGTGGCGCAAGTTTCATCACAATCTGACAAGCGTGCACAAAATACTTGCGAGTTCCACAAAAGTGGCGACACGGATTGTGTTCGCGGATACGGCCTGATTCCGGCGCGCACACGCGTCCAAATCAGTCCCCACGAATTTTCACGTATCCCGTTATGCTGCATGCACCATTCGGTACACTTGGCACAAGGCAGGGCGGTCCCGTTTGGCGGGGCGCGCTCCGATCTCCAACTTTTGTAAAACCGTAAAAAGTGGGTGCGCGCAGTTTTGTGACGACTACAATTTTGTCCACAGCAACTAATAGCACAAAGTTATAATACAGAAAATAAACTAGGTCATGTAATCTACAGGTATCAAAAAGAATCATCGAATTCGGATCTCTGTGGTGGGAGATACGAACTCGACAATATAGGTGGTCATCGCAAGTTTCTGCGATTGCAGAATTCTGTCTGCTCGCGCTGACTTGGGCGCTATTTTTCACCTAGGGGCACACGTTTTCCGAGGTTGACTATAAAACAATTATTTTAGAGGGTTAAGGGAAGATCATACCTATGAAAACGGATCTGCGTTTGGTCGAGCGAGTCAACGGAAAATGACGCCGGAGCGAAGGTGCCTCGAGTGGGAGACTGCAGTTCGTGATGCCGGCGTCGACGGGATGGTTGGATGGCTTGGGGAGGCTTCTCTGGCTGCGGTGACGGCTCTAGATGGGAAGAAGAAGTCTGGAGTTTTAGGTTAGGATTTTGGAGAGCTATTATATATATATATATATATATATATATATATATATATATATATATATATATATATATATATATATATATATCTAATTAATATAGGATGAGAGATGAAGGAGCGGATCTTCTATCCGCGGGTTTGAAGGGTGAATTGGTCGCTGGAGCAAGGGTATTGGATTTGCTAACGTGAAGGCTTCCCAGCAACTTGCTGGGAAGTTAGCAAGTTTATATTGAAATCACTACTATTACTATTAGTATGTTACTATAAGTTATTATTATTATTATTATATTATTCTATTAACTTTTCTTTTCCTTTCCTTTCTTTTCTTTCTTTCTTTGAATAAAATATATATACATATATATTTATATATATATATATATATACTCATAAGAAAATTTATAGGATAGGGTATTGCACATCGTTAGGCTAGCAACTGCTCAAGGGGTCTCCTACATGGAATAAATTCCGAAAAATTCCTGATGGTCCCACAAGTCATCTAAGTGCCCGAACACCTAGCATAAAAATTTTTAAAAATCTATTTCTCCTATTTGGAACTAATTACTACAATTTAATTAATAATTAGTAAATAAAGGGCATATACGATTTTTCTGGGAAGGGGGTTTTACACTTTCCCTTCTCCTCTACTCCTTCATGCCTAATAATATAGAAAACACGTAAAGGCTTGAACACTTGGGCTGAAATATTCGAAATCACTACACTGAGGCGTGCATAGAGTGTACGTCGTTGGCTTGGTAGAATTGTGGCTTGAAATGATTTACGCGTTGGATAGTTGGAGCGATAACTAGATTATGCATTTGAGGCAGTCGGTTGGATAATTGAGATTATGCTTGGACGGTTGGAATTATACAAGTTGGAATGATACAATGAGGCAATCGAAAATATTGGGAATTCGGGCGAGCGAGCGTGCATCCGTGCACGAGTATCACTGGGTCGCTTGTCTTACAAAGCGAGCAGTTGTGGTTCAAAATCGAACAACTGCATAGGCGAGGGTATTGTGCCACTGTTGGGGCATTGTGCCACGGGATTATTCGGAGTGTGGGGTATTGCACCCAATGTGAAACACTGTGTTGGGAAGCGACAATGTGAAAGTAGGCATAACTTGGGCACAACTTGAGAGATTGTGCATATGGGTATTTTGGTGCCTTGGGATATATATATATATTGAGGTCGAGATTTGGAATCCTTGGGGATATGTTGGAAGAATGGTTATGAATGCTTTGGTTGGATATTCGGTTGAAACGAGTCTTGGATCGCTTGGTGGGGCGAGAATGTTCGATCCTCTCGTCATACCTACTTTCTGCATGTCACGGACAACCTGTGTACACAGGGTTTGACATTTCCTCGAAACGGCTTCCCGGGGTACTGGGACCGTATCGATCCGGAGGGAAATATTGATTCGTGCTATTCACGATGCATTGCGGGACCTCCAGCGGGGCTTGCTACCCGGGCTGATAGGGCGCACCGTTAATGCTTGGATTTTGTCCTTTATGGCTTTGCCAGTGACTTCATATAGATTAGTGTTGGCTTGCTTTTTTTTTGTTGGTTTGGCTTTCGTGTAGGCGCGGCCACCTTGCCTCGGCAAGAGTGTGCACTCGATATTGGGATATAAACTTTGGTTGATGATGGATATTGAGACGAGACTGTTGGTTCGATATGTTATCGTGCAAGCGATGGCATTGAGTTAGACGGGCCGGATATATATAAATGCTTGTCGATTGGCTTGAGTTGAATGCTTGCATGCTTAAACTGCTTTACAGCTTTCCTTAACATGTCATCCCTATGCCATGAAAAGAATCTAGGATTCAACTAGAAAGATCACCATATAACTGTTGCATTCACTATTTTTACTTAGTGTCAGCTTAGACGAGTGGGTTATCCCGCTCACCAGTATGGTTGTGTACTGACCCACGTTTGTGGGCAATATTTCAGGTACACAGGCGTAGTGGCACTGCTTGGATATACGGGACAAGATGTATGAACTGTAAGTACCTTTATGGGCTAGAGAAAAGAGCAGGAGCATTTCATCATCTTCGTGGCATCGCCTATGTGGCATTGCCTCGGGGCATTTTATTTGGACCCTATCATGAGCTTCACTGCGTATTACTTTGATGTGTGCTTGGTACACAATACTTGACTTCCGCTGCAACTTGGTTGATTCAATGATAACATTTGGTGTTTGACAACATCGCCTTGTACGAGCGCAACTCCAGGCTCGTACGGCATCACATCCCGATTAGAACGATTGTCCCGTGGGAGAGCTGCAACGTGGTGATTTCAAGTTCAGCGGGGACTATTGAGCTTACGGGAGATTGGGACGTGACACGGCTGCTGAAGATGGGGATCCGGTACAGCGTCCAAGTCTGCGGGTCCCGTAGTACCTAGAGATGAGATACAAACCCAAATCAAAATCTAACACACGACAAACAGGGATGTGACACACGTCTAATCACATGCTCAAACTCTCCTACAACTCACAGGGACACGACGCTAGAGGTTGGCCAAGGTTGACTCGGAGTATGTTACATCTACTCAAATTAATCCTCTATACGATATCATTAAATCAAACCTAAATCTTACTATATTCATCACGATGTTCGATGGTTCAAACCAAGATCAATTCCTCAGTTTCGCCTCGGGTCTTTACAGACATTATCCCACATAATTTAAACAGCATCCTCGAATAAATTATTAATTATTTTTAGCCTTCAATATATATACACCCTTTATCATTTCACAATAAAACCCCTCCTCAATTTAAATTTATTACTATTATCTGTCCTCAATCACAGTGTAATGGTCTGATATCGCACACCATCTCACGGTAAAAACTACTCCTCGATGATAAATCACAGCATCATTTCACAACACTTTAAAACTGCTCTTCGCAATAATCAATATGCATAAATTAATTAGATGCAACGCTCTAACTTATCATCCCTAGCACATCTGCAACCCTACTTGCAATATACCTATAATTCTCAAGCCTCGAAGTATACATTCTATAACCCATTTCTATAGTAAACTCGCATACTATTAACACTTGTTATAACATGTACTCCCATAATTTGCATTAACCCTAACCCTAACTAAGTTCACAAACAAACACAAGCCATATACAAATAATTTATACAACAATAAAGAGAGGGGGAGTGTTTTACCTCGGCGGCGTGCGGTGGCACGAAGGTGGAGCTGCGGTGGCTACACGCCGGAGTGGAGGGAGGCCGGTCGGGTCGTGTGGTGGAGTTGGTGGCACGCCGGGATGGGAACGGGGTCGATGTGGAGATGCTGATGTTGAAGGTGAAGATGATGCGAGTGGCCATCGCTGGCCGGAGGATGGTCGGCGGTAATGGCGGATTGGAGAGGCCGGGGGAGCGTGGAAGGAAGTCGGAGGTGGTGGTGGAATGTCAAAGCGGCCGAGTCGAGGAGAGGCTCGCTGACCGGAGGGAAGACCTCAGCCGGAGTGTGGTTAGTTCAACAGCGGCTCGGGGGTGGCTGTGGCATTGCTGGAGTGAGGCTGAGGTGTTGTCGGGTGGTAGCTCGTGGGGTAGAGGAAGCTCGCCGGAGTGAAGTCGGGCTGCCTCGAGGGGGACGACTCGAGGGATGCAGTAGCTTGCCGGAGTTGGGGGGGAAACCGGTCGGCTGCTCCGTAGGGCAGTGCCGGAGCGGGGGCGGCACCGCCGAACACTGCGGGGGGGGGGAAAGAAGGTGCACTGTCGGGCTGCTGAAAACTGACCGGAGCGGAGCGGGGTCAGCCGCGGGGTCGGCCGAAGTCGGGCACAGGCGGGGGACAACTGCTCGGTGGGTCGACAGTCGCTGCGGGATGGTCGTACAGATACGGGAGAGAACCGCACAGCTGCGGGGACCGGAGCTGCTCATCCGGAGTGGATATGCACTGGCCGGACCGGCACGGGTCGACCAGACGAAGGTGGCTGCACCGTGCACAGCGGGCCGGAGTCGTCGATGCAGCAGTCGGATCCGTGGGAAGGTGCGGGGGATCTCGGCCTGGGGAGGAATAGTGCTTGGCCGGAGCTCGTGCTCGACCGGGGATCAGCCGTCGGAGAAATCAGCAGTAGGTGGCCGGGTTCGGTTTGTGGGAGGAGGAAGAAGAAGAAGAAAAGAAGGAAGGAGGAAATTATTGGCTGTGGTATTAGGAAGAGGGAGGAGAGAGAGAGGGTAGGGTTTCCCAAATGTGGGGTTTAGGGCCGGCCTTGGGGGAAGAGTAGGGATGGAAACATTAAATAGGGGAGGGGATGTGGGGATGTGTGGTGATGATTGACCCAATCCAAATGGGTGGTGAGGATTACTCATGAAGGAAAATAGTTTCTTCATGCAAATGAGAGGGAGGAGGGATGTTGACTTGGTCAAAGGAGAGGGGGCTTCTCCATTTGGCTTAGACCAATGAGGTTAGGACACCTATTATCACTAAATTGCAACTTAGTCCCTTAAATTCGAAAAATTGCATGAACACATAAAATGGCGCTAAAATTATGGAGAAAATTGTGGACGATGGTTTGCATGGCGAGGGGGTGCTGGGAATTTGGCACGGATTTAATTTTATGCCAACGGAATTAATTAAGGATTAAAATAGGATTAGGTAAAGTTGGTATCCCCGATTTAAATAGAATTAAATTGTCCCGCGCTTTTAATTTAAATGGGGCACTTGGGGTCAAAATTTGGAAATGACGCAAAGGTCAAAAATGGTGGAGGCTTGGAGTCGGTCTTGGACCCTTTCGTTGGTCCGGCTCAACGGGTTAAGTTGGTATCTCAAAATTGAGAGTAACGACACAGGTGTCCGACATGGAATTAAGTATGGGTTACAATTTTCGAAAAATTGTGCAATTAATTTAGAGCACAACGAAAACTGATTTTAAGTGACGGAAAAGTCCATTGCCTAATTTGGCGAGTCAAGTCAGAAGTACAGTAATTGAACGAAATTTATGGGCTGATATTGGGCTCCGAATAATCAAACAATGATAGGGCGCGCCAAGGGTTTTAATTAAAATAATTAAATACCAGATAAAGTCATCTCCACTCTAAACCTCGACATCTGCTACCAAAAACCAAAATTTTCTAAATCCACCCTAACTATCTACAGAATAAAATAAGGGGGTTTACACCAACAACCCCACATGGTCTCACGCCCCAATCTCCCGCAAGCTCGATAGTCCCTACTGAACGTGAATTACCACGTTGCAGCTCTTCCGTAGGACAATCGTTCCCATCGGGACGTGATGCCGTACGAGCCTGGAGTTGCGCTCGTACAAGGCGATGTTGTCAAACACCAAAGTTATCATCGAAACAACCAAGTTACAGCGGAAGCCGTTTTGTGTACCAAGCACACAAATAGAGTATACGCAGCGAAGCTCACGATAGGGTCCAAATGAAATGCCCCGAAGGCAATGCCACAAAGGCGATGCCACGGAGACGATAAAATGCTCTTGCTCTTTTCTCTAGCCCACAAAGGTACTTACAGTTCATACATCTTGTCCCATATATCCAAGCAGCGCCACTACGCTTGTGTACCTAAAATAATGCCCACAAACATGGGTCAGTACACAACCGTACTGGTGAGCGGGGTAACCCACTCGCCTAAACCGACACTAAGTAAAATAGTGAATGCACACAGTTAAATGGTGATCTTTCTAGTTGAATCTTAGATTCATTTCATGGCATATGGATGACATGTTAAGGAAAGCTGTAAAGCAGTTTAAGCATGCAAGCATTCAACTCAAACCAAACGACAAGCAGTTATATATATCCGACCCGTCTAACTCAATGCCATCGCTTGCACGATAACATATCGAACCAACAGTCTCGCCTCAATATCCATCCTCAACCAAAGTTTATATCCCAATATCGAGTGCACACTCTTGCCGAGGCAAGGTGGCCGCGCCTACACGAAAGCCAAACCAACAAAAGAAAAGCAAGCCAACTCTTATCTATATGAAGTCACTGGCAAAGCCATAAAGGACATAATCCAAGCATTAACGGTGCACCCTATCAGCCCGGGTAGCAAGCCCCGCTGGAGGTCCCGCAATGCATCGTGACTAGCACGAATCAATATTTCCCTCCGGATCGATACGTTCCCAGTGCCCCAGAATACCGTTTCGAGGAAATGTCAAACCCTGTGTACACAGGTTGTCCGTGACATGCAGAAAGTAGGTATGACGAGTGGATCGAACATTCTCGCCCCACCAAGCGATCCTAGACTCGTTTCAACCGAATATCCAACCAAAGCATCCATAACCATTCTTTCAACATATCCCCAAGGATTCCAAATCTTGACCTCAATATATATGTCCCAAGGCACCAAAATACCCATATGCACAATCTCTCAAGTTGTGCCCAAGTTATGCCTACTTTTCACATTGCCGCTTTCCAACATAGTATTTCACATTGGGTGCAACACCCCACACTCCGAATAATCCCGTGGCACAATGCCCCAACAGTGACACAATACCCTCGCCTATGCAGTTGTTCGGTTTTGAACCACAACTGCTCGCTTTGCAAGACAAAGCGGTCCAGTGATACTCGTGCACGGATGCACGCTCGCTCGTCCAAATTCCCGATATTCCCGATTGCCTCATTGTATCATTCCAACTTGTATAATTCCAACCGTCCAAGTATAATCCCAATTATCCAACCGACTGCCTCAAATGTATAACCCAACTATCGTACCAACTACCCAACGCGTAAATCATTTCAAGCCACAATCCTACCAAGCCAACGACGTACACTCTATGCACGCCTCAGTGTAGTGATTCTCAATATTTCAGCCCAAGTGTTCAAGCCTTTTACGTGTTTCCATATTATTAGGCATGAAGGAGTAGAGGAGAAGGGAAAGAGCCCACTCACAATGTTTGATCCCGTTAGGCATCATGTCCTGCCGATACGGCCAATCCCTTGAACCCGTGGTCCGATGCAAGCGCGATCTACTCAACTGGTATGACCGTGCGAGCAGGCCGTGCTCTCCAAATCATCCGACCGATCGGACTAAGGAAGACGGCATTATCGCTTCTATTCAGCTATTCAGAAATTTTTTGAACGAACACCTGATTTCTATCGAACCCGCTAGCCATCTGCACATTGAAACCAACTCGATTAATCCTTCTTCCCAAAATCCAATATTTCAAATGTAACCAGTATTTGATTTATTCAATCCGACTCAGCGTAACGCTCTGAGCGGTTGTGGGGCGTTACATAATATACCACTTAGAATCAGGTTCGTCCACGAACCGTGCTGGTACTCATTCCTATCACAAGTCACAATCCATTCCAAGATCTGCTCTAAGCAACTCACATATTCACGATTCTGACTTCGCATCTCGTCTGCTGAACGCTCGTACAATTTTTTTACGAATTCCCACATCCTCCTTGCAGCTCAATACGAATTCTTCGTATCGCTTAGTTTTGGATCGTACATATATTTAAGGTGTCCCTAAAATACATGTATTTCAGCCGAGCTTTGCGATAGCAAATTTGAACAAGTTACAAGGGTATCTTTATGTTCGAGGCATCCATTTGCTTTGCTCCCAATTGAATCAATCCCGATTTCCATTCCAATATTTTCGATTGAGCACTATCCTCAAATATGATAATTTTCCACCGACTCAATCAGTTCGTGTTCCAACTCAATCCATCCAACTATTTCTGAAATCCGTACTAGCAACATCTCCAAATATTATCTCGTGCACCGAACGATCATCTCAACTGATCTACCCCAGCTATGCGACTTACCCAAATATCAACTTTGCTTAGATCAGCTCAGTCCAACACATTTTCCTGCCATCTTAATATCTCACAGGGTGAATATCTATATTGAGGTTCGTGTGATCCACGAAGATTTTGCCGCCACGCCAAAGGGATTGTGTCACCACAATTTCAACGTGGACACACTCGCCATAATTCTTAGGTTGCGCATGGAATAGTTTTTCGTGCTGCTTCCATTGCCTCGAAGCATAGAATATTACCTTTGCCTTCCGAACGAGCACGCTTTCCAGACTAAGTTCCGAGACATCTTGTAAATCTGAGACAAATCTGCCCCTTCCAGTATTCGCAAGGATTTGATCTGAACGAGCCGCTGCTTTAACTTCACGAGCTAGTTTCACAGTCGTCAATTCATATGAATGCTATTCCCTTCCAGGGTACGATGAGTCAGAGGTGATGCCATCGATAAAAATCTGCGACTCTGAATCTCATTAGTTGACTTAGGCCAATCCCACCATCGCTTCGATCTTCCGGCTGTATCTTCAGCTGAAGACTATCCCAAGGGTCTCTCAAATCCAACACTCAGTCAATAAGCCAAATCTTATTGCTCATATCTGCCCTCGACGCATTCCCAAATATGCCGCCTCAAGGGTCTTTCTATGGGTCTACCATATTCATATCCGATTCAGCGGACAAGTCGCTAGGGTCAGCTGTCCCGAAGCTACGCTCGACAATTGTAATCATCACGATGGACAGTTACTATAAATCATGCTATATCTCATCTGTAAACCCGAATCAAAATTCCAACCATTCCATCTGAGTGAAGTTTCCGAATCCGAGAACTGCGCTCGTTGAAACCATCTTCCATCAATCCGCCGTTCTGCCCTGAATCCATCAAAGTTTCGAATTGCATGTTTCACATTGCATTTCCAACTTACTCCAGCAGTACAGTGATTTGTTCCGACGTTGCTCTCACATTTAGCTATCTTTAGAAATCAATCCGCCATAAATCTTTGCCTTCCGTTGTTGCCGCAATCCGTCCACGTCTTTTCGGAGAATCCGTCTACCATCGTTGCACTAACTTGGCCAAAATTCTATTTTCGCTAACCTGAGTCGACTTCTCGAGCAGCAATATCCAAAATCCTTCAAGTTTGTGTGAATCCATCTCATTGTCCCTCCAGACCAATATCGTGTTTCCTTGCTCAACCAACAGCTCAAATGTGTTGCCCAAAATCGTAGTTCGTGCTCGCTATCCTTCTGATAATCCTATCGCTTTGCTCAAGCGTAACCCAAATGTTCGTTCCAATTTCGTCCATCTCTTAAGCCCAATGATACTTCCATTTGCACGATTCTGTTCTTGAGTTCTCAAGTCTAATGTATCGAAGGATACCCGAGTCAAATTCCATTGCACTATATACCACTTGGAAATATAGTTGCCCTCGTGCGTAATCTGCGTCAACCAGCGTCTATCCCAAACCGACTATTCTGAGATGATTCTGTTGAATCATAACTCAATATTCGCTTGCTCCATTTTTATTTCTTCCAACTCAGTCGATTTGCACCAACCGACTTGTATCCGTTATCCGAGTCCGTTCAGGCAATTTCCATTGATGTCCAACCAAAATATTCCAATACCTTGCTCAAAACGTGGTATCCCATATACCACTCCGAATCAAGTCGCTACTCGCATTACAATTTTCTTGCACGAATTCAAGATCCGTTCGAACCATCCCTTATGTGTGATCATGCCTTTTCCAATTCGAGTTTGACACAAAACTCAGGCAATGCTTGAATTATCCAACCATTTCTCAAACCGTCCGATACTTTCACAACACGAGCAATCCTGTTCATCGAGCTCTCTTCCGAATAATCCAACCCAATATCCAACTGTTCCACATATTTGCTGTACGAGCAACTCGTGCAAACTATTCTGATATTCTCGAGCCAAACTCAAACATGCCCAACCGATGTGCCACAGCCAAAATTCTAACTTCTATCCAACACAGTCGCTAGACGAGCAACTCGTGCAACGATCCACTACTAGAATAAGCGGGATTAGCGATGTATTTTAGCGACTCCTAGTAAAAACGTCGCTAAATTAGCGACTCGGTACAAATGGTCGCTAGGCGTCGCTAAATGGCGACATTTAGCGACGTTTAGCGACTTTTATTAAGATTTTAAAAGAATAGTCGCTATAAGTTCAATTAAGGTCGCTAAACGTCGCTAATATATCTGATTTAGCGACGTTTAGCGTCGTAATTAGTGACGTATCTATCAAAAATATTTAGCAACGTATGTAGCGACGTCTTTGGCGTCGCTAATTTTTATTTTAGCGACGTTGTTATTTGACGTCGCTAAATTTTGGTTAATTAGGGCTCAGTTTTCTTTTCTCCATCTGTCGAAATTTTCAAAATCGTTTTGATTTCCCCCGCCCCCCCCTCCGGCGACCGGGTCTCCACGGCTGCGCCCCCCCTCTCCGGCGACCGGGTCTCCACGGCATCCCCTCCTCCTCCTCGAGCTCTAGGTAATCTCTCTCTCTCTCTCTCTCTCTCTCTCTCTCTCTCTCTCTCATGTGACACAAGACACACACAGAGACACAGACACACACGACACACACACACGACACACACACACAGACGCAGACACACACACAGACGCAGATTAGGGTTAGGGTTAGGGTTAGGTTTAGGGTTAGGTTTAGGGTTAGGGCTAGGGTTAGGGTTAGGGTTCTGGATAGTTGGCTCTCGGATGTCTTGTAGAAGAAGAACTTGTATCAGTTAGTCAAGTGTAACTTTTTGGTGATGCCCACCTTTTTCTAGCTCTCTATCAATTGTTTTGGTTGATGCTATCGATTGGTTGCAGTGCTACTAAATTCAAGTCTTGCTTTTGTTTCAACAGCTGCTGATGTGCATTTTTTCTGTATATTGTAGTGCATTAGCTATAGGTGTCTTCTCTGTGTTTAATTATAATATTTCAGTACCTGTGTCATCTGATACCTAAGTTCTACAATTACCTCAGTATATCCTGACTTTTGGGATACACCAGTTATGTGCATATATGTTCTACAATTACCTCAGTATATGTTTTCTCCACAACAAAGTTGCATTTGTTCAATTCAGTGAATTCACGGTACTTGGTGTTTCTCCCTATTCAGAACCTGCATCAAGAAACCTTCATATTCGGCTATTCATGAGATGATTCAAATATCACCAGTTATTTTTATATGTATAATTTGATTGCCAATATAAGAGTGACATTTCCAACAAAATTGTACTAGAGAATAGCCATTAATGTTCATAGCAAAATATTTACAGAACATTCATGACATGAGTGTGTAATTGGGATGTAAATTCATACTTGACAAACGTAATATTTTTTGCTAGTGACAAAAATTAGGATACATAGTGCTTCAAAACGTTATAGAAGAACACAACTCAATAAATATCTGAAACTCATTCTTTATTTTGTCAAGAATGACAAATTTAACACCTGAATTAAGATATCATGTGGTAATGAATATAATTGTGTAATATTGACTAATTGTTTATTTATTTAGTTCAGTATGCATAATTATTTTGTCATTCTTTATTTAGTTCAAAAATAAGATATTTTATTTCTGGAAAGAAGGAAAGAAGAGGCCCATATCTGTCTTTCAGTATGCATAATTATTTTATGTCAATCAGCAGATAGATAATAACATAAGCTGCGAGATTTTAAAGTGCACAAAACTATAGAGATGAGTGGGGTCACTGTGCTCAAGTACACCCCCCTAAGTTTTGTTGCATTCTTCTTATCTCTCTGTACCCCTGACATTAATTACAGCTAATTCTTTGTGAGTCATCTAATTCTTCCGTTCTGGTCCAATAGCTAATTCTTTGCTAATTCTTTGTTTTCATCTATCTTACCAGATGGCACCCAAGAGAGCGACACCTCCTACTGTTAAGGAGAAAGTGATGCCTCCTACTGTTAAGGAGGAAGAGATACCACCTGCGGGAAGTTCCAGTCACCCAGCACCTATCGCGGCTGTATCTCAGACGGGGAGTTCCAGTCACCCAGCACCTATAGCGGAGCTTGATAACATAAACGCTGTTTATGCGCAGTATTTGAGGGACTGGTATCTGCCCCGTTTTGGAAATCCTCGAGATTGATACTATAATGTTTCATATACTTATATATTATGCATTTTGTGTTACTGTGATACTCTGATACTTATATATTATGTATTTTGTGATGTTGTTTATGCCCATTTTGTGTGACTGTGATACTGTGATACTTTTATGACTGTGATACTTATATTGTCTGTCTATAATATTTGTGTGTATTAATTGTATGCCTGTGATACTTTTATTCATATTAAATATTGTTAATCCGGTGTTGAGTGTTCCACCGAAGGGGTCGGCGAACCCATAGAATTCAACGGAGGGTTGCTCCGGGTCTATTTTTAATTAGAAATTTATAAATTGCAGGAATAATAGTTTGGAATAATTTAGTTTTTTTTTAATTTAGCGACGTATTTAGCGACGTCTAGCGACGTTTTTATAAGTCGCTAAACAAGTCGCTAATTAGCGATGTGTCATTAGCCGTCGCTAAACGTCGCTAAATATGTCGCTGTACGTCGCAAATTGCTGACATGACAGTACCGCCAGGTCATTAAAGACGTCGCTATATAAGTCGCTAATGAGCGACGTTTAGCGACTTTAAGAAACGTCGCTATTTCGTGACGCCGCGTCGCTAAACGTCGCTACATTTAGCGACTCAATAAAGTCGCTAAAAAACGTCGGCATAGCAACGTTTAGCGACGTTTTTCCATTCAGCGACTTGGTTTCTTCCGACTAAGTTAAAACGTCGCTAATTACGTCGCTAAACGTGTTTAGCGACGTTTTTTTGTCATTTGGCGACGTTTTTAGGCGTCGCTAATTTGACGTTTTTAGTAGTCGCTAATTTGACTTGGTTTCTTCCGTCTACCATCGTTGCACTAACTTGCCCAAAATTCTATTTCCGCTAACCTGAGTCGACTTCTCGAGCAGCAATATCCAAAATCCTTCAAGTTTGTGTGAATCCATCTCATTGTCCCTCCAGACCAATATCGTGTTTCCTTGCTCAACCAACAGCTCAAATGTGTTGCCCAAAATCGTAGTTCGTGCTCGCTATCCTTCTGATAATCCTATCGCTTTGCTCAAGCGTAACCCAAATGTTCGTTCCGATTCCGCCCATCTCTTAAGCCCAATGATACTTCCACTTTCACAATTCTGTTCTTGAGTTCTCAAGTCTAATGTATCGAAGGATACCCGAGTCAAATTCTATTGCACTATATACCACTTGGAAATATAGTTGCCCTCGTGCGTAATCTGCGTCAACCAGCGTCTATCCCAAACCGACTATTCCGAGGTGATTCTGTCGAATCATAACTCAATATTTGCTTACTCCATTTTTATTCCTTCCAACTCAGTCGATTTGCACCAACCGACTTGTATCCGTTATCTGAGTCCGTTCAGGCAATTTCTATTGATGTCCAACCAAAATATTCCAATGCCTTGCTCAAAACGTGGTATCCCATATACCACTCTGAATCAAGTCGCTACTCGCATTATAATTTCCTTGCACGAATTCAAGATCCGTTCGAACCATCCCTTATGTGTGATCATGCCTTTTCCAATTCGAGTTTGACACAAAACTCAGGCAATGCTTGAATTATCCAACCATTTCTCAAACCGTCCGATACTTTCGCAACACGAGCAATCCCGTTCATCGAGCTCTCTTCCGAATAATTCAACCCAATATCCAACGGTTCCACACATTTGCTGTACGAGCAACTCGTGCAGACTATTCTGATATTCCCGAGCCAAACTCAAACATGCCCAACCGATGTGCCACAGCCAAAATTCCAACTTCTATCCAATACAGTCGCTAGACGAGCAACTCGTGCAACGATCCATTCCCATCGAATATTTCCACTCACAACATGCCGCATAACCAAATCTCGTTAGCCAACCAATTGATCCATTGAGGCAATCAGAACTCCCCGAACGATAGGCCAAGCCAACCCAACGAAAGCCCACACTTGTTGCACAAATGCAACAACGCCAACCGACTTGTTGCACGAATGCAACAACGCCTAACGAGGCTAAGCGATCATACGAAAATCAACCAAGGTAACCCAACAAAGAATAACATGCAGCCACAACTAGCAATATATAGACTTATTGCATGAAATATCCAATGCGGCACTGAGTAGAGTCAAGAGCTAAACGACACGCGGAAGCTATTTAGAGTTTGTGATGAAGCGAAGGACCAAGTCCGAAGAAATGAATCGGGCGCTCTGATACCAATTTGTCACGCCCCAATCTCCCGCAAGCTCGATAGTCCCTACTGAACGTGAATCACCACGTTGCAGCTCTCCCGCAGGACAATCGTTCCCATCGGGACGTGATGCCGTACGAGCCTGGAGTTGCGCTTGTACAAGGCGATGTTGTCAAACACCAAAGTTATCATCGAAACAACCAAGTTACAGCGGAAGCCGTTTTGTGTACCAAGCACACAAACAGAGTATACGCAGCGAAGCTCACGATAGGGTCCAAATGAAATGCCCCGAAGGCAATGCCACAAAGGCGATGCCACGGAGACGATGAAATGCTCTTGCTCTTTTCTCTAGCCCACAAAGGTACTTACAGTTCATACATCTTGTCCCGTATATCCAAGCAGCGCCACTACGCCTGTATACCTGAAATAATGCCCACAAACGTGGGTCAGTACACAACCGTACTGGTGAGCGGGGTAACCCACTCGCCTAAACCGACACTAAGTAAAATAGTGAATGCACACAGTTAAATGGTGATCTTTCTAGTTGAATCCTAGATTCATTTCATGGCATATGGATGACATATTAAGGAAAGCTGTAAAGCAGTTTAAGCATGCAAGCATTCAACTCAAACCAAACGACAAGCAGTTATATATATCCGACCCGTCTAACTCAATGCCATCGCTTGCACGATAACATATCGAACCAACAGTCTCGCCTCAATATCCATCCTCAACCAAAGTTTATATCCCAATATCGAGTGCACACTCTTGCCGAGGCAAGGTGGCCGCGCCTACACGAAAGCCAAACCAACAAAAGAAAAGCAAGCCAACCCTTATCTATATGAAGTCACTGGCAAAGCCATAAAGGACATAATCCAAGCATTAACGGTGCGCCCTATCAGCCCGGGTAGCAAGCCCCGCTGGAGGTCCCGCAATGCATCGTGACTAGCACGAATCAATATTTCCCTCCGGATCGATACGTTCCCAGTGCCCCGGAATGCCGTTTCGAGGAAATGTCAAACCCTGTGTACACAGGTTGTCCGTGACATGCAGAAAGTAGGTATGACGAGAGGATCGAACATTCTCGCCCCACCAAGCGATCCTAGACTCGTTTCAACCGAATATCCAACCAAAGCATCCATAACCATTCTTTCAACATATCCCCAAGGATTCCAAATTTTGACCTCAATACATATGTCCCAAGGCACCAAAATACCCATATGCACAATCTCTCAATTTGTGCCCAAGTTATGCCTACTTTTCACATTGCCGCTTCCCAACACAGTGTTTCACATTGGGTGCAACACCCCACACTCCGAATAATCCCGTGGCACAATGCCCCAAAAGTGGCACAATACCCTCGCCTATGCAGTTGTTCGGTTTCGAACCACAACTGCTCGCTTTGCAAGACAAAGCGGCCCAGTAATACTCGTGCACGGATGCACGCTCGCTCGCCCAAATTCCCGATATTTCCGATTGCCTCATTGTATCATTCCAACTTGTATAATTCCAACCGTCCAAATCCCAATTATCCAACCGACTGCCTCAAATGTATAACCCAACTATCGTACCAACTATCCAACGCATAAATTATTTCAAGCCACAATCCTACCAAGCCAACGACGTACACTCTATGCACGCCTCAGTGTAGTGATTCCCAATGTTTCAGCCCAAGTGTTCAAGCTTTTTACGTGTTTTCATATTATTAGGCATGAAGGAGTAGAGGAGAAGGGAAAGAGCCCACTCACAATGTTTGATCCCGTTAGGCATCCTGTCCTGCCGATAAGGTCAATCCCTTGAACCCGTGGTCCGATGCAAGCGCGATCTACTCAACTGGTATGACCGTGCGAGCAGGCCGTGCTCTGCAAATCATCCGACCGATCGGACTAAGGAAGACGTCATTATCGCTTCCATTCAGCTATTCAGAAATGTTCTGAACGAACACCTGATTTCCATCGAACCCGCTAGCCATCTGCACATTGAAACCAACTCGATTAATCCTTCTTCCCAAAATCCAATATTTCAAATGTAACCAGCATTTGATTTATTCAATCCGACTCAGCGTAGCGCTCCGAGCGGTTGCGGGGCGTTACACATGGCTACTTGATAGTGGGACGTCGCACCATGTCAACCCAGACTTGAATAATCTTTTGTTTCATACTCTTTATGCAAGATCTGACGATATTATGATCGGCGATAACTTGAGTCTTCATATTATATTACTTATACGTGTTCCACCACCGATCGTCGATCATAACATCGTGTTTTTCGTCTTAGGCACACAAAGAATATTGTGTAAATTAAAAATACGAATATGATGGTCATCCAAAACGCCACCTTAAAGTTTTAACTAGAAAAGTAACCATAATCAGACAAATGGGGGTCACGCATTTTTTTTTGATATATCATTTCCACAATATTAGGGACTAAGTTTCCAAAAAGGATTTCGAATCGTGTCCATCTCAACGGGAGCCCCCATCGTAACCAACATGCCACGACCCCACGGACGGTCACCCAACAATTTTAATTTTCAACACAACTTTACAGATCGCGGTTTCAACCGTAGCTGAAACCGCGGATACGTGTCCGAGCCTGATTGTCCCGGACGTTTATTGCCTACATTAGCAGGAGGGCTGAGAAAAATGATTTTACTCCGGCCAACCACGTGTTGACACGTGGCATTTTCGGTTTGTTTTTCGATTTTTTCGGACTGTCAAGTGTTTTCTTTTAATAGGGTCTGCTTGGTAATGGTGTTTTCACCGATTTTGGGGTATTTTTGAATCGACCGTTTATGATGACCTCTGCTTGGTAATTTTTATGAGGCACTGGTTTTGGTCGGTTCAAAAATCTCCCAAAACCGGTTTTATGTAATTTTGGGTGGCTTTATAAACACTCCAAATCGATGGGTTTTGAGAAATTTTTATTATTTTATTTTATTTATTTTTGTAAAAAAAATTTAGAACCGTTCATTACCGAACATGAATTGGATTGGTTTAAAAGCCGCAACTTAAAAGTACTCGAAATCGAATCTCTCATAACCGTTCATAACCGGTACTCTAAGGGTTTGCTTGGTAACAGTGTTTTCACCGGTTTTCAAATGTTTTTGAACCGACCGTTTATGAAAACACCTTCTTTGTAATTTTTATGAGGCACTGGTTTTGGTCGACTCAAAAATCCCTCAAAATCGGTGTAATATAATTTTTGGTGGCTTTATAAATACCTCAAATCGATATGTTTTGAACGATTTATTATTTTATTTTATTTATTCTTATAAAAAAACTTTCAGAATCGTTCGTTACTAAGCATGATTTGTATTAATTTAAAAGCCGTTATTTAAAATCACTAAAAACCGAATATCGCATAACAGTTCATAATCGTTACTCTAAAAATATTTTATAACTACTACTTCTAAAATTGTCAAATAGACTCTAAAAATAAATTTATAATCACTATTCTCACAGTTGCCAACCAAATCCTAGGGTGGTGTGAAATAGGCAACAATCCAAGCAAGGCACAGTCAATGGAGGTCCTCTTCTCTTTATAGCCTTTTGTGGTTTGCCACATCTATGGTGGATAGCAAAGTGGGAAAGCCACTCCCCATGCACAATTTTTTATACAAAAGGTAGAAGAGGATTAAAAGCAGTTGACGATGATGATCATGATGGTACATCACATGCATGAAGAATTGCGAGATGAGTCATGCTCACGATTCATGAAGCATCTTTTGCGGTATTTAACTTCCTTCTGGCCAACTATGAAATAGCTGCTCGGCCGAGTGATATATATATATATATATATATATATATATATATATATATTATTATTGAAAGAATTCACAAACCTGAATTACAATCAAAACTGTCTAAAAGACAACCGCATAAGCGCAAAAGAAAGATAAAACCATCCTCCTCGATGCTAAAGATAACGACCTGTCTTTCTACGGACGTAGCCGGCCGCAAGATCATATATTGTTGTGGTGTATCTCCTTGATGGTTCTTATCCCTCCTACTAACTGCATTCCTCCCCTTGTCTTTGTCCTTGTCGTTAACCCCCCTTACAATATTCTCGCAAGTGGATCCCGATTCATCAATGTTGGGCACTCCTTTACGTTCCACTTCAATTGAGTGAGCGCGCTGACACGGGACACGGGGACTGAATATGTGTCTGCTCCGCCAAGCTCTCGCATCCTGAGGCTCGACGAACTGAATGTGAGGTGACTCACTATCGTCACTATCCGTCTCATCCAACCATCCAAGTTCCGGCTCTGAGGAAGCTCGTCTCGGGCGAGGGGGAGGAGGAGAGATCGGACCCTCCTCGAAACCATGTACTCCTACCTGTCGAGGAACCGCGAGAGACGCAAGGGGCGGAGGGAGCGAAACTGGAACAACCAGGACCGCCGGATCCCCGCCTGGGCACCTCAAGATAGCCACGTCTACCAACTCCCTTTCCCTCCCCTCAACCTCCTGCCCCTCCTTTCCTCCGCTACCCCCATCTCATCACCTACCGACACAACGATTACGACTGCCCTCTCCTTAGATAGTTCACCCTCCAGGACGCAAGCACCCGCATCACTCCCCGTAGGGCAAGTCTGAACCCCTACACAGTTGTAGTCCTCTTTGTCTTTCTGTTGGATAGCTTCCTGCGAGGCTCCTATTGTGGCTCCCTTATCCGCCTTCTGTTTAAATTTCTACATGTCTTCTTGATGCCCCCGATGACTGCAGTAAACACAATAAGAAGGAGGGGACTCATACCAAATCGATTGCTAGTAGCTCCTTCCCTTCGAAAGCTCGATCCACACCCTCTTTTGAACGGGTTGGCTAATGTCCATCTCTACTAAAATCCTAGCCAAGTTGGGACGAAAAATGGTTTGAGAGGCTCCTTCCATCACGATCGGGGACCCGAAGCACTCAGCGATGTTGAGGAGAACAGACTTGACGAACATATGTGTGGGCAGGTCTGGAAGTGAACCCACACCACAGCCAACGATGATTCACTGGCAGGGGAGAAGTCTGGAGACCACCTGAAAAGCCTCATTGGATGATTCGCAAAGTGCCACAGGTCTTTCGACCTCAGTCTCAGAAAGTCCTCCTCAAAGCTCGGCCTAATAAGAATGTGCCTATAATCCAACAGACCGATCCTGACTTCCCCATGAAAGCCAATCGCAGCGAAAGCAGCCCGAATAGACGCCAATGTGGGTTTCCCATGGAATAATTTACCCACTAAAGCCAGCATAAACGGGATAGACAGCAGCGCTGATCATCAGCCTCCGAAAAGGCGATCGTCGGAGCTCCTTCAAACGAAAAAGGAGCTATATGGGGAATAACCGGCACCGGAGCACCCGAGGACACTAGCGCGGCTGGGAGATGAGTACCTGAAAGAACACTAACTGAAGCAGCCGCAAGGAAAGAACGGCCTTCGACAACACCAGATTTAGCCACCGCCAAGGCCGAGCCCTGCGCCAAAGGGGGGGTCGCCCTCCACCGCAGCACTCCGAGGAGGAATCACCCGGGGCGCCATGCACAGAGGAGCAGAGGGGACCGTCGGAGGAGGGGATGGAACGGCACCCGCGGTCGACCAGTATACCACCCGACATAGCTACGAAGAGGATATGCGTAACCTTCCAAAAGCGGGGAGCGTGACGGCTCAACCACCAAACCACCTGGCGTAGAAAGGGTGGCCGAAGACGCAACTGCAGCACGAGTCTGAGCTGCAGCAAAGGGGGCAACCTCGGAGGACACCGAGGAGGGTAAGACCTGCTACAACGCAAGGGAAGAAGGCAGCACAATAAGAGGGGGAAGCGACACCGCTCTAATCGAGACTGAAAGTCCGGGAAGCGGACCTGAGCCACCCGCCCACACAGGAGAGGGTAGAACACAGGAGAGGGTAGAGGATGTCACACCTCGATCTCCCGTAGGAATCGGTCGTCCATGCCGGGCATGAATCACCGCGCCAGCGTTTCCGCGGGACGATCATTTTTATCGGGACGCGATGTCGTGCGAGCCTGGGGTTGCGCCCGCACAAGGCAACATCGTTAAAGTTGTAGCTATCATCGAATCGATATAGTATACAGTGGAGGGACAATATTGCAAACAATAATCCATCTGAGTATACGGGACAAAGATCAAGGCACGATGTTCTCTGAATACAATGGCATCGTTCTGTACATTATGCCCCTCTATACAAAAGCAGCTTAAAACATCGATACGGCTCAAGGCATTGAAACCAAATTTTTGGGTTCTGGGGATGAGGCATGGCTATCGCTTCCTCGGACGATCCAGCATCTGCGAACAAGCAAATTGTTGGTGGGTCAGCACTTTAGAGAAAGTACTGGTGAATCTAAAATCAACAAACAGAAGCAACATTCACTAAAACCAACACTAAGTAATTATGTTATAAAATATTATATTACTAGTGATCTTTCTAGTTTTACCTAATTTTGTTACATGTAGTATAGGAACGGAGTCATATTACTTCTTTTCGAAACATCTTTAAAATCAGAGTTCATATACGATATACAAAAAAGCAGGCAAGCAGTTCATGTACGATAAGCAAGTTCATTTACTATCTCTGGTGCGCAGCGTGTCTCGTGAGTCATATACATTTCCTAAAGACTCTAGCATGCATCTAGTGGACTATCTTTTTAACATCTCTCTCTTTATCTTATCATCGATAACATCTTATCGTGTGAACAAGATAGAAGCATATACGAAAATAAGACTTCTCTATGAAAGCATTCAATATAAGAGAGCATGTTCGATAGCATGAATATCACTTATTAAGTGATTCTTACCCTTTTGCCTAACGGTTATCCCTGTAGCAGACATACAAGTTAGCAACATTTGCATATATATATGAATAAAGTTCTCTTTCCATGTACGTATCTGCATCAAACAGTTAGGTAAGCAAGAAGGCAGAATCCTAGCATACGACCTAACTATATGATGGTCCATGAGTCTACTTTCTCATAATTACTAGTGGTGTTATCACGGCCCAGCACTGCACTAATATACTTGTTCATATAATAGTTTTTATGCCCCGGTCCTGCCCCGGCCGCCGCTCCGCCCTGCCCCGCCCCGTACGGCCGGGATTAAAGAACCGGGCACGAATCACCGTGCCTCGGCGTGCCGGACGCGAATCACCATGCCTGTCCCGCGGGTGCGAGGAAGGAAGGGAGCCAAGCGAATGGCCCGTTCGAGCTTTCGGGGGACGTGATGCCGCACGGGCCTGGGGTTGCGCCCGTGCAAGGCCAATCGTTTAAGTTGATAGTTGGCTATCATCGCATCAATCGAGTAAGCAGTGGAAAGGGACTTGTTGCAATGCAATGCATTTAGCCAACTGAGCGTTCGGGACAATCGAGGCAACTTGGGTTTCCTTTAGCAAAGGCACATGTTCGTTCCATACATTATGCCCCGTTATACGATAGCATTCTCGGGGCAACAATCAAAACCAGGATTCCGGGTCTTCGGGACTGTGGCACGCCTATCGCTCCCTCGGACGATCTAGTACCTGCAAGCAAGTAAACTGTTGGTGGGTCAGCACTTTATACAAGTACTGGTGAGATAAATCAACTGAACAGAAACATGCATTCACTCAAACAGGCACTAAGTAATCATGTTATAAAACATTATATTACTAGTGATCTTTCTAGTTTTACCTAGGTTCGTTTTATGCAGTTCGCTAGCAGAGTCATGTTACATTGTTTGGAAACAGAGTTTCATATTGAATATGCAAGCAAACAAACCGTTCATGTTTCAGGGTGTGCGCAGCGTGTCTCGTGCGACTCCAGGGTCAGATGCAAAGCTAGACACACAATGCACAATCTTAGGGGCAGTCACTATCCAAGCCAACACAATGACTTAGCTATATGCAGGGCGGTCCCCGAGTATCTCAGGATCGGCAGCTGGTGGAACAGCATACCATTGACTCATTTCTCTGATGCTAATGGCAGCTGTGACCCATGGTGGATGACGCATGCAGTTCAGCTCTCCACCAAAAGCCATTGTCCGACCGCGTGCGAATGCATGGAACACTATCAAATAAACTCTAGTATACAGACGAGACGAACCATCTTAATTCACTCGTTGTTGCGGGGTAATCTGACTTATCACTTGAACACGTTCAGGCACAGTATGGTTCTCTCGAAGCATAGACGATAGTGAACATGTTCATGCACTCTAAACAGGCGATTCAGGATTCTCGTTAAGCAGACATTGTTTCAAAGACAAGCTAGGTGAGTTCGTTCATTAACATGCAAGGCAGGTTCTATCATTCTCTTATGAAAATATTGTAAGCAAAAACTCAGGTTATTATTAAGGCGTACAAGAATCAGAGAACGAAGTTCTGCCCACTCACCTTGATACATAACGCCAACGCGGAGCGGGGCGTTAGATACTTACCAACCAACAAAAAGTTTCGTCCTCGAAACTTCAAGGATAAACTTCTCGATATCCCGAGTAGCGATAGTGCCGTCCCTCGCCGTACTCAATCAAAATAATCAAGCAATTCAAGTTCAGGAAACATTTTGCACTTTGAGAATATCTATGGACTTATTGTATGGAACGCTCTTTGCAATACCATATCGACTCAAAGTCATAGCAACGATTTTGGGCCAGAGAATCGATTCCGCTCTGATACCACTATGTCACGACTCGATTCCATAGAATCGTTTGAGGCATCCCCCGAATCGTGACCGCCGTGCGGGCCTGGGGTTGCGCCCGCTGTCACGCCCCAGTCCCAAAATACCGTGGGACCAGACGCGTGACAACGGCCAGCAGTACGCACCGATGGACCAACTCAATATAATGGATCCAACAGGGCATACTTAAGCTGTAAAACAAGTCTACGACAATCATGGCACAACTAATCTCATCCACACAAGATATAAAATATGATCCACAGAATAAATAAGGAATGTAAATCATCAGCAAGTCTCACAAAGTACTTCGGGGAACGACCCGATAAATATCTAGTACAATGGTTCAACAGACCAGAAAGTAAATGACTGAAATAAATAAATGAAAGCTGAGCATGAACATGGATGCTCAAGAGAAATCTTCAGCTAAGACCTCGTCCTCGGATGGTGGTACAACTCCTGGATCAGCTCCTGCTCCAGTCCCGTAGATCTCGGGATAAACCACGTCTGCAAAATCTGGGGAACAAAATCCGGATCCAGGTCCTCAGGGGACATAGCAAGGTACAAGAAAGCTCATGCCAATAAATACAGATAAGCAGTGCAGCAAATATATAACTAAATGAACAATGGGGTAAATATGTAACCATCTAAGTGTAAATGCAAGTGAGAGCATCACTAGTCTCAGGCTGAGCCACTACAAGCTCTGTGTCGGGGAGCCGGTAGCGGTAATAACCGGTAGTGGGTCAGGCTCTGCTACGAGAACCTGCGACCTCTCAATAATAGAAGATATACATAAATACAGCCTGTAGCCTGTGTGTCTCTCCCCACCCAATGTAACCACGCATATCATGACCACAACGTCTCATGCCCATGTCAAGCGCGATCATAGCTAAATGCAACAAGTCATAAAGTATCTAATAGTATAATGTCCTGTATCCTATACAGAATCACCACGAATATCTCGGGAAAATCCTGTCTCATGAATAGTGTCCAGTGTCCTGGGTCATATGGTACTTGATAAGACAAGTACGAAAATAAAGTGTCACGGATGTCCATCTCTAGATGACCGTACCCAACACTGCGTACAGTGTCGGCACCCGACTGATAATCGGACGCTAAGTACGTCACACGGTCCTAGGTTGAGCATGCACAGCATTATATATAAAACAAGGAAAATAGATAACTAAACTGCAGAGTTTGGCAAGGTACACTTGCCTGATGTCCGAGTATCAACAACTGTCCTGGTATCTGTGGATCCGGTAGGTACTACTCCAAAAGCTGTAATAAATATCACCAACAGTCTCAGAAGATGTCAAATAGCTGGAAATGCCTGTCCTTACGTCCAATTTGGACACAGGGGCAAAAAGGTCATTTTCGGGCCAAAGCGGGTTCCATATGCGGGCCCACTTTGCACCGAAAAGCGTGCCAGGGTCAAAGGTCTCCAAATTCCGCAAACTCAGTGTCTACAAGTCAGGAACGATGATACGAACCCAACGGAACTTCCAGAATTGGATTCCGATGAGCCGATCACAAAATCACCCGTCAAGTGGAGCCTGTGGGGCCCACGATACGTGATTTTGTCAACATCCTCAGAATCGAACCAAACTTGGCTCACAGGACCAGCATATTACTACGGATCCGTTGGCGCAAGTTTCGTCTCGATCCGACGTGTGTACACGAAGTTACAGCGTGTTTCAGAATCAACGGATACGGGGTGTCGTCGGCGGATACGCGTTGATTCCGGGGTGCACGCACCTCCAAATCGACTTCTGCGAAAACCCACACGACCGTATCAACGTCGCGCACAGTTTGGTAAAGACCGCGTGCGACCAAGTCGTCCCGATTGGCGGGGCGGACTCAGTTCCGAGGTGAAACAGGGCGTTGTTTCTTCCTGTTTTGGATCGCGGTGTACGATCACTACAGGACGCGCTGCACCGAGCGAGTTGCACGGGCACCGAGAGGGTTATACAGTCTACGCATAGCAATCGACGGAATTGAAAACGGAGTTGCGAGGCGAGGGGAAACGGTACCTGAACAGGGCTCCGTGAATCTGTTTTTCACGTGTCCGAGAGTCCAAATTGCGTCCTGGTCGAGAATCGACTGCGTCCGCGTGCCTGTCGTGTCCCCTTGACACGAGCCGAGTCAGGATCGGAGCGACTGCCTAGGTTGCTGGTGGCGAACCGTTCCTGTCTGCGGAGGGAGGCTCGTCGGCTGCTGTTCCCCGCGGCGAGTCGGGGTCGGCGGTGAGTCGCAGCGCCGGAGTCGGCTGCGAGTGTGGTGGTCGACGAGGGGGCTGGAACTCGGGGGGGCGAGCGGGGCCGGGTGGTCGCGGTTGGAGTGGGCTTGATCGACGACAGCGCCGGAGTAGGGGTCGTCGACAGCCCCACGGATGACTGGGCGGTGGCGGCGCTCGAACGGACGACTGGGCGGCGGAGTCGAGGGGTGGTCGACGCATAGGGGAACGGATGGAAGGTGGAGGAGTCGTCGGCTGACTAGGGTTCCGGTGATGAGGGTCTGCAGAGTTTTGCGGCGGCGGCGGCAGCACGGAAGCCGAGGTATAAATAGGCATGCACAGTGATTCCGATGGGGGCTTCACTTAGGGTTTCGATTAGGGTTTCGGGTCGGGTTGCTGGATCCGACCCGACCCGACCCACTACAAGGGGTTGGCTTGGCTCAGCTTAGCCGCGGTTTGGTTCGGTCAACGGTTGGTTTAATCTGGGTTTAGATTGGTTCGGGTTGGTTCCCAATCTAAATAGCTAAAGGTCCTCGATACGTTGCTCCGGTGTCCAATAAATTCACCGAAAAATGCCATGCGTCCGGTTTTCCATTATACACAATAAATTTTTACTTCCAGAATATTTTAACTCCATTAAGTCACACTAAAAATTATTTAACCCAAATCACCTTAGCTGTAAATTCCGGAAGAACACCAAAAATACGGGAAAAATTGTATTAAACTTTATTTCTGAAATTTAGGGTGTTTACACCCGCACAAGGCTTTAATGATTTGCATAGCAAGCACATATTCAGAGTACGCAGATAAATTGAAACACAGATTTGAAACATAGAAAAGTTCTCTTTATTGATAATGAACATCTATTACAAACTCTTGAACGAGTTAGCTAATATGCCGAACGGCTTACAAAAGAGATGACTCAAAATGAGATAGCAGTCCTGTACATTACATTCCTTTATAAACTCAAAATGATAAAGACCTCCAGGCTGGAGGATAGCTTTACCACGGAGCTGCATTTGTGTATGAAGAGTTGCAGCTTCGGACTTCAAAAGGCTTCAAGGGCACGGTGAAGGTGCGCCAACAGCTGGACTGGATCGGGAAGACGACTTCGGCTCCTCGCTCGGTTCGCCTTGGTGCGAAGAACCTGTTTCAACGAGGGTCAGCATATCGAAACATGCTGGTGAAGCGAGCTAGCCGAACTATACCAATCAACACGTTGTTTTAATGAAGCATGCATATTTGTGGGTTTCTATTCTTGCCTTAGTTCATTTACAAGTAAGCAGCATATAGAATTTACTGAAATGAACGTGCCACCGTTCGGGGGATTTTACCTGCCCGTCTGAATTATCTGCACAATACTTACCATGCCTTCCCTGCCACGAAGACACAAGTTAGTATGCAACAGGTTTAAATATACACGATGATCACTGGCATGTTTGCCATAGTGGACTAGTCCGAGACAAGGATAGCATGCAACGATAGTACACGAGGCGCTGCAAGCCATCTTGTCCCGTACACGATGACTATTACGCGAGTTCCGCCCGGATCGGATCGGTGCCAGTGCCCCAGCGACCGTCCGCAGAACTATACCTTGTGCACAAGTTGTCCATGATCGAACACGATTGAACAAGTTAACAAGTCATGCATTTGAGGCAACACGAGTGCAAGAACACGAGTACACGATAAGCAGTATGCATGATTTATTTAGCATAGCCTCTCTGAACAATTATGCACAATACAAGGTGTGTGTCATACTTAGCATAATTCATAGAACATTTGCACGAACAAGCATACGATAAGGCAACAGTTCACAGGTTTGATTGACAAGCATAATAACCAAGTCTATTGTCTTTTATCTTGGTTTCTTTTATTATTATTTGGTATCGTTTGATCGGGGCAAAGAAGAGTGCAGATTTATTAGCTGTGAAGCTTGGAAGCAGGGCTAGCTAATCGGGTTGGTAGCCACTCACTTAGATAGTTGTAAGGAGAAGGAAAGGGCGCTTCACGACTCCGCTCGCAAGCCGCCTACTGCCCGTTCACCTGCACACGAACAGCTCGATTAATACTTCTTCCTCTCTTTCCAATCTCGGAATAGAAGTGCAAGTCAATGAACGAAAATAATGAAAACCATCGAAACCGTTCAAGGAAAACAAGCAAATCCCAAAACCAACTCAAAGCACGAAAGTAACAAGCGATATCGAAAATCGAGGCAATAAAAGATAGCAGCGGAGAGGTCCCTCCTAACTCTGCCGCTAAGCCGATCCTTGGGGCGCGGTCCACTGAATATGGGAATCGATTCCGAAGAAACAAATCCATAACGAGGACGAGTTCTTAATTCAATCTATCCCGATCGAACGATACCGTCTTGTGTTTCTTAGCCGCGCTCTCCGCACCGGGAGAACGGGGCGCTACAATAGTTGCTTTGACTCGTGAATCAGCCATCTAATAGACATGAATATTCCCTGATCACGAGAACTTCATTGTCTCAGGGTATTTCTCTGATCCCCCTAGGGCGAACGGTCCCCAGTGCCCCGAAAACTGGTCGTGGGATTATCCTTGTGCATAAGTTATCTAAAGACCAAAGCATGAATAAAAATCTATCAGATAAACTCTATATGGATGTAGAATTTCGTTTGATAGCGGTACGGATATGCCGCCAACTCTAGTCAATCTCTTCTCTCTATATCTGTCTCTTTGCGGACATGCCGCCATCTCTATCTCTATGCGGACTGGCCGCCTTCTCTTTGATATCTTCCAAGCATTTCAATAACTTCTATGGAAATATGTGACAATCTCTATTTAAGCAAACAAGCATAAAAATAATTCTCTATCTCTTTTAACTAAGCATGCAGTTCTACTCTTTCTTTCTTTAGCATACGATGGAAACATATGAACATTCTTTTACTCTTATTTGATAGCATGGCAGCGGTTCATTTGATAGCGGTGTCCGTGTAACTAAGCATGCAATATTCAGTTCTTTTAACTTAGCATGACAATGGTTCTATCTCTTTAGACAAGCATTCAAGTTCTTTAGTTAGGCAAGCATATTCGTTTCAATGACAAGCTATACGAGTTCTCTTATTAAGCATGAAGAGTCAGGTTCTATCATTCTTCTTATGAAACTATCTTCTTAGAATAAGCAGTAGAAAACTCAGATTCATTATTAAGGGTGCAAGAATCAGAGAATAAATTTTTGCACACTAACTTAGATCAATCGTCTTGTGTTTCCATTGAAAACTCTCTGAGAAGACTTTCACTCGAGTCAGCAAACCGATATCTCTTGTACATAGTGCCAAGCGGAACGGGACACTACAGAGGAGACGGGAAAACTTCAGAGCCGTAAGAGGATGTTGTGGGGGAGGCGAAGGAAGGGGAAGAAACAGGGAAAGGGGGAGGGGAGACGACGGGAGCCGCCCCTCCAGGCGGGCAACCATGCCCAAGATCGGGATCCTCATCCCGCCGCCAGAGCTCCAGAGCAAAATAACCTCATATATATATATATATATATATATATATATATATATATATATATATATATATATATATATAAAAGTTTATTGCATCAAGCAATTCCAATCACATATTTTTTTTAAATATATGGCTATAAAATAACTTTTTTTTGAAATATGTGGCTATAAAATATGCTGACGTGATAGCAACTTTATGGGATAATTTATGATCACACATTTCAAAAAAATATAGTTGAGATTGCTTGGTGCAATATCCTGCCACACAATAATTGTTGCAATAACCCTTGATACAATATCCCCTCCCTATATATATATATATATATATATATATATATATATATATATATATATATATATATATATATATATATATATATAACGTAGATGAAGGAAGAAGAAATTAGAAGAGAAGATCTCTTATTCGTGTAATCACATAGTGGGAGGCAAAGGCCTTATTTATACAACCCAATAAAGGTGTAATACTAATCTCTTACCAATGTGAAAATAAAAATAAAGTGAGAATCCAACCCTTTAGTAACCCACATTATAATACTCCCCCTTTGGATGACCACCATCTCTAAGCCTATTTTCTCGTTAAAACATTGCAGGAAAACCTATTAGGACAAAACCAGTGCGAAAGAAAAGAGTACAATCTTTAGGATGACTTAGATAGGTGTTGGATACGCTTAATGTTGCCTCATTAAAAACCTTGTCAGAAAAAATCCAATGAAAAAGAAATCCATGACTAAAGAAAAAGAGTACAACGCGTTATAGTTCATATAAAATGTATCTCCCCCATGAAAATAATGACTCCCCCTGATGATGTTAATCCTGAAAAGTCAATTGATGAAGACGTCGCATTCAAATTTTATGAACTAGTTTCTGAAAAGTTGACTTTGGCAACGATTTGGTGAACAAGTCTGCGATATTATCACTTGAGCAAACTTGTTGGACGTCAATATCAAAGTTCTTCTGAAGCTCATGAGTATAGAAAAACTTTGGCAAGATGTCCTTGGTCATGTCTCCATTAATAAATCCACCTTGAATTTGTGCAATACATGCTACATTATTCTCATGAATAACAGTTGGAGTATATGTGGTAGGAAAAAGGTGACAAGAGCTACGAATGTGTTGAATCAACGATCTCTACCAAATACATTCTCTACTTGCTTCATGTAGAGGCAATATTTCTGAGTGATTTGAGAATGTAGCAACCATTGTCTGTTTTGTTAAACGCGAAGAAATTGTTGCATTGCTATTAAAAAATATATATCCAACTTGTGAACAACCTTTATAGGGAACAGATAAATAACCTGAATCTGCAAATCCAACTAGATTCGCGATGTCAGATAAACCACAAATATAAAATAATCCCATGTCGGCAGTTCCACGAAGATATCTCATCACATGTTTAATGTCATTCCAATGTCTGCGAGTTGGCACCGAGCTATATCTAGCCAATATATTGACAGAGAATGATATATCTGGCCTTGTATATTATGATAGATACATTAATGCCCCAATGGCACTAAGGTACGGTACTTTGGGTCCTAACATTATTTTATTGTTGCCCTTAGGATGATATGGGTCTTTATTGATATCTAAAGATCGAATAACCATTGTAGTGCTAAAGGGATGAGCTTTATCCATATTGAACCATTTTAATATATTTTTTGTGTATTTGAATTGATGCACTAAAATTCTATTAGTGCAATGCTCAATTTGTAATCCGAGACAATATTTCGTGTCTCCAAGATCTTTCATCTCAAAATTCTTTTCAGATAGTTTGCAGTCTCATTAATTTTATGTCTTGTACCAATCAAGTTTATGTCATCGACATATACTGCAACTATAGCGAAACGCTCCTTAGATTTTTTTATGAAGACACATGGGCATATAGGATTATTCTCATATCCTTCCCTTTTCATATATTTACTAAAACGGAAGTACCACATCCTTCCGGATTATTTTAAACCGTACAATGAACGTCTTAACTTTATGGAATGCATGTTCTTAGCTTTTGAGCTGGGTAGGTTAAATCCATCTAAAATTTTCATATAGATATCGCTATCTAAATTACCATATTGATAGGCTGTTACAACGTCCATAAGTCTCATGTTCAACTTTTTTTCAACTGTCAGACTTATCAAATAATGGAACGTTGTTGCATCCATAACGGAAGAATACATCTCTTCATAATCAATCCCGGATCTCTGAGAAAACCCTTGTGCCACTAATCGTGCCTTAAATCGAGCAATTTTATTCTTTTTATTTTACTTTCTTACAAACACCCACTTGTAACCTACCGGTCTAACGTCTTTTGGTGTTTGTACTATAGGTTCGAACACTCTACATTTATTAAGGGAATCCAATTCTGCTTGAATAGCATCCTTCCATTTTGGCCAATCTTTATTTGTCGACATTCATCGATGCTACGTGGTTCAGTGTCATCGATGCCCTTAGATATTTCAGTAGCTACTGAGAATGAGAATATCCCATCTATTGTTATATCTTTGTGATCCCATACATCTCTTGTATATATATAAAATATAGAGATCTCTTTGCTTTCAGGTACCTGAGCCTCCTCTTGGCCTTGTGTCTTTTCTAAGACAATAACCTCTTCTAGGTTTTCAGAGAGTATGGATCTATCATTCATAAGCTCTTCTTGTAAACCCTCAAATTTTTAAATTTTAAATTTTATTATTGGAATTATTGGAATTATTTAATTATTTGAGATTAAGAAAAATTTTCATTATTTTAACTAATTAAAAAATATATAATTCATGGATAGATATTTATGTATATTTATTAATTACAAATATTTCACAAAAAAATTATATATATTCTTGGGTGTACAACTATTATTAAAGTATTGTAGATTTTTCTAAAAAATATTTTGGAACAAACCTATATATATATATATATATATGTGTGTGTGTGTGTGTGTGTGGTAAAAGAAAAGAAATAAAATAATAAATAAACCCGACCTGAAATCCAAACCCAAACCTGAAACTCCCTCCGCCCCCACGACCCCTTTGTTCAGATCACGTAACCCCCTTCTCTCGAATATATACCGCCACCATCACCATCTGACTGCCACCGCCACCTTCACCCTGACCACGCTGCAGACCGCCCCTCGGCCGGCGACTACCCAGACCTTGGCCGAAGCACCGCCGAAGCACCGTCGAAGCGCCGCCGCACCCGCCGCGCGCGCGGACAAGCAGCAGCAGGCGGCTGGAACCCCCTGTTTCAGGTCTGCTCTCTCCTCCTTCGTTCATCCGATTTGTAATATGTTTATTCCTTTTGATTCACAACAAAATCGGTTATAAATCTCTTAAAATATAATATTTATTTCTGTTGTAAATCGTGCGTAAACTAGATCGGAAGTTGAACGAAAACTGGTAAAAAAATAGTTGTTAAGAACGGTCCAAATACCCATGTTTGTGTTCCATTTTCTCCCAAATTATCAATGATTTAAAAAATCTACATAAACGGTATTTTAGACAACATAACCAAGATTTAAACTCTTTAATTAGTTTAATTTATTTTATTTTTTATTGTTGATTATTCAGCGTTAAAATTGACCAAAAACTTGGTTTCAAAAATCCAAAATATCCCGAAACGGGGTACGTCCCTCCAAACGAGTCAACTTTGTCACATGAGGATTTTACCAAAAGGCGCGTATCGTCAACGCGGACTTGTGTGATTTTACGGAACTTGATTTGGATGTGCGTGCACACCGAAATCAACGTGTATCCGTTAAAAAAATATCGTATCGGCCTATTCCGATACTTGTCATAACTTCGTGTGTGCTTGTTATTTCGTAACAAAACTTGTGCCATCGGATTCGCAGCGTTACACTGGTCCCGTGACCCAAGTTTGGTTCAATTTTGAGAAAGTTGACGAAACACCATTTCGTAGGCCACACGGTTCTATTTGACGGGTAATTTCGTGATCGGCTCACCGGAATCCAATTTTAAAAACTCCGATGAATTCGTGTCATCGTTTTGGACTCGTAGATACTAAGTTTGCTAAATTTGGAGAACTTTGTCTCTGGCATACTTTTCGGTGCGAAGTGGGCCACTTGTGGACCCCACTTTGACCCGAAACTGTCGTTTTTGTCTTTGTGTCCAAATTAGACTTATGGGTAGTCAATCCTAGCTATTTCAAGTATTCTGAGAATATTGGTGATGTTTGTTTCAGCATACGGAGGTGTACGTGCAGATTCCACTTTCCCAGGAGCAGTTCGCGGAGTTCAGAATCCAGGCAAGTGTACCTTGCCAAACTTGCAGTAGATCCTGTTATATTATCTGCTTGTATTTCTTTATATATATATATATATATATATATATATATATATATATATATATATATATATATATATATATATATATATATATATATATTATTGTGATGTGCCTGTTCAACCCAGGACTGTGAGACGTTTCTTAGTGTCCGAACAAGATTTGGGTGTCGACGTTGTACGAGGAGTCGAGTAACGTCACTTAGAGAGCTGATTCCACGATCCTATTTTTACATGCTTGCTTTATCAACTACGTCATACCGTAGGACACTTGACACTATTTTATGTGACAGAATCTTTCTTTAGTTATTCATAGTGATTTTGTATAGGCTTACAGGATTCGTGATATGAGACTTGTATATTATGTAGATATCATTATGACTCGTTATACTAGCTAAAGGTCATAATCTTGCGTGTTATGGACTTGGGACATCGTGGACATGAGACATGAGATTACATTGGGTGGGGAGAGACACACCATACTATAGGCTGATTATGTTTATATATATACTATATTACTGGAGGTGTCTTAGACTCTGTCTCAGATCTTTGGCACAATTACTGGCCCTACTAGATATTACTTGCTGCTATGGGCTCCCCGACGCAGAGTCTGTAGTGGTTTCAGCCTGAGTACGAGTGATGTTCTCACGTACATATTGTCACGCCCCGATTCCGTGGAATCGGTAGTCGTCCCCCGGGCGTGACCGCCGTGCGGGCCTAGGTTGCGCACCGCACAAGGCTAAGTATTTTGTTTCGCATAGCGAGCACATATTCAGAGTACGCAGAAAAGTTGAACAAAGATTGAAGCATGGAAAAGTTCTCTTTTATTGATAATATGAACATCTATTACAAACTCCTTGAACTGAGTCATAAGGATTGCCTCTATGGGCTTACAAAAGTGTTGACACAAAATGAGATAGCAGTCATGTACATTACATCATTTACTAAACTCAAAATATAAGACCTTGTGTCGGAACGACTGCCTTGCCACGAAGTTGCATGGTTGCTTGGTGGCTAGCTTCTTCAAAATGCTTCTTCAAAAGGTTGGCACGGTCGAGGCGTGCCTACAGCTTGGACTGGATTGGGGGTTTGTCTCCTGCTCCTCGCTCGGCTCTCCTTAGCACGGGGAACCTGTTTCAACGAGGGTCAGTACATCGAAACGTACTGGTGAAGACAAGCTAACCCAATTATACCAATCAACACGTTGTTTTAATGAAGCATGCATATTTGTAGGTTTCTATCTTGCCTTAGTTTATTTTACTGCAAGAATTAGATATAGAAATCAATGAAATAACCCTCCACCGTTCGGTGACATATACCTGTCCGTCTGAACCACCTGCACATTACTTACCCTGCCTTCCCTGCCAAGAAGACACAAGTTAGTTGCAACAGGTTTAAATATACGAGTGGAAATCACTGGCACGTTGCCATAATGGACGGGCTAGTCTCAGTACGGAGTGTCGTACGACGTATAGATCAGGATGTCCCAAGGCATTTCGTCCTATAGCAGGCGACTATCATGAGTTCCGTCCGGATCGGATCGGTGCCGGTGCCCCAGCGACCGTCCGCAGGAACTAAGATCTTGTGCACAAGTTGTCCGTGATCAACGCAGTACACTAAGTTAGCATCGAGGCAAATCAGGGCATATCATGAGCATGGCAGTAATAGGCAAGATTTACTTTTGCATAGTCTTCCTGTTGAGTTATTGCATTGAAAATGAGTTCTATACATAGCACAGTTTTAAGAAGAAATATACATTCTAACTTATATTTATGCATATGACGATCATTCCAAACGAGCAAGCATATAAGTAAGTAACCGTTCACAAGTTTCATTTGACAAGCAATATTTTCCAAGTCTATTCCCTTATTATCTTGATATCTTTTAGTTATTTACTTGGTATCGTTTGATCAGGACAAGCACGAACACGAGATTTAGATGTGAAGACTAGCAAGAAGGGCTAGCTAATCAGGTTGGTAGCCACTCACTTTAGTAGTTGGAAGGAAAAAGGAAAGAAGTGCTTTAGGAGTCCGCTCGAGTGACGCCTACCGCCGGATCACCTGTATTGACACGAACAGCTGATCAGTACTTCTTCCTCTCTTTCCGTTATCGAAATTGAAGTGCAGTCCTAAGAACGAAAGCAATGAAATCCATCGAAACCGTTCAAGAAAACCCAAGCAAATTCAAAAATTAACTCAAGGCACGAAAGCAACAAGCGACAGCGAAAACTAGGCAACAAAAGAATGCAGCGGAGAGGTCCCTCCTGACTCTGCCGCTAAGTCGATCCCGGGGACACGGTCCACTGAATATGGGAATCGATTCTGAAGAGAAAAACCCATAACGAGGATGAGTTCTTGATTCAATCTATCCCGATCGAACGATACCGTCTAGTATTTCTTAGCCGCGCTCCCCGAATAGGGGGAACGGGGCACCACATCCTACCCAACTAATTGGAAGTTTTGTCCCGAAACTTAAGGAATAGAACCTACCGCTAGAAAATAATGAGGGAAACCGTTCCGTCATATCAGATTCGAGCTCCCAAGTAGATTCTTCGACAGAGTGATTCCGCCAAAGCACGCGCACTAGAGGAACCGAACGGGTCCGAAGCAGCTTTTCTTTTCTATCCAAAATTTGTACCGGTTGTTCTACATACGTCAAGTCGGGATGAAGGTTCAGTTGTCCCAGGTCTACCACGTGGCTTGGATCGTACACATATTTTCTAAGTTGGGAAACATGGAATATATTATGTACGTCAGATAGGGATGGTGGTAGGGCAATCTAATAAGCAACTGAGGCAACCCGCTTTAGTATTTCGAACGGGCCGACAAATCGTGGACTTAGCTTTCCTTTCGCTCCGAACCTGCTGACCCCTCGCATGGGCGAGACCTTGAGGAATACCCGGTCGCCTACTTGAAACTCTAGCGGTCTCCGATGAACATCCGCATAGCTCTTCTGACGACTTTGAGCTATCTTTAATCTGTCCCGAATCAGCCGAACTTTCTGAATGGTCTGCTCCACGAGCTCAGGGCCAAGTACTTGCCGTTCCCCAACTTCGTCCCAACAGATCGGAGATCGACACTTCCGCCCGTATAGCGCCTCATACGGCGCCATTTGAATGCTTGATTGATAACTATTGTTGTAAGCAAATTCGGCTAGAGGTAGATGAAGGTCCCAACTAGTCTTCGTGTCCAAGGCGTAGAGTCGCAGCATGTCTTCGAGGATCTGGTTGACACATTCGGTTTGGCCGTCGGTCTGTGGATGGTAGGCGGAGCTAAACTTCAACTTCGTCCCCATTGCTGACTGCAGGCTTCCCCAGAAACGTGATATAAATCGACCATCTCTATCGGAGACTATAGATACGGGCACGCCATGGAGTCGAACGATTTCGTTGAGGTATATCTGAGCCAGGCGGTCGGCACTCCAAGTAGATTTAATAGGCAGAAAGTGAGCTGACTTGGTGAGTCGGTCGACGATAACCCAGACTGCATCATGTCCCCGTTGCGTCCTCGGCAAGCCAACAATAAAATCCATCGTTATATCATCCCATTTCCACTCCGGAATAGCAAGGTTCTGAAGCTCTCCACCTGGTTTCTGGTATTTGGCCTTCACTCGTTGACAAGCCATGCAATGCGACACAAACTGCACCAAATCCCGTTTCAAGCCGTGCCACCAAAACGTCGTGCGAAGATCCCAATACATCTTAGTGCTACCCGGATGAGAAGTATAACTAGCATAGTGAGCTTCAGTGAGTATCTCTTGTCTGAAGGCCGCGTCGTTCGGAACACACAGTCTTCCCTTTACTCGAAGCAGCCCATCCGTGCTTACCGCAAAGTCGGACACCTTTCCTGCCAAGATGAGGGCATGTATCTTTTGCAGGTATGGGTCGTCCTTCTGAGCGGACTTCACTTTATGTAACAAGTCGGGTTCGAGGCGCAGTCGAGCTACTTGCGCCCACTTCTTATATCTTATTTTCAGTGTAATACCCAGTGATTCAAGATCTCGGCGCAGCCTATCATCAATAACCAAACTCCCTACAAACACTCGACTCAACGCGTCAGCTACTACGTTTCCCTTTCCAGGCGTGTATCTGATCGTGAGATCGAAGTCGCTTAGGAGTTCAAGCCATCGCCGCTGCCGAAGATTCAAATCCTTTTGAGTGTACAAATATTTCAAGCTCTTATGGTCCGTGTAGATTTCACACGGTACACCATAAAGGTAGTGGCGCCACAGCTTCAACGCAAACACTACCGCGCCAGTTCTAAGTCATGCGTCTGGTAATTCTTCTTGTGAGGCTTTAACTGCCTCGACGCATAGGCTATGACTTTATCGCGCTGCATCAGGACACATCCTAGACCCTTTCCTGAGGCATCACTATATATTTTAAAGTCATCCGGTCCGTTCGGCAGAGTGAGAATTGGGGCAGAGACGAGGAGCTGCTTTAACTCCGTAAACGAAGCTTCACAGTCCTCCGTCCATGTAAACTTCGTACCCTTTCGTGTCAACTGAGTCAAGGGCGAAGCAATTCTAGCAAAATTTTATATAAATCTCTGGTAGTACCCTGCCAGACCAAGGAAACTTCGGATGTCGCTAGCTGACTCCGGTCGTTTCTACTATGTAATTGCTTCTATCTTCTTCGGATCAACTGAGATGCCTTCCGAGGAGATGATATGCCCCAAAAACGAGATACTGTTCAACCAGAATTCACATTTACTCAGTTTGGCGTACAACTTGTTGTCTCGAAGGGTCTGCAGCACCATCCGCAGGTGTCCTGCGTGCTCATCCCTAGTCTTCGAGTACACCAAGATGTCATCGATAAAAATTACCACGAATTTATCGATGAAAGGCCTAAATACACGATTCATAACATCCATGAATGCAGCAGGGGCATTCATCAGTCCAAACGGCATCACGGAAAACTCGTAATGGCCGTAGCGGGTTCGAAAAGCAGTCTTGGGCACGTCTTCTGGCTTAATCTTCAGCTGGTAGTAACCCGAGCGAAGATCAATCTTAGAAAACACCGTTGCCCCTTGTAACTGATCAAACAAGTCGTCTATCCGTGGCAGAGGATATTTGTTCCTGATTGTGACTTTGTTTAATTTCCTATAGTCTATGCAGAGGCGTAGAGTTCCGTCCTTTTTCTTCACAAAGAGCACAGGAGCGCCCCAAGGAGACACGCTCGGACGGATGAACCCGCGATCAAGTAATTCCTGGAGTTGGCGTTTTAATTCATTCAGCTCTGCAGGAGCCATTCTGTACGGAGGCTTGGAAATCGGCTGTGTATTTGGAAATGTGTCGATAGTGAATTCAATCTCTCGGTCTGGCGGCATACCGGGTAGTTCGCTCGAAAACACATCGGGGAACTCTGCCTCAACGGAAGTAGACTCGACGTTTGCGTAGTCCTGCCGTGTGTCCCGAACCGATGCTAGGAATCCCTCGCAGCCTGTGTAGAGCATTCGCCGAGCAGATTTTGCCAAAATCACCATGCAGACCCTGGTCGCATCGTTCGCTGGACTACTGGTGTAACAGAACACGGCTTCTCCGGGCAGACGGAAAATGACTCGCTTCTCTGCACACTCAATAGTTGTCGCGCATGCGCCGAGCCAGTCCATTCCCAAAATGATGTCGTTGTCCCGTACATCAAGAACTAAAACATCAAGTGACAGCTTTCTCTCCCCAATACAGATATAACCGCCTAAGCATGCTGAACAGACAGGTATTTTTGTACCGGATGGGGTGCTAACGCTTAAATCTAAATGCAACGGAGTCATTTTCATATTGTTCTCCATGGTGAAGTTTGTAGAAATAAAGCTATGGGTTGCACCTGAGTCAAATAGAATGCGAGCAGGTATATTATCGAAAAGTAAGGTACCTGACACGACGGTATCCGAAGCTAGAGCTTCTTCCCGTGTCATGGTGTAGACCCGGCCCTGAGCTTGATTACGCCCTTGCTGAGGCGCCGCTCGATTTGCCTGAGGAGCCGGAGTCTGATCTGGTTGTTGCGGTGGACGAAGCGGACAGCTGCTAATCTGATGGCCAGGATCGCCGCAACGGAGGCAAGTCCCAAGCTTGCGGCGACAATCTTTTTCGATATGCCCTGGCTTCCTGCAAAAGTTGCAGGTCTTGTTGGTGTCTTCACGCTGTTTACCGCCGTTATTTGGACGCTTTGCAGCGTTGTTTCCTCTATCATTGCCTTGGCGTTTGTGATTGGAAGTTTGCACAGCGCCGGCAGCAACGTGAGGATACTGCGGTTCCAGGGAGAGGGCATGGTTTAAGACTTCCCTCATCGTCTGATACTGCAGAACGGCTACGTGCCCGTGGATGCCAGGACGTAGCCCTCCTTCGAATCGTCTGGCACGACTCGCTGCATCCGGTAGATAAGCGGTAGCAAATTTGGCCAGTTTGTTGAATTCTGCCGAGTATTGCTTCACCGTCATGCTGCCCTGCCGGAGTTGAACGAAATCGTTTTCCCGTTGACGGCGTAGAGGTGGGGGTATAAACTCCTCCTCAAACGCGGCACAAAAAGTCATCCACGCGATCGCCTCCTCTCCATGGACAAGTTGAAGAGATCGTCGATGCACGTCCCACCAGTCGTGCGCGTTGAGGCGAAGCAATAGTTGGGCACAGGTGACGCGCTTGTCTTCCGGCACTTCTAGGAGAGAAAAATGATCTTCAAGCTCGGCGAGCCAATCTAGGGCCACGATCGGGTCCTCAGTCCCGTTAAATGGCGTGTTGCAGACCTTCTTGAAGTTGCCAAAGGCGAAGGCAGTCACTTCCCTCATCCTTGGCGCTAGCGGTGTCTCGACTTCAAGCGCTGGCTGCTCCACTGGTGTAGCGGTTGTTGCGGTAGAATGGTTGGAGGCCAGGGTCTGAACAAGCTGCTGCAGGGTATCTACCTGCTTTTGTTGGACTGAGAGTCGGGCCTCAAGATTGCTCTCGAACTTGGCTTGGCGGGCATCATCCCTCTGTCGTTGCTCCGTGAACATTTGCATCACCTGCTGAAGCGAATCTGATCGAGACATGCCCCGTTGGCTCCGAGAGCTTCCTGAAGTTCTGAAACTGCTCTCCTGAGTCCTTGTCTCGCCTGGCGCTAGCGCTGATGGTTGCGCTTGCGTCGTTCCTTGAAAGGAAGGTAAATTACATCAGGATCATAAGGTATGGACTTATTGCACGAACGTATCTCATTTTGCCCTTAACGAGTTCAGGAGTTCACACAGGGATTTATCGTTAAAGGAACTTTTCCCGTTCAAGAGTCAAAGGAACTTGAATCTGTGCTCTGATACCAACATGTCATGCCTCGATTCCGTGGAATCGGTAGTCGTCCCCCGGGCGTGACCGTCGTGCGGGCCTAGGTTGCACACCGCACAAGGCTAAGTATTTTGTTTCGCATAGCGAGCACATATTCAGAGTACGCAGAAAAGTTGAACAAAGATTGAAGCATGGAAAAGTTCTCTTTTATTGATAATATGAACATCTATTACAAACTCCTTGAACTGAGTCATAAGGATTGCCTCTATGGGCTTACAAAAGTGTTGACACAAAATGAGATAGCAGTCCTGTACATTACATCCTTTACTAAACTCAAAATATAAGACCTTGTGTCGGAACGACTGCCTTGCCACGAAGTTGCATGGTTGCTTGGTGGCTAGCTTCTTCAAAATGCTTCTTCAAAAGGTTGGCACGGTCGAGGAGTGCCTACAGCTTGGACTGGATTGGGGGTTTATCTCCTGCTCCTCGCTCGACTCTCCTTAGTGCGGGGAACCTGTTTCAACGAGGGTCAGTACATCGAAACGTACTGGTGAAGGCAAGCTAACCCAACTATACCAATCAACACGTTGTTTTAATGAAGCATGCATATTTTTGGGTTTCTATCTTGCCTTAGTTTATTTTACAGCAAGAATTAGATATAGAAATCAATGAAATAATCCGCCACCGTTCGGTGACATATACTTGTCCGTCTGAACCACCTGCACATTACTTACCCTGCCTTCCCTGCCAAGAAGACACAAGTTAGTTGCAACAGGTTTAAATATACGAGTGGAAATCACTGGCACGTTGCTATAATGGACGGGCTAGTCTCAGTATGGAGTGTCGTACGATGTATAGATCAGGACGTCCCAAGGCATTCCGTCCTATAGCAGGCGACTATCATGAGTTCCGTCCGGATCGGATCGGTGCCGGTGCCCCAGCGACCGTCCACAGGAACTAAGACCTTGTGCACAAGTTGTCCGTGATCAACGCAGTACACTAAGTTAGCATCGAGGCAAATCAGGGCATATCATGAGCATGGCAGTAATAGGCAAGATTTACTTTTGCATAGTCTTCCTGTTGAGTTATTGCATTGAAAATGAGTTCTATTCATAGCACAGTTTTAAGAAGAAATATACATTCTAACTTATATTTATGTATATGACAATCATTCCAAACGAGCAAGCATATAAGTAAGTAACCGTTCACAAGTTTCATTTGACAAGCAATATTTTCCAAGTCTATTCCCTTATTATCTTGATATCTTTTAGTTATTTACTTGGTATCGTTTGATCAAGGCAAGCACGAACACGAGATTTAGATGTGAAGACTAGCAAGAAGGGCTAGCTAATCGGGTTGGTAGCCACTCACTTTAGTAGTTGAAAGGAAAAAGGAAAAAAGTGCTTTAGGAGTCCGCTCGAGCGACGCCTACCGCCGGATCACCTGTATTGACACGAACAGCTGATCAGTACTTCTTCCTCTCTTTCCGTTATCGAAATTGAAGTGCAGTCCTAAGAACAAAAGCAATGAAATCCATCTAAACCGTTCAAGAAAATCCAAGCAAATCCGAAAACCAACTCAAGGCACGAAAGCAACAAGCGACAGCAAAAACTAGGCAACAAAAGAATGCAGCGGAGAAGTCCCTCCTGACTCTGCCGCTAAGTCGATCCCGGGGGCACGGTCCACTGAATATAGGAATCGATTCCGAAGAGACAAATCCATAACGAGGATGAGTTCTTGATTCAATCTATCCCGATCGAACGATACCGTCTAGTATTTCTTAGCCGCGCTCCCCGAATAGGGGGAACGGGGCACCACACATATCACTTAGATGGTTACATTAGTTTACCCTTGAGTATGTGGCATTATATTGTTTTACTTTGGCATATTATTTCTTGTACCTTGTTACGTCCCTCTGAGGACCTGGTCCCCCTGCCAGTTTGCAGCATAGACGGTTATGGAGCCTTTGGAGTTGCTGATGTGTATTGCTTTTCATGCGGGCATTGGTGCTAGGTGCTTATATTATTTCTGGCGGAGTTATGATTATTTATTCATATTATTAATTTATCTGCTGTTGTAGCCTAGTTTTTATAGACTCATATTTCTTTCTTGAGTCTATTCGAGCCTATGTGTTAATGGACGGCCGACTTTAGCACATGCAATTCATTCTTGATATTTTATTCTTTTGTGGATTGTGACAGATATTATCAGTATTTCTTAGATAGTTACCCTTATTATACAGCTTATACGTATTCGAGTCAGACTAGAGTATGGTCGAATGCGTAGCTGGCATGTTAGGTATTCCTAATCCTACGTATTTTGGGATTGGAGCGTTACATATTTTTGTGGTGGCCCATGCAGGTCAGATTAAATCATTTCGGTTACTTTCTGATACCGAACGAGCATGTAATCAGGATTAGAAGTATTAGTATCTAAATCCACAACTAATTTAAAAATTCCTTAGCATTTGATTATCGCCCTTGGACTTCATAATTGTACTCGTTTATTCCCCTCGATATTTTTATTATTGTTTATCATCTCTTCCTATTTCAGAGAGATGGACGTTCGTGCACGGTATTTCCTCCAGAAGCAGATCCTTGTCAAGACGAAAGAAGACATGCTGGATATAATTTTTTTTAAAGATGGTTACCCTTAGTAGGGTAGGTAGATAGGTTATTCCTATATGTTAGAGCTAGTATAGATTGTTAGCATGAGAATTGAGTATATTATTATAGGCCTAGAACTAATAAAATATTACCCTTGCTTAAGGTAGCAGTAATTTAGAAGTACTAAAAGTTAGAAAGATTGTTTGATTCTAATATACTGGAAAACTTTATAGAATACATAGCTAGATGTTAGGGATTACTAGTGGCCCATAATCGTGATACGAGGAATTGTATTATGACCTTAAGAAATTGGAACCTTACATAGCTGGCCATAGTGGTTAAAACTCTAGTTGCATTGTGACTTTTAGTATCAAAACTAGATCTTATGACCCCCCTTAATTTATTGATGACTATAGGTCTGGACTAAATATATAGGTAGATTGCTAGACCTAATGTTTGAGTAATTAGATTACTCGAGTACTAAAGTATAGCTTTTGAAATCAAATTAGATGTACTTGATTATTGGGTTGTCAGTGTTAATTGAATAAGTGAGTTCTACCCGTGATTACTTGGGTAGATAAGCTAGTATCTGTTATGGAGCAAATAGGTTGAAGGATGAGAGTTTTGATAGATGTTATAGTCTTGAGTTAGATAGTGAATTGCCTATAATAGATGATAAGTTATAACAAGATGGTAACCATGTAGTTTGGATAAAGGATGTACATAGAATAAATTAGAAGAAATCTCAGGTTCAAGGTAAAGAAGGTAGAATGGTAACAAGAAGAGATTCACGAGGAGTACATGACATTGAGCATTTTAAATTAAGAGAAGGATCTAGAAATGACTGGAGATTTTATCACTCGGTAGTTACCTAGAAGATCTATACTACGAAGCAAAAAATACTGGATCATGATTGGCGAAGCTTATAGTTGAAAACAATATTAACATACTAAAAGGATATGAAGGTGCGTAGAAAACAAATATTAAGAAAAAGATATTATGGTCGCATAATCCAAGGAGAAGAGATTGTGATATGGACTTGAGGGATAATAATTTTAGTATTTATGAATTGTAAAGCTTTTAAAATTTTGAGAATTTAGTGGGAGTAAAAATTGTTGATCAGTCTCGAAGTGATACGAATTTCAAGAAAATAAACACAGGTTCAGAATCACATATTGACTTGTTGGTTATTCTTTAGAGGATTATCACAAGACCCTTAGATTATAGATTTACACATGGTAAGAAAGTGTATATGGAAGATAAAAGTCTTATAGGAATGATAGCTGAATATTGTGGGTTTACACATAACTGATTAGGGCCAAGAATTTAGATTTTTGACTAATAAGGGTATGAACTTGCTGGATCTATCCTTAGTAGTATGTGATGAGAACCTATTTACAATTTACCATAGCCGATGGATTTTTGGATTTTAGAAATCTTATCATCTCATTGAGTTCGAAAAATTTTCATTCAAGATAACCATGACATCATGCTTGTGTAATAGGGTAGTAGCCTAGTCGAAAGATTCTCGTAAGGAAGATAGGTTTTAGATGGCAAAGACTAGACGAACAACAGTTCAGAAAGATAGACACTAGAATGGAGTAAGTTGTACAAAAACGGGTAGGCATTCCAATTAAAGATTAGATGAGTATTGAATAATGTCCTTAGCGAATAGTATGCTATGAGTGATAGACCTAGGTACATGCTTAGTTTGGCCATAACCCTTACTTACTAAGTTAGGAATATGCGAGGTAGACGAAGTTGTAAGGATCGTATATTGTTTACCTATAGCCATAGAATATAACTTATACGAATATAGTATTGAGGTTACAGATTAGTTGTATTATTTTTTCGATTGTATTCCTATCATTCCTATTAAATTATTATATTGTTTTGCATATATAGCCTCATGCTTTTGCAACAACGTTCCTTCTAATTGTAACAATTGAGTAGATTCTTCTTCCCTTCCTAGTCGTACCCTAGTAGCAAATTAATCTCTTGGTTAGTACCCTCTTCATGGTGTTAATATTCATCTCACTGTAGGTATCAGTTCTTGTCTATTCCTTATCCCTGATCTAGTCATTATGACTTGATTCTCAAGATAATTGTCTAATCGTACCTTATTCAACTCTACGACCTTACTCCCTAGACTTATCATAAACTTCCCTTATCTTGGTCTGTAGATTCCTCATTTCGTAATTTCCTCGAATAGTCCCTTCGTTATCAATACCATGCGATGATCGAAATCTCTGTACCAATTTGCCCTAGTTATATCCGACCAAACCATTTCTTATGTTTTGTTGAAGATATGAACTATATAGGAGCAATATTATTTTAGTAGCAATTTTTTCTTATAGAGTTGTTGACCAATAGCACCTGATAGTATTTAGGTTCCCTTAGAGAATCTTTAATTACTAACAGTAAACTCTAGATTTCTTGTATCTTTATTTAGGAAGTAGGCTCTTCCAGAAATCTTGTTAGCAGGACCCTGACTATAGTTTTGGATACCAACTTAATTTTTATAAGTTGGGTAGATCGTAGCCCCTGATTTTAGTGTAGGGTTATTTTAGAATTTCAGGGTAAATTTAAAATTATTTGGTATTGATTAGGATTAATTCCAAACAGACTGAATTACCTCTTTAATTTTGTATCATTTAATACCCTTGTTGTGAATCGAATATTTGGATTACAATACTATCATTTCCTTTACAACTTCCACCCTTATGACCTAGACTAGCCACTCTACACCCATGACATGACTATCACTCACAAACTCACCTTTTCATTCTTTGTTTTAGTCGCACAACATTCGCGATGTATTTGTGCACCCAAATGACACCTAGATATCATTTTTCGCTGCGGACAATTTTAATACGCAACATCGACTCAATTCTTTCAACAACTTTGAGATTTATGAGCCTAACTGGACCTACTTCACTCATGACCCAGCTGTTACGCCCAAATATACATTCTCGTGCTCCATATAGACCCCACAATATTTGCGGCATATCTCCTTATAGAAAATCTATACTTAAATATTCAATTCTGTTGCAATTAAATTAAATTGTATATCGGTAACCCAATTACCCTAACCACCGATATACCCGTAGCCTACTCAAGCCAAACAATGTCCATGACACTAGTGTTGCATTAAGTTGAGCCCTTGTACTCTCAATACAAAATTAATCACCTTGACAAATTATATCACCTTTTGACGCTTATTGTTGAACCGTTCATTGGCACCCATGATATGTTATGAAGTATTCTTCGGTACCATCTCACCCTAGTTGTATTTGGCTATGATATTTCCTATTGTCTTGTAGACTCATAACCTAATTAGGAGCAAGGAGAACTGGTAAACTTTCTTTATATAGTTATTGACTCATTAACGCAAAAAGTTAGACTTTCTAAAACCCCTAAAAATATGATCATGACTATAGTTCCTGCTACCAACTTAATTTATATAAGTTGGGTAGTGACTGAAACTAAGTGTATCCTTGCTATTAGAATATGACGTCAAACAAGGATCCCATTGGTAACTGCGTCCCCCATCTTTTGATAAATAAGTGCAACCTTACTTAACTAAAATCTTTTCTACCATGTTTATTTTTAATTTTGAGGACAAAATTTTTATAAGTTTGGTAGATTGTAAACCCCCTGATTTTTAAATTTTAAATTTTACTATTTTTATTATTGAAATTATTTAATTATTTGAGATTAAGGAAAAAAAATATTATTTTTAGCTAATTAGAAAATATAAAATTCATGGATAGATATTTATGTATATTTATTAAGTATAAATATTTCACAATATATATATATATATATATATATATATATATATATATATATATATATATATATATATATATATATATATATATATATTCTTAGGTGTACAACTATTATTAAAGTATTGTAGATTTTTCTAAAAATTATTTTAGGTACAAACCTAATTATAGATGGATATATATATACATCTATATATGTGGTAAAAGAAAAGTAATAAAATAATAAATAAACCCGAAACTCAAACCCGAAACTCCCTCCCCCCCCCCCCCGCGACCCCTCTGTTCACATCCCGTAACCCCCATCTCTCTAATATATACCGCCACCATCACCATCTGACTGCCACCGCCACCTTCACCCTGACCATGACGCCGACCGCCCCTCTGTCAGCAACCACCCTGGCCTTGGCCGTAGCACCACCGGAGCACCGCGCGCGCGGACACACAGCAGCAGGCAACTTGAACCCCCCTATTTCAGGTTTGTTCTCTCCTCCTCCGTTCATCCGATTTACGATCTGTATGTTCCTTTTGATTCACAAGATAATCGATTATAAATCCCTTCAAATTGAATGCTTATTTCTGTTGTAAATCGTGCGTAAACCAGATCGAAAGTTGAACGAAAATTGGTAAAAATAGTACTTAAGAATGGTCCAAATACCCATGTTTGCGTTCCATTTTCTCCCAAATTATCAATGATTTAAAAAATCTACATAAACGATATTTTAGACAACATAACCAATATTTAATCATTTTAATTAGTTTAATTTATTCTGTTTCTTTTACTGCTGATTATTCAGCGTTGAAATTGACCAAAAACTTGGTTTCAAAAATCTAAAATATTCTTAAACGGGGTACGTTCCGCCAAACGAGGCAACTTCGTCGCATGAGGATTTCACCGAAAGGCACGTATCGTTAGTGCGGACATGTGTGATTTTATAGAACTTGATTTGGAAGTGCGTGCACACCGGAATCAACGCGTATCCATAAAAAAATATCGTATCGGCCTATTCTGACACCTGTCATAACTTCGTGTGTGCTTGTCATTTCACAACGAAACTTACGCCATTGGATTCTTAGTATTACGCTGGTCCTGTGACCCAAATTTGGTTCGATTCTAAGAACATTGACGAAATACCGTTTTGTGGGTCCCACGGTTCTATTTGACGGGTGATTTCGTGACCGGCTCACCGAAATTTATTTTTGGACACTTCGTTGAGTTCGTGTAATTATTTTGGACTCGTTGATACTAAGTTTGCTAAATTTGGAGAACTTTGTCTCCAACACGCTTTTTGGTGAGAAGTGGACCACTAGTGGACCCCGCTTTGACCCAAAACTGCCATTTTTGCCTCTGTGTCCAAATTAGACTTATGGGTAGTCAATTCTAGATATTTCAAGTATTCTGAGAATATTGGTGATGTTTGTTTCAGCATCCGGAGGTGTACGTGTAGATTCCACTTTTCCATGGGTAGTTGACGGAGTTCAGAACCCAAGCAAGTGTACCTTGCCAAACTTGAAGTAGATCATGTTATACTATATGCTTTTGTTTCTTTATATATATATATATATATATATATATATATATATATATATATATATATATATATTCTTATAATGTGCCTGTTCAACCCAGGACCGTGAAACGTTGCTTAGCGTCCGAACAAGATTCGGGTGTCGACGTCGTACGCGGAGTCGAGTAACGTCACTTAGAGAGTTGATTCCACGATCCTATTTTTATGTGCTTGCTTTACCAAGTACGTCATACCGTAGGACACTTGATACTATTTCATGTGACAGAATCTTTCTTGAGTTATTCATGGTAATTCTGTATAAGCTTATAGGATTCATAATATGAGACTTGCATATTATATAGATATCATTATGACTCGTTGTACTAGTTAGAGGTCATGATCTTACGTGTTATGGACATCAGACATCGTGGATATGAGATGTGAGGTTACATTAGGTAGAAAGAGATACATCATACTACAGACTGATTATGTATATATATATATATATATATATATATATATATATATATATATATATATATATTACTGGAGGTGCCTTAGATCTGTCTCAGATCTTTGGCACATTTACTGGCCCTGCGAGATATTACTTGCTGCTATGGGCTCCCCGACACAGAGCCTGTAGTGGTTTCAGCCTGAGTACGAGTGATGTTCTCACGTGCATATCACTTAGATGGTTACATTAGTTTACCCTTGAGTATATAGCATTATATTATTTTACTTTGGCATGATGTTTCTTGTACCTTGTTGTAACACCCCGTTCCGCTCAAACGGACTGCCGTCTCAAACGGCAATAGTGCAACTGTCCCGACCCGCTTTGCCTCAAACGAGAAGCAAAAGATATCCAGACTTGTCCCTACAGGAATCCGGCTTGGACTTTCAGAGGCTCCCTCAGACGTATCGCTCTACCGAGGCGAATCATCGCTAAGGTGGGTGGCTACGGTGAACTTGTCTTTGCTTAGCCAGTACACATAAAATCTGGAATATTATGCTAGTCGCTAGGTGATTCACCCCCTGCATGCTAATAAATCCAACGCACCTAGCTAAGAGAATAATCCCAACTTGTATTGCCTATGCTAGAACATGGAAATTGAAATACTACTTATATTCAGACCCTCGCATGCTAAGTCCCTTAACGGTTTCATCTCTCGGCTTACCTTCGGGTCCGAGCAACGTGCCTGCTTATGTTCCTTAGAAACGCATGCTTGTCTGCTTAATGTTTGCCTTGTTTTCATCCAAATCCCGGGAGACTACTAAGTAGTCGTCCCGTGCGTGATTGAACCTGCAAGTATCTAAGACCGTTGGGTCATCAGGCAGCCCCGAACCAGGGGAATGCATCAAGACAAGTCAATCACTGTACAGAATCAAGATTCAAGTATCTCGTGTTCTCGTGTTCAAAGTGCATTTGCGTCCTCAATTCCAGTGCACTCTTGTTCCCGTGTATCTCGTGATAATTGACTGACCTAACCACTGCATGTCGCGGACAACCTGTGCACAAGGTATTGAACGTTCAAGTTCCTGCGGACGGCTACACCGGGGCACCGGAGCCGATCCGATCCGGACGGAACTTTCTGATAGTCTAACGTGAGTGGGCGGCATGGAGTGAACGCCCCAATGGCCTAGCGTCTCGCTCCATACCGTCCCGGGCGAGGTGACGTGTAGCGATACAAGACCTCTCGCACCCAACCGCCCAAGACTATAAACGGTCCTTCATGGCTTTGCCAGCGACAACTGTTCATATAGATAAGTCATCCTCGCTTAGCGGCTATCCGCGTGCGAGTTATTGCATCGTATCAAGAAACAACTAAACACCTGAACGATCAAGACATAACGACTCTCTTGTTGCATATGCCATTGGTTTAGTTTTTATCAAGTATGCCTCCTGAATGTTTTATACTTGCCCGTGCTTGAATTAACAATGTTTGCCTTGGACAGGGAAGGCCAAATGGTAAGACTCGTCGTGTTTCCTCAATATCGTACGGCGCACTGCCCGACACGTTAGGCTATTCAATATTTGCATGAAACTGATCCTAAGGCAACTAGAAAGACAACTTAATAGTTGTGCACGGAACCTGTATTACATGTTTGGATTTGTCGAGCGGGCGAGTAGCTTCCCCACCAGTGCATTCAATGTACTGATAATCCACCAGTTTGTGTGCAGGGTGCGAAAGAACCTCGTTTGGTGCGGACGCCTCCAACGTGCGTGCTAAGGCGTGGACATCACTCCGAAGCAACGGTGCGTCCGGAATTGAAGCACATATACAAGACATAAGTTGTGAACATCGTCTGAACATCGTCTCTACAATCATTCCACAATTGTAGCCACTTGGCACGCTTTTACTGTTTCAGAGAGAGAGGCTTGAGCGACTTGTAATCTCGGCTATACGCCGCCTGTAACACATGTTCATATCAATAAAAGAGCTTGCTTTACTTCAACTTGTGTTTCAATGCTTCCGCTATATTCGTCAACTCAGTGAACCTGTTATCGAATCGCTATGCGTTCATGACTCCGCTGCACTCGGACTATCTGTGCGACTCTGTGGCTTAGAACTCTTACCGCCGGCCAATGAATCATGGCCTTGCACGGGCGCGATTCACGTTCGTGCGGCATCACGCCCGGATGGGTCAAGCGATCGTTCCGCGGGAGCGCTGGCGAGGGTGATTCCCGCCTAGCGGGAACGGCCGATTTGCCTGCGGGAGATCGGGGCGTGACACTTGTTACGTCCCTCTAAGGACCTAGTCTCCTGCCAGTTTTTGCAGCATAGACGGTTATGGAGCCTTTGGAGTTGCCGATGTGTGTTGCATGTCATGCGGACATTGATGCCAGGTACTTATATCATTTCTACCGGAGTTATGGTTATTTATTCATATTATTGATTTATCTGCTGTTGTAGCCTAGTTTTTATAGATTTATATTTCTTTCTTGAGTATATTTGAGCTTATGTGTTAATGGACGGCCGACTTTAGCACTTGCAGTTCATTCTTAATATTTTGTTCTTTTGTGGATTGTGACATAGATATTATCAGTATTTTTTAGATAGTTACCCTTATTATACAGCTTATATGTATTCGAATCAGACCAGAGTCTGGTCGAATGTGTAGCTGGCATGTTACGTATTCCTAGTCTTACGTATTTTGGGACTGGGGCGTTACACTTCTTGAGCGTTACGTGTAACCTCCTTAAGAGCGTTACTTGGACATTTTCTCTTTCTAGGGACTAAGTCCTTCGAACCTATAGGTCTACCACGCTTTTGGCGTGCAGTATATTCATTAGCCACTCTGTTATTTTTTCCTACGGAAATATCAATTCGTGATGGCGCATTTCCAGCGGGCACATGCGATTTAACCACTTTAGCTGCATCAGTAAATGCATCTGGCATTTGATTTTTAATCTTCTGTAGATGCAATATCCATCGTACCTCAGTTTCACATTGATTAGTACGAGGATCTAGATGAGGGATTATTCCACGATAATTTATATCGTTTATTGGTGGAGAATGGTTCTGTAAGAACATTCTTCTCTTTCTTATCTTCCCCTAACGACAAAAATTTAGTCTCATCAAAATGGCAGTCTGCGAATCTAGCAGTAAAAATATCACCAGTTAAAGGTTCTAAATATCTAATGATTAAGGGCAAACCAAAACCAATATAAATTCATAAACGACGCTGAGGTCCCATTTAGAGCATTGAGGAGGGAGAATAGGAACATAAACAGCACAACCAAATTTACGCAAATGATAGATGTTAGGTTGATGGCCTGTCACAAGTTGTGATGGTAAAAATTCATGATATGCAGTTGGCCTAACAATGATCAATTTAGCATCATGTAATATGACATGTCCCCAAGCTGAAACGGGTAAGTTTGATTGCATGAGTAAAGGCCTTGTTATGTGCTGAAAACGCTTAATCAATGACTCTGCTAAACCATTTTGGGTATGAACATAAGGGACAGAATGTTCAACTTCTATTCCTACGGAAGCACAATAATTATCAAAAGTACGGAAAGTGAACTCAGCTGCATTATCAAGTCGAATTATTCTAACATATTGGTCAGAAAAATGAGTCTTAAGCTTAATCAACTGAGAAAGTAGCTTGGAGAAGACAAAATTTCTAGATGAGAATAAGAAAATATTTGACCATCGACTAGAAGCATCTATTAGAACCATAAAATACCTGAAAGGTCAGCTAGCATGATCAATTGGTCCGCAAATATCATATTGTATTCTCTGAAGGAATGGTGGTGATTCAGAAGCTATTTTGAGAAGTGAAGGTCGTGTAATGAGTTTACCCTGTGAACAAGCTACACACAAATCTTCAGTAGGAAAGGAAAGACTTTTGTATGATAAATTATGCCCATTGGTATTGTTGATGACCTTTCTCAACATAGTTGATCCTGGATGACCCAATCTGTCATGCCAAAGGATTAGATTCCTTGGATCCTTTAGCCTTTTGCTAGTGATGGGGTGAGATTCTACTACCTTCAGAGTAGTTTGATATAGCCCCGAGGAGATTAACTTACACTTTTCTAATGTGAGCTTATTGCTTCCAACATTAAAGGTGATACAAAGATACTCTTTGCTATCATCGTTCATGGTTTCAACATGAAATCTGTTCATTCGAATATCTCTAAAGCTCAATAGATTTTTATTAGATATACTAGAGAATAATGCATTTCGAATGACTAACTGTGTTTAATTTGGCAACACAACATCGGACTTACCATAACCTTCTATAATCTGCACGGGTCTAGTAATGGTGGTCACCTTGGCAGTGTTTGAGGCCTATGTTGTGAAAACTTTCTAGTTTTCAATATAGTGTGAGTTGTTGCACTATCTATCAAGCATATGGCATCATCATTGTCCATACCTTTTAAAAACAAAAATTAATAATATATTAATATGCTACTAAATGGTTAAACTTGGTATATTGTCAATTATTGTAACTTGATCTAAATCTAAATGAAACTGCTTCAAAGAAAATAAACTACCTAGACTATTGATCATATAATGACCAATTTATTCAAAGTGGAAAGTAAATAAACTTAGATAAGCATACAATAACTATTCATTGACTTCGCCTATCATAGCGTTGAACCGGTCTTTCGAAATTGTGTTTCCATCCTTATCTTGGAAGAAATCATTAAAATTCATGTGTGTTGTACCCTCCATGAGATTAGTCTCCACATCCTTTGAGGCTTTATACTCGTCCACTTTCTTTTGTGAGGTACGACAGTTTCGCATCCAATGACCAGCTCTTCCACAACGTTTACAAATATCAGTTGGAGCAGTTAGATTGGGAATTTGGTCATTGTTTCTTCGAGGATTAAATTCCTTATTTATGAACTGTGTATCATTCCTTATACCCGGATTATAGCCATTTCTTTGGCTTCTACGGCGTCCATGCCCTCTACCTTTGTGATTTTCTCGACCCCTAGTATTGATCACATTTTTTTGACCACTAGTCGCATTCACTTCAGCTGGATTTGTGCAGACCCAGTTGGTCTACTAGTGTGGTTTTTATTAATAACTCATTATTTTTCTCGTCCACGAGTAAGACAGCAATGAGTTCAGAATACTTTTTAAAATTTCTCTCCCTATTCGTCTGTTGTAGGGTCATATTAGTCGCATAAAATATGGTGAATGTTTTCTCTAACATGGAATGCTCTGTCACTTCTTCACCACATAACTTCAATTGTGAAGTAATCCTGAACATAGCTGAATTATAGGCTGCAACTGTCTTATAATCTTGGAAACATAGATTGAGCCATTCATGGAGTGCACCTGGTAGTATGACCATTTTCTGGTGATCATATCTCTCAGCTTGAGAATTCCATAGCACCATGGGGTCCTTGACTGTTAAGTACTCAGCCTTGAGATCATCATGAATATGATGTCATAGAAAAATTAAAGCCTTCGTTTTATCTTGTGCAAATATAGGCTTATCAGCCACAATTGCGTCACCTAAGCTTTTGGCTTGAAGGTGCAATTCAGCATCCAATCTCCAGTTGAGAAAGTTTTGGCCTTCTAACTTTAGAGGCTTGAAATCATGCTTTGCGAGGCTCAACATATTGTTGTATAAGATCAATAATAACAAGTTAACATAAGAACTTGGTAAATCATCAAACAATTCATGTTTATGGTGTATGCTTCAAACAATGATGTTTCAGAAGTCTATTTATACCAAACAAATATTGTTCATGGTATGCTTCGAACAATGGTGTTCCAGAAGTTGTATGTAAATACCAAACACTAGATGTTCATGGTATGCTTCGAGCAATAATTATGTTCAAGAAGTCTTTCAAAAATACCACATATGGTATGCTTCGAACAATGATGTTCCATAAGTTTTATATATATAAACCAAACAATTCATGTTCATGGTCATCAAATCTCTGATGGTTTTGATCTGAATGTATTAACATATATAAAAAATAAAGAAATAAAGAATAACTCCAGCCTTCTCTCCGAGAGATCTATATGCGATTAACATCGAAGTGCTATCAGAGTTAACTAAAAGAAGTGAGATGAATGGATAAAAATTATTATTTTTGCCCTAGCGGTATGTCAAGAGATGTATAAACATCAACACCAAGCTGCGCCTAGGGTATTCATATGCAGGAAAAAAAAAACATAAATAACCATAATTATTACCGAAGTGGAGAATCCGCAAATGGCGGCTCCACTGAGATGCTCTCGCTTATTTTCTCCCGTTAGAGCTTTGTGCTGATAACGTGTTAGAATAAACGTAGAATAAGGAAAAAGAAATTAGGAGAGAGTGTCTCTTATTCGTATAATCACATAGTGGGAGGCAAAGGTCTTATTTATACAACCCATGAAGGTGTAATATTATCTCTAACCAATGTGGGACTAAAAACAAAGTGGGAGTCTAACCCTTTAGTAACCCACGTTATATATATATATATATATATATATATATATATATATATATATATATAAGGGTTATTGCACCAAGCAATCTCAGTCACAATTTTTTTTTTTAAATGTGTGGGTATAAAGCATATTAACGTGACAATATCCCGCATATATATATATATATATATATAGTAAACGTGATATTAGCCATAGTGTACATTTTTCTAAATGAATCATGCACATATGGACCAATAGGAATAGAGTGTACTAGTGCACATGAAATGTAGAAATTTATTCCTATTAGTCCACATGTGTATGACTCATTTAAGAAAAATGAACACTATTGTTCATTTCTCGTCCCCATCCCCTCCCCTCCCCCCCCCCCCCCCCCCCCCCCCCCCCCCCCTCATATATATATATATATATATATATATGTGTGTGTGTGTGTGTGTGTGTGTGTGTGTGGACATAAAGACATTAATTTTGGTGTGTTTCTTCATGTGTTTTGCAATGGTTGGAATTTCACGTATATTACCAATTTATGAAAACCGAACAACAAATCGAATAAAATTATAATTTTGCAGAGTCAAATTGAAAAAACGAATACATCATTTTATTGAAAATTGAATGAAATTATAATTTTGTTAAACCGAATCGACCTTTTATATAATGGGCTAGTCTATAATTTACAGTAATTTTAAAAAAAAAAATCCATATTCTGACCTTCAAAGTGTGAATAAAGTAACATAATATACAAATATAATAAAGCTAAATAAATACAATTTTACACATGTTAAACACCTCCTATTCCCTTCTTCTTTCTCTTCTCTCTCCAGATTTTCTGCGTGTTCACAATCGTCACACCCACCAACCCACAAATAAACCCAATGCCGCCTCCACCCTACTACTCCAAACCTGCAAGCATTTAAAATGAACCCAAAAAAGCAAAACTTTTGCCAGACTCTATGGTGAAAACTTCTTATCCCGAGGCTAATTTATTATAAATATATATGGTACGAGGATTTTTTTTGTTTTTGTTTATATAAAATGATCTGGAAGGAGAAAATAACTTCTCTATTTTTAATACCTTCTGGGTTTTGAATGTGAAACTCGTCCTTACGTAAGCACATATACTACATAGACTATTATATGAGGGTCTTATTAATCGATTTTCTATTTTTTGACAAAACTGTGATGTCTATTTGAGAGGTTTATATACAAAATTTTCAATTAGGATTAATAAATTTAAAAAGTTGAATCCTACATGAATCAAACACACAATTTCTAATCTGGTGTCGGACATGATAATATTGTACTACAGATCCTCACGTTATAAAGTGTGCCGGGAACTTAATTGAACTAAATATTTTCAACTCACAACCTCGGCCACCACTGACAACACTACCAAATCAAAATTTGATAATCTTAAGAGTTCAGGGTCCGTTAAAATATGATGTTACTAAAAATATAAAAAGATAGAGGTTCTATTTTTTATATTTTTAGTAACATTATATTTGATCGACTCAGGAACAGGATAGAAAGTTGTAAATCAAGAAAATATCAAAATAATTTTTTGGATATATAGCCACTAAGAGCATCTCCAACATTGTTGTGGTTTTGGAAAAAATGGTTGCCACAAAGGAATAATTTCAAAAATTCTTCTCCAATACAAATGTGGGATTCATTGTGAAGTTGACATGACAATTACATTACAACAAGAATATGAATTGGTTGTCTAGATCTAGACAACCAACTTCACAATGTCTAGATCCTATGTGGCAACCAACACTCCCACCGCCCCTCCTCCTCCTGCTGGCGCCGCTTCGGTCCCCTCCACCCCGTCTTCCTCGACTGGAGCCGACGCCGTCCGGCGGTGAAGGTCTGGAGGACCCGGAGGGCGGCTCAGGTCGAGGTCGAGCTGCGGCGGCTGGTGACAGAGGTCGAGATCGACCTGGATCTGGGTCCTCCACCGCGTGCGGAGCGGCGCTGGACGAGTTCAGCTGCGGCGGATCGAGACCGAGGTCGAACTGCGGCGGCTTCGTGGTCGAGGCCGAGTTGCGACGCCTAGTGACAGAGGTCGAGGTTGAGCGCTGAGCTGCTGCAGCCGAGATCGATCTGCTGTTTTTTTTTAACACTGAAAAAATAAGAAGATGGATCTAGTCACCTGTGCATTGGAGAAGACAATGGAGTTAGGATGCTCTAATAACAAGATATTGTCTTTTGGCTTTGCACTTGCCACCTCAACAAGACATTGTCTTGTGGCTCTTGCCACATAGGAATCACATGAGAAAACAAGACAATATCATTGGAGATGATCTGAGCCACTTGCTCAGAGAAAGTTCACGATAAATATAGTTGTAAACTGACATACTTCAAAATTACCCCTCTGGAAATTCAATTATTTTTCAACTGCCATCCTTTTGCGCGGGAAGCCAAATGACAACGCAAGAACCTATGTACCTAAAATTTGAAAGCCTCCACGGATCATCAATGCTCCTAACTCAGACTCAGAGGGCTTCATTCAATCACTACTGACCTATCCATAACTACATCAATCCTCTCATATGATACAAGAAGCTGCTGCTGCTGCTTCTCTCCCATAATTGTTAATAATATACATACACGTGAACACCCTCATAGTCATTTGCAACATTTCATAACTCTTGTCCCAGCAATAACTCCAGTCATGACTCCAGCTTCTTCAAACTCTGTTCCCTAATAAATCACATCTCCCATTTCTCATCACACTCACTTGTGAATCTTCCAAATAGTTCAGCACATGAATCATGTGAAGATCATCAAAGATAACCCAACCCCACCCCACCCCACCCCACGCATCTGTGCTATATATTTTCCTACCTGACTTGCATATTTGCATGTAGTATATATATTTGTCGCTCCTCTCTCGGGCTTTTGAAGCAAGGGACCAATGAAGAAGTCCTCTTGTGTTAGAGTCTGCAGGTGCAGCAAACCTCTTCCAACAATCCTCCTCTTGTTGCTGCTCTCTTCTGCGTGCCAAGGTCTTCGGTCGACTCCCAGTAAGCTCAATCTCGCAACTCACGATCATCTACTGTTTAGTTCTTTCTTTAGATCGATATGTTATTGAGCTGAGCTGACCTGACCTGACCTGGCCTTGCCTCCTCGATAGATGTCCCACAGGGATCGCACGCTCTTGGTGTGAGGGAAGATAAAGAACACAGGATTTCTAAGGTATTACTACTTAATTCCTTCTTCTTCTTCTTCTTCTTCTTGATGATGATAGAAAAGAAGGTGTTAGGTGCATTACCATGAGCAAATGTCTTGACCCTGTGCAGAAGCCAGCAGGTAACGACGTCAAGATGGGCATCTATGCGACTGGCTCGAGCTTGCCCGATTGTTCGCACGCTTGCGGACCGTGCTTCCCGTGCAAGAGGGTCATGGTGGGCTTCGAGTGTTCGGTTGCGGAATCCTGCCGGTCGTCTACCGGTGCATGTGCAAGGGGAGATACTACCATGTTCCTTCTAACTGAAGCATGAAAAAGATTTCATTGCCCTTGTTTAGTTCTTTTTCAAATGACTAGAGAACATTACGAGTTTTAAGGTCTAGGAGGAAAAGAGGTTTGAGTTCTGTAAATGATGAGCTTGTGAAATTAGTATGTAGTTAGCAGCAATTACATATTTTCATAATATTGAAGTTCAATCAAAAGTGTGTCCGGAATAGGTGCATTTGAGAAGAACTTCCCTTAATTGCATTCAACAAAGTACAAATAACTAATTGTCCCATCAACTGGTAAATGGGATCTTAAATCTAAATACAACATATCTGTAGAAATGAGTATACATAAGTAAAGTGTGGTCACATTTGGCACTAAACGTGTGCATATAATGACAGCTATATGCCATAGCATGAACTAATCATCATTCAGTTCCCTAACTTCCTTAATTACATAGAAATAAGGTGTTATCTGATATGATCATATATACCTTTTTGTTACTGTAAAGTATCCCTCGAAGTAGGTTATCCCAAAGAACACAGCCTCTCTGAAATGTCATATATCAGACCTCAGTGAAAATGTGAGTCCACCGGAAAATTAGCATCAGCATAAGATTGCATCAGGCAATTAAGGACGAGATTGTATGGCATTGGCCCAGAAGGCCAGAAGATAGGTAGATAATCCAACCTCGTCGATTATGCAGTTTATGCTCATGCAACCACAGAACACTGAGAACAGCAGTTACATGAATGTGTCGAAAACTGAGATATGCACTGCTGTTGTTTAGGTAACATGGATGCAGCAGTTACATGAATGTGTCAGTAATTATGTAATACGTGACAGCACGAGTTGATCATAAATTTACTAGAATCTGAATTAAAGAAATACTACAGCGCATAGATCTGATTTGAACCAACTATTTTGAAGAATACTGATTCGACTTTGAAAAACTCGCAACTATTCTAAATTTCTAATGTTCACGATATGTTGTTTGCTTACAGAATATTGGTTTTCAAATGAAGTGAATATATGGAGAACTTGCAAATAAAATTTGACAAGATCAAGAATCAATATTACATGACAGAATAGCTAGAACAATGACTAAATTGCCGATATGAAAATGAACTTTTGACAGCTGCAACACAAAGTACCTTCAACCAATTGGGAAGAATCAATATTTTAGACAAAGAAAACTAGAACAATTACTACACCTTCAAGGCTTCAACCCATTTGATATTTCAAATTGCAATCTTGCAAATTCAAGGATAGGAACCGGAATGGATCAGTTAGTGCACTTGAAAGCGTAGGTGAGTAGAAGTGGCCTATCAGATTTTGGCATCCATATAGTTTGGATTACTTGTCAAAGTTCAGGCCAAAAGTAATGGCTAAAATTTCCTCAGAAATGAAGCTTTTGTAGATTCTCTTCATTGTAAATATCAGTACCAAGTAGTCTAGGAAGAAAATACACTTCAATAATGAGTGATTGTGATGTGCGGATACATACTGGACACAACACAAATACTCTACAATAAAATAGGACAATCCAAAATCAATACGCACCACCTCCATATTTTGTCGTGTCTTATTATTTTCCGCACAAGATTGGTGGTTGTAAGTCATACATATTGCACAAACACTTATATACCTCCGTGTTTCACAATAATATGAACAAGGGCAACTCATGTTCCCATTCTGAAGATAAATAGTTTAAATAAATTCAAGTCTGGAGAAGAAAAATAAAACATCTCCAAAGTTCTATAGGAAATCAAAATCTCAAAATTCCAGTCATGACATTAAGTGTTACCCTGATAACTCTTGATAATGCTAGCTAACAGGCCCAATGTAACCTCAAAACAACATATCAGCTAAACATATCATACAGAAGTCAAGCTTGTGGACATTTCACAGATACATGCCATATCACTAACAGGAAATTTTCACCATTTACTTGCATAGTAATTGTGCAAATTTACTGCAAAAAACTGTCAACCATAAGAGCATCTCCAATAGAGGGGCTGAAAATGATATCTTGGGACACAAATTTATAATAAAAAAAATAAATCTAGAATGGGTTGCAGCAGTGTGGGAATAATAGAAAATGACCGAGTGGACATATTATATGCGCTGACATCATGGCCCACCTTAGGCTACAACTGTACTATAATAAATAATTATTATAGAATGTATAGAACATCTCTACTGAGACCATCATGCGGCTGCAATTGAGCCTTAGTATTCTCCAAAATGACCTCCTACATTCTGAACCTAGAATCTATAAATTGGGATGAGCCTTACTATTGATACCCTAACAAATACAACAATCAAAACTAATGATTGTCTACATACCAATGAATAATGACGTATAAACCTTTTTGCTGCAGCAGTAGTGATCTTCAAAGTCAATTATACATGAATAATACAATCTTTCTGAAATGCACAGGATAACAGACCTACGAAAAACTCATATTTAACACCTGATATCTGAATTTTAGCATCAATATAGGCAAGATAAAGTCCAACACTTGACCACTCATTTTGAGTGGGTAAAGTGCAAAAAATCCCTCCTTCAATTTGCTTCGTTAGCAAAATAAGACTCGATAGACAAATATAGCAATTAAATCCTTCCGCAATATATGACTCGATCAAAATGTCCCCTACCGTTTACAAACAGTCAGATTTGACCGATAGTGACTGTTTTAAAAATAAAAAAATATCCTCTCCCTCTTCCCCATTCACCCCCCTCCCCTCCTCACCCCCCACCCGCCGCGGTGGTGACAGCCTCCCCCCCCCCCCCCCTCCTCCTCCTCCCCGCACGGCTACCCCCCCCCCCCCCCCCCAACCCACCGGAGAGAGAGGAGGGGGGGAGGGGAGGAGAACGGGAAGAGGGGTAAAATCGTCTTTTCAGACGTATTTTAACGTCCAAAATGAAAATGCGAGAATTTTTTAAAGCCAGGGATCTTTAAATGCAAAAACGCAAATCTAAGAAGGAATTTTTGCACTTTACCCCATTTGAGTAGTTCTTGCATCTGCAAAAAAATTATAGCGAAAACCCCTTGTAATATTGTACAACAGAACTTGTCAGTTTGTTGAGAGTTATTTGTATTTACCCCCTCCCAATTGATAATGCTAGTACCATTATCAATTGGGGGGGTAAATACAAATAACTCTTTTGTTGAAAGCCAATGTTATATGCACTCGGGAACTACTTAGCATCTCTTTTGTGAACAATTGGTACAACCAACTAGCATTTAACTTTACAAGGTAATCTTGCAAGAAGAAAATGTGCTTGCACGAATAATTCTCACATAACCTCCACAAACAGCTGTGTACGCAGCAAGGATCGAGAATATATATAACCAGTAACCATCACCCCATATAAAAATTTAGAAGAGTACGGCATACAATCTTGTTGTCGAAAGCCAATGTTATATAGGTCATATGCATTTGTTAACATCTATTAACAATTGGTAATAAGAAAAAGCAACTATGCAAAATATTTTGATATTTATACAAGGTTCATTAAGAATATATTCTAGCTCTATATCATTGCCACCATTATGATCATTGTCACCATTATCATATTCACTTTCGAGCCTTTTCTCCAACAAAATGCGGTTGTTGTATATGGAGCAAAATTCTAAGAGAGCTTCGGGAAAGTCAGAAACATAATCTATCCCTATTTCCTGCATGTCGTCATGAATTGACTGTTCTGACTGGCTGCAGGAAATTGCCAACCTGATCTCTTATTGATAAGACTCCAGAAGATCTGGATGATTCTTGTTGATGTTTCTCAAAAAATCATAAGAATGACCTCTTCTTGTTGATTTTTCTTAAAAAATAAAACTCTTCTTGACGATAGTTTCTGGGTTTCGCAAACAATGTAAACCTCTTCGCCAGTCCCTTTTCGGATTTGCAGGTGGCAACTTGATTCTAAACCCTCCTTTCTGGTGAAATATGAATTGGGAGGACCAATAGGAAGGGCTTTTCCTTGCATCTAATTATGCATGTAACAATATAACAGGACACATGCATCTGGAGTTTCTAAAATGTTAATTAAACAATATCTCACACTATCTCATGGGGTCCGTAAGTTACTTTTAACATATCATCACAGTTTATTCCATATTCACATAACTTTCTACTGCACTTCCAATGTGTTTCTTTAGGCTTAATTTTTTCAGTGCCTATTTGCTTTTGGTATAAAAATCCAGACCAGAATCTTAACAAATTCTCTCTCGAATCAAAATTATTGCACAAACTGGATAAGTTACAAATTCATTATTATTACACCACTAAGTCATCTTTCGAGCTGCATCCCACGATTTCCTACACCATCTTCCATACCATCCACCATCCATCTGATTTCCCCCCTTCCTCCACTCCCCTCTCCTCTTCCTCCCTTGAGATATCTCAGCATCTGTTCTGTAATCGATTTACAAGCCAACCAAAACTTAACAAATTTCATATGTTATTTTACCCATTAATTAACCAATGTAAAATATGAGATATATTTTAAAGAACACAAGCAAGAGACACTGCATTTAAACATGTTAAGTAAATCCTTCCCAATGACAGCAACTGGAATCAGCATTTCAGCACCTACACAGCTACAAGCAATCAAACAACATAAGTTGGAATTGTAACTTCATCATTTGGTCAGAACAAACTCCAACTCCACATGCTTTTAACATTTAGACAACCAAAAGAGAGATTCAGAAAAAGACACTACCAGTTCCTACCATTAGTTAACTACTTGACTGTATTTGTAAATCACTAGCAAAATGTTAGCTTTAGAAAGTAATCTAGTAGAGCTTATAATGTTTTAAACATACGACATGAAAGTGCAGGCAAAATGTAAGTGGTCTATCAGATATTTAACACATATTCTGGACTAGTTATCTGGATTAGTTATCAGGTTGACAAGGACAAAAGCATCCATAAAATTTTCCTTAAAAGGGAAAAGCTACTACAGATTTCTTTATAGACAATTAAATTACTAGGATATAGTACCACATGTTATCTTGAGACTTTAAATTATTACAAAAGACTGGGTATGGACCAAGTGAACTTGTCATAATTCAAGTTTACAAAGATGCAAAGGCATGGTGCTTGGAACATATCAAGTTCCTGAGATATGAAAATGAAAAAACCAACATACAAGCAGCAGTAGCAACAACAAAGCTTTTATCCCAAATTTCTGGGGACGTGTCTTTGAATCATCTTCTTCCATTCGGCTCTGTTAAGGACCATGTTCTCTGTAGCCTAATGAAAACCATCTCCTTCTTTAACACTTCAAAACATGTTCGTCTAGGCTCCTAGTGGCCCTTATGGGAGCATCTATTGGTCTGCGCTTCACATGCCAAACCACCCAAGATATCCAATAATCTGTTGATAAATCTACCAAGCAACGATATCCAACTCACGTTTTAGAACAAAACTAGCTAAAAAATTCTACTTTCCTGTGTGTGTGTAAAACTCATAAGATGAATTTCTATATGTTGTTGTTAGGGTAAATCACACCAGAGTTCCTGAATCAGAAAATATTAGATGAGCCTGATCTATGACTAAGTGGATATCCTGAATTGCTAGAGGTTGTTGTTGGTCAAATCAGCAGAATGTGATGAGATATTACGACAGTCAATGATTTAAATGTGAGTATCTTAACTTATTTTATCAGATACAGTATTGGAATGACATTGCAATTGTCAATTCTTAGAAATTTCTACATATTGGGATATATGATTGTGTACAAAATTACCAAATTAATGCCGAATGTATTTGACTGTTATGAATAATAACAATAGTAATTAAGAGAACTATAACAACAATTTCCAGCAAGCAAACTCTGTGGGTGGATTTAGAAAGCCTACTATAATAATATGCTAGCAGGTTGATGGGATAACAATATGTTCAATCTAGTGTACTTCACAGAAGTATCTGCTGAAAAGCACTTTGCAAGTATTGAGTCACATAAGTACAATGCACAAACGGTGAACACAATATAGGGTTTTGGTTCCTGTTTAAAATGGAGCGCTTGGAGACACTGTCAGCATCTTTGCCAAAATGGCAAAACAAATTTTGTTTGGTTCCCAACGTTTGTTGTTTTCACCATATAAAAATGGGTGAAAACGGAAAACACTAAACGCTCGCGAGAGCACCTTTTGGTGTTTGTCATTTCAAATGGGAACCAAAGTAGCTTAAAATGTTTAGGAGTTCGCTACATGTGAAATTATTTTTGAGTGTCCCTATACCAAATCGTCACTTCACTTGAGTCTAACCTATGTCAAAATCTCAAACTTCCATTAGGGATTTAATGGGTTGAACCAAATCAATGGGAATCATGGATACATAACAGCATACTGACAAATAATATCCACCACACCACATAAATCTATATCTAACTGCCAACTAAAAACAGGTAAATTTTGGCACTACAATTTAAAGCGTCTTTTTTTAATAGAGGTGGTGATACTAGAACATTTTTGATAGAATTTCCTTTCTTTCTTCGAATTACGAAGGGAAGAGTCCCATGCACCCCCCCCCCCCCCCCCCCCCCCCTAATCATTGTTGGGGAAAAAATGGATAAATTGACATATTTAATCGTGTCTCGTAGTATAACACTTTTGCATATTATTAATTCATTCAACATGCCTACGAAGGGTGCCTTTATTATCGTGGCATAATTAGTCATACCTGCAAAAATATCACCCAAGAGCAAGAGGGTAGAACTGAATAAACATCAGAGAAGAATCTTCATAGCACGGTGATGATGGCGTTTACTAGCTAGGTCAAACCTACATGAAATTTTATATTCTTAAAAACTTGGAAAGTACCACTGTTTGAAGTAAATGGATCATGCGCATGTACAAAGTTACCAAATTAATGCCAAACAAATTGATCAATACTGATAATAACAACAAGAATTGAGCAAGATATCGTTTAGAGAGGATTTTAAATGCCTAATAATAATAGTAGATTGAAGACATAAAAACACAGTCAATTGAACTGAATGTACCTCAAAGAAGTATCTGACAAAAAACCCTTAGCAAGTATCGAGTCATTCATTAGTAGAATGTAGAGATGGTGAACACAACATAGATTCGTGGAACCACATTTTCCTCCATATACCAATCAAAGCTTGATTTTCCCAGCACAAGCAGCAGTATAAGTCTCCAGCAGCGTCGGCAGCCTATCCTTGTGCCGCAGAATAACACCCTCCACGAAATCCCTCTCGGTGATGTACATGAAAGCGTAAAAGTCGCGCTCTCTGCCGATCAGCTCATTAGACTTCATGGTCCCCATCACATGATGCCTGGGAATCAACCTCTTCTCCAGGCTATAGTTGATGAGCTGCGGGCGGAGAGTGACGTACGCCAGCATGCATCCCGCCATTCCTACCAAGAACTCCATCTTCCCGCGAATGTTCAACTTGGACAGACAGAGCACGAACGGGTGCTTCCTCAGGGCGCTGCTCAGCTCCTCCTCTGACCACCCCAGGCTCCTGTAGATCTCCATCTTCGCCCTCAGCGTCTCGCTCGTGAGGCCGCTGAGGGACAGCAGGCAGCGTGTGTACATCGGAGTCCCGGGGACGAACCCGAGTTCTCCGGCCCGATTCAGCAGCGCCTCGATCGAGCGCGCACCACTGACGAAGAACCCATGGCCCTGACGAGGAGCACGCCGATGTTATCCGTGGTGAGGCCTTGGTTCTGGAGGAGGGTGAGCTTGGTGGCGATCCCGATGAGGCGGTTGTGGGTGAGGGCGAGGAGGAGCTTCTTGGTGCAGCCGCGGAGGAGGGAGGCGAAGAAGTGGGCGCAGAGGCGGCGGAGGCGAGTTGGAGGGTCTGGGGGTTGGCGACGACGAGGCGACGAAGGTCGGGGCTGGAGAAGCCGAGGGAGGAGAGGACGCGAAGATTGGGGGCCATGGAGAGGTCGACGCTGGTGCAGAGGATGCGGGGGTAGCGGGAGAGGGTGCGGATGTCGGTGAAGTCGTTGTGTTTGAGGAAATTACGGACGGAGTCGGACGGTCGGGGGAGAGGAGGTGGGAGATGCGCTTGGAGGCCCTGGTGGCGGCGGCCGGGGAGAAGCCAAAGGAGACGATTAGGTACTTGGTTATAAAGGCGGGGGGTGGGGGTGGGGAAGTGAGGTGGTGGTGTTTTGGGAGGAAGTGGAGGCAGGAAGTGCGAAAGTGGTGCTTGAAGCAGCAGAAACATCGTGACGATGGTGTGTGCTTTTGGAGCGGAGGAAGATTTGTGTGGGTTCAAAACACGTCAAGATCCGCACCCGGAAATCGGATATGAGTCGTGGGTACGTCCAGTCCATGTCGCAGCATCGGTGATAGAACACTGTCTAAACTATCAAAAATATCAAGTAAAAAACTACACAGTAATATCTCAACTCCAAAAGAAGAACAAGATGACAATATATAATACGCAATCACAATGCTAAATGAGATAAGGCATGATATGATATAAAGCAAGAGAAATCCAAAGTCACAAGTCTAAACAACACCAACATCAAGTCTAAATCCAATATATCCCAAGTGTACAAGATGACAATATATAATACGCAATCTCAATGCTAAATGATATAAGGCACGATATGATATAAAGCAAGAGAAATCCAAAGTCACAAGTCTAAACAACACCAACATCAAGTCTAAATCCAATATATCCCAAGTGTACCAAGTAGTTGTCGGAAACCTGATTCTTATTCCTCTTTTCCATGCTTTATTTTTTGCTTTGTTGGGGAGATCAAAGGGTTTTATTGTCCAGCTTTTCCATCAAAAATCTCGTTGAAACATGTGCAGTGCAGTACTCTGGGCCTGCTTGTTTGCTACATATGCAGCTAAATTGGGCTGCTTTTTGCTTTGGCCTGCATATCCAGCCCACTTTCATGTTTGATTATATAGGCTAGGGAGGGGGGATGGCTGAACCCGACCTGGTTCTATCCTGATCGTGGGTTAGGACTGGACTTGGCTATTTTGGTCAAATCCCAACCCCGGACCGAAATCCGTCAAATCCGGTCCGGACTATTCATATATATGCCTTTTCGACTTTTCCTATTTAAAGATGGTAGTCAATATCAGAGTATGAATTGTCATCCTTGTCGAGTGGTGCCTGTTTTGTGCCAAGAAAACTATGGACAATAGTTGGGCTTGCCGTGGAACTTTGATGGGTATGAAACGTAAGTTATCGGTGTTCCCAAATTTTGCCACATAAGAGCATCTTCATCGCAATTGTCTTGTAATGTATTGTGATTCCTATGTAGCATAACACACAAGACAATATTTTTTTCTAGGTGGCAAACTACATTCACAAAAGACAACGAAGTAGAAAAGTCTTTTCCAATGCAAAAGTATTGAGATTACTTTTTTCAACTTTCAAGACAACTTCTCATTTTCTTCCTTTTTCTTAAAACGTTTATTCATAATTGATGACATGGAGGTAAAGACATTGTCAAGTGCATTGTCTAGAACTAGACAACCAATTTCACAACAAGAGATGCAATCACACCCTACATTAGACTAATTCGGAACTTAATTTGAAAGCCATATTCCAATTTTAGGAATATCAATGAAGCCTTTTTTGGCTCATCCCTAATATGAATTTCTAATCCCCCAAAACCTGGACTTTTCAATCGGAAATCAACGTCGGATCCCGGCTATCTGAAAAAGGCATCATGCCGCTCCCTTGGGTACGAAGGTAAGCCATAAACAAGGGTGGTCTACGATCATGTATTCACTCCTCCCTTGCCGCTACTACCAGCTCGAGAACATGAAAACGTGAATGAATTGGTCTTAGCTACTCTTCGGGGTGGGACAAATCAATAGGAAATGCCATTTGCTTCAACATAACATACGAGAATAATAATGAACTTCTATGTGAGTGCTTACCTAAAGAGTGCTAGCAAAAATAAAAAAAAGCCTATTGCAAGCACCGCTACGCGCTACTTACGAACCGTACGCTTATTTACACTTCTTGCGCCTAAAAGTAAAACGGATAGACATAAGCTTCTCTATCTCTGGATACCTGGTTTCGCAGTCGGTCATCCGTTTGCTGAGGTAGTAGATTACCTGCTCTTTCTTTTCTGTCTCATCATGCTGACCCAAGATCTTTTTAATGAATAGATCCGATCGCAACTTCGAATATGGAATTTAAAGGGATCAAATAGGAAACTCTGAATCATATAACTAATGTGTCAGGAGAAATTGGTACAAGAAGCTATGGATACACTTCTTGATAATGGGATCCGTGGGCAACCAATGAGGGATGGGCATAATAAAGTTTATAAGTCATTTTCAGATGTAATTGAAGGTAAAGAGGGGAGATTTCGCGAGACTCTGCTTGGTAAACGGTTCGATTATTCAGGACGTTCTGTCATTGTCGTGGGTCCTTCGCTTTCATTACATCAATGTGGATTACCTCGAAAAATAGCAATAGAGCTTTTCCAAACATTTGTAATTCGTGGTCCGATCAACCTGCTATCGGACATTTATTTTTGATTAGGTACTATGTACTATTCCAGTCTCCAATCCAAATATCTTCTATAACTTTTGCCACATAAGCCTCATAATTTACTTGATAATTGAATTGGAGAATGATTTTTAAATAAAACTTTGTCATTCCTACGTGGCAACAATTTTTTTTTCAAAGTCACAATAGGGTTGGAGTGCTCTAATCATAAAATCCTGACTATTTAATCATCCATTTGACCAAACTTTAACCCCTAACACTTTATGTTTTATCTGATATCTCCCTTATCATCAGTTTTCTTCTCGTTATCTTGAGAAAGAAAGTAAAAAATGAACCCCTTAAAAAAATTGCTTAATAAATACAATTAAATGAACAAATATTACTTTACAAAAAAACTCATTTCTTATCTCCTCCCTGGTATTCCTCCCTTCACCTCCCCTACATCAGTTCCCGATCATGACCTTCCGCAACACCGAACACTACTCCCAACACCCAAGCTCTACCAATAAAACCGGAAAATATCTTCACCATTGACCCAAAGCTTCACCGTTAAGGTACTAGGTTAGCCAAACATGCAAAAACCACATTTGCACCTTCACTATATTTGATTCAACGAGTGTCCACCCAACTCGCTAACCATTATGCTTGTTCAACTAAGTTTATTGTACTTAACTTCAGATTTTCCAATATACGCAGTGTATCAAATATGGTTGAAAGACATTATGATCTACTGAATTCTCATAAATTTGTGCTTGAAGTTGTCTAGTTCATAATCTGCAAGATCTAAAATATATGGCTTAATGTCATTTTTGCCTTCTCATTGAAGTGTAGCAAGCAATGTATATCAAACTTACTCATTTATTGTTATTTGTTTCATCCAATTTCTATTTGTTCAAGAACACATTTCAGGCTCCCAAATGTTACTCGTTGAGACCACTACTAAGGGGATAGACAGAGAGGCATGCATCATCTAAAGCATAGTTTTTAGTATCGGCCGATAGGGTTAAGATTAGATCGACACCGATACGGTTTGGCATGTCCCGATTCGATATTGACCGATACAGACATTGAAAGTCTCTTTTTTCGATCAATTCGACAAAAAAAATTTGAACAAAAAGAACAATCAGCAATGGTGTAAAAGCATAGTTAAGTTGTAAAAGCGTGTAAAAGAAGAAAACTCATCTATCGCATATATAAACCAATCAGCAATAGTGACTACTATTTTATTCAATTTCAAAACTACTAAGAAACAATAATAAAAATATTTAAAATTATGCCTAAATGTATAAAATATATTTTCTAAAATGTCAATTATTTGTTTTCCGATTCCAAATATTTCGATACTCCGATCCGAAACTGTCGGTACCGCCAGTCCCGATACTCATAGGAATGGTCCGATACCGATTCTGATACCGCGAACCTTGATCTAAAGAGGATTCTAAACAAACCTCGTTTTTGTGACTACTCATTAATGCAGGTAGGGTTTCACTAACTTGAATACTTAGATGTGATTCTCTCCTGTATTGAATTAATTCCAGTTACATAAACAGGTTGTTGTAGTTTCATCGGCGGTGAAGTTAGTCTCAACACCTTGCAAAAATGGCTAAGACAATACAGTCACTCACAGGGGCCAAGAACATCCGAATCAAGACAGTTATAGATCCAGGTTCCAAGCTGACATGAGTGTCAAAATGCAGCTTGATGAGATTGCAGCTCAACTTGACTTCTCTCAAATCACCCTGGTGTGATTTTAGATGGATTGCCTTAGGATATATATCCTTGTTGTTTCTTGACCCTTTTGCTGTGAATTGTGAGAAAATTCCACATTATATACCAAATGTTGGCTATTATAGATTCCTTGAAGGCCATATAAATCCCTTTTCAAAATGAAATGTTGTCCCCCAGTCCCCTTTTACTTTATGGTTACTAAACTGCATGTTGTTTAATTGTAGGTTCTTTTCTCCTACCAAATGCAAGAAATAGGGAAGTTGGTCACTTCTTGGGGTGGCAATTTTCCTCTCGATTTTGGTTCGGTTTCCCGCCCCGAACTGGACGGGTTTGGGAATCATATTCGGGATTGAAGATTTTTTAAAATCGCCTACCCCAAAAATTTTAAGAATTTTTTTTGTATATGAGAGATATACATACCGTGGTAGTTACTGTTGGCCCAATGTTTAAGTTGAGTTTTTGAATATGGCAAATCGATTAAGTTTAGCATTATGATAATCGATCGATCACTATAGTAACATCTACTTAAACTCGGCATTGTCCAGATATGCTTAAATGTTATCATATTTGCTTCTGTATATTTCCTCGTTAGTCCAACATGTACTTACAAAAAGCAATAAGTAAGATCATCATGGACATATGTAACGAAGAAATAATGATGAGCCAAAGACGGCATTATACTAGAAGATTTATCTGAACCGCTTACGACTTATCTGGAGCCTCGCACTCGGGAGTTGTATTTAGATTTCTAGATTTGTTTATCTTTGGATAACTGTCGTCAAAAGAAAATGCGTCTTCAAGACAACGGATATTTCAGAAGATTGACGTCATCAATTGCTCGTGGTTTGTTATGTAATCTTATATTTTATTGAGTCTAGGACTTATGTACATCGAGTCGCACTCGCATACTCAAGTCCACTCAAATAGCCTGAAGCCTATCCGCATATACAAACCCAAATCAAACCAAAACTAGCCTGACCAAAGCCTAGACCACTCTGAAAATAGGCCAACCGAACTCGGACCAAACTCGGTCAACCTATTTTAGAAATATGACTAGTTGTGAAATCCCTGATTTTAAGGCCCCAACGTTCGAAATTTTAAATATTCCATACCGAATTCTGGCCGAACTCAGTTTGAGCATACCCTATAAATAGACATAGATTTTCACATTCTTACTCACTCATCTCTTCTCAATCTTTCTATCTATTAGTGAGCAATACTCGGAGCCTAAACCTTCCTATCTCCAAGATCAACTCCCCAGCCTTCTAGTGCCAAGTGCGATCTCGGTTAGAAGTCTGTCAGAGTTGTAAAAGCTTGGTTTGTCAAGTTTTGTCTTCAGTGTTTGAAGTCGGCGTGCCCTTCGCATTAAACGCACGTGTGAAGTCTTTCGAGCCTTCGGATCAAAGCTCGATGTTGTAAAAAGTCTGCAAGCCTTCGGATCAAAGCTTGTGATTCACTATTGATGATTATAGTGGATAAAACTCTGAGCAAGAGTTCTCGGGACTGGACTAGTCCTCTCAGAGGGAAACCATTATACATCGCGGTGTTTGCGTTTGCACTCTCTCTCAACTTTACTTCTCTACTTTATTTACTGTTATTAGTTGGTAGCTGTCGTTATTGTGCATATATTTTTAATTGGATAGATTATTATGCTGCACTCTATTCACCCTCCCCCGCTCCCCTCTATTGTTGCCTTATGGTCCTACAATTAGAAGGATTTTTTTTTATTAATTAATAGAGGATATACAAACAATTTAGACGACTCATTTTTTAGCCGTTTCCAAGCTTCATTATATATATATATATATATATATATATATATATATATATATATATATATATATATGCCAATAATTGTCATGAAGTCTTGTTTCGCGGTGAGAAACATGGAGTTTCCTCGAAGACTGTTTGTTAAATCCGTCATGGTTGTACAAGAATGAGAGTCATAACTTATGTCCTAGATTTTCAGAAGAGAACAAGCAAAGGGTTCTTCTTGGAGGAATAGTATGGGGAAGAACAAAATAAATTGCAGTTCTGTAATAAGTAACCATTTTATTTAAATATATGGATGAACAAAGTCAGAAAATTGAATCGTGTACAAACTAGAAAATCAACAGCAAAATTGGAGTTATCGGAGGAGCCTGATTATGTATCCCCCCCCCCCCCACCCCACCCCCGGAAAAAAAATCAATACTGCATTTGGTGCCCTAAGACTGGGTACATTAACTTCCAGCAAATACACAACACTTGGTGGCGAGGAAAACTTAAAGCAATGTTAAGAGGTCTTTGAGACAGAGACAAATTAACAAGATTGAAATAAAAATAGATGCTGATAAAAATCTTTTTTCTATGGAGAACTAAAAGTATAAATATACCATAGTATTCATTTGCATTCGCTATCATGCCCATAAGAAGTGTAAGAAATTGATATTTAGCATGTTGCTTACTGTCGAGCTGTCAACGAAGTGTATCCTACAACAAGCAATTACAATGGCATAGTTGCGAAGGAGAAACTTATCACAAGAACCTGTGAAAGAATTAAAGCAGAAAAACGAGTCATGTAAAATCTTCTAGAAGATCGAAAGCAAAATTGGAGTTACCTGAAGAGACTTGTTATGATGCCTCTTCATTGTTCCATACTATTGATCTCATACATCAGTATGATTGTGATGACAGCAAAGTTTCAATAAAGCCCTGAGACTCAGTACATCAGCTTCCAGGAAATACACAATCATGACCATAGTAGTTTCATTACGCAACACTTGGTGGCGACGAAAGCACCAAGGTTATTAGGTCTTTGAAGAAAAGGTAAAGAAGATTAAATAACAATGGTCACCGATACAAGTCCTTTCTTTCTACTGAGAATTAATAGTATAAAGGTTCACCATATTCCTCTTACTTTCATCACCAAACATAAATCTCTCTAATTCGTATATTGACATATCTTCAAATCCAGCTGCGAGTTCTTCCCCGTCTCTGAACATTTGCAAACAGCAGAAAGTACATCAATTTGCATAGTATTGTAATCTCGTTGCAAATTCTTGATCATATCCTTGCCAGCTTTCTGGACACTGTGCATCTTATAGTTTATTGATGCTGCTGCTAATTGTCTGGTTGTCATCCTTCACGGATGTTCTTTCAAAACAAACAAGGAACTCAGTGTTCCCCTTGGCACCCTTTATAGGAGACTCTATCCAGCCCTTGTTGCAAAACCCAAAATCTTCAACACCCTTTGTAATCCTTTCAAGAACTTCCTTGTGCACGTCAGGATCTTTCACGATGCCACCACTCTTCACTTGAGATTTGCGAGCTTCAAACTGAGGTTTAACTAGTGTCACCAGTGTAGACTCCGTCTTCATAACATTAACTACAGCAGGCATTACCAGAAGTATAGAGATGAATGAAAGGTCTAGGGTCACCAAGTCAACTGCCTGTGGTAGCTCAGAAAGATATCTCAAATTCGTCCGCTCGATCACCGAGACACGCTCGTCTCGACGAATTTTATCAGCCACTTGCCCGTACCCCACATCGACGCCATAGACAAAGGATGCCCCATGTTGTAGCAAACAATCGGTAAATCCACCTGTCGATAGGCCAGAATCAAGAGCTACTTTTCCGGCAACATCGACACCGAGTTTTTCGATAGCAGCCTCCAGTTTGAAACCTGCCCTGCAGACGTACTTTGGGACCTCGGCCTTTATCTCCACCGTGGATTTATCGGATACGAGCGTACCAGATTTATTTACAACTCGTCCATCAACAATAACTTTGCCTTGCAAGATCCATGACTGAATGAAGTTTCGGCTGTACTGTTGGTATTGCTCGAGACATACCTCATCTAGTCTCTTCTTCTTTCTTGGAAGCTTAATGCTTTCGGATCTCGCAGCAGCAAAGGTTCTCAAGGGACATGATCGCAATATGGTTGACTTGAGGGAAGAAGAAAGGAATGTTGTGGCAGATGAGATAGACATGGGAAAGCCCACTGACAATGTCCTGTAGCTCAAAACACTTGGAAAATAATGCAGGAGCAGAGGTTTTAGCTGGTTTCCTCACATTTAGACCGATGCTCACAACCTGCACAACAACATGGAACACACTGCCAATCAATTAGGTTGAAAAAGAAAGCTTAACTGAATACATGATTGGGGATCTGAACGAACGTGAAGCTCTTGGGAAACAATGCAGGATTCAAGAGACTAACACTTAACACTATAGGCACCTGATTTAGATCACCAGCATTGTGAATCAATTTAAGGTTCGAAGTATCGGCCGATACGTATCGGTATCGGCCGTATCGGTTCGGATTTGGGGTATCCAATCCGATACTCATAAAAAATATGGTATGGCCGAGACACGGTCTAAATTTATTGTATCGGTCCGTATCGGCCGATAAATAACCGATACAGACCAATACGGATACGTATCCAGTAATATCCATTAAAAAGGAGGCTTCAAATCAGCAAAAAAGAGGATTTACCTTTCTAGAAGTTGCTCCGCCGCCGCCGCCGCCCCTTCTCTGATGAAGTCGCCTCCTCGTTGAGGAAAAAGAAGTGGGAAGGACAGAGAGAAAGGGAGGCTGCGTTTCTATCCTCCCGTTCGTAGGGTTAGGGTTTGGGAAGGCTTTTGATAAGGGAACTGCACATTTTATTCGGGACTGGCCCATTGAAAATTTAGAAAAAATTACAAATTTGCCATCATGAAAGTTACTCGGGACTAGTCAACTGTTATAATCAGGACTGTCAAAATTTTGGCAGTCCTACCACTTGGAAGGACTGTCAAAATTTTGACAGTCCCATTTCCTAAAATTACAAGTTTTCCAAAGTTACTTGGGGCTAGCCCAAATTGTTATAATCAGGACTGTCAAAATTTTGACAGTCCTACCACTTGGAAGGACTGTCAAAATTTTGACAGTCCTACAAATTGTTAGGACTGTCATAATTTTGACAGTCCCACAAGTTATGTAAACTGTCAAAATTTTGACAGTCATAATTTTAACCCACTGAAAATTTTATATAAAACTAGGACTGTTAGGATATTGACAGTCCCACAAGAAATGAGGACTGTCAAAATTTTGACAGCCCTCATTTGGGGCTAGTCCAAGTGGAAGTCATTTGGGGCTAGCCCAAATTGTTATAATCAGGACTGTCAAAATTTTGACAGTCCTCATTTGGGGCTAGCCCAAATTGTTATAATCAGGACTGTCAAAATTTTGACAGTCCTCATTTGGGGCTAGCCCAAATTGTTATAATCAGGACTGTCAAAATTTTGACAGTCCACATAGCTTGTGGGACTGTCAAAATTTTGACAGTCCTACAAATTGTTAGGACTGTCATAATTTTGACAGTCCCACAAGCTATGTGGATTGTCAAAATTTTGACAGTCCTAATTTTAACCCACTGAAAATTTTATATAAAACTAGGACTGTCAGGATTTTGACAGTCCCACAAACAATGAGGACTGTCAAAATTTTGACAGTCCTCATTTTAATTGTCAGGATTTTTTTTTTAGTTTATTTATATTTACTTAGTTTTGGATTTTGATTTTTTTATTTAGTTTAATATCCAAAATAAAATATGTTATCATTGAACCCAAAAAATAAAATCTAACGTACGAATATTACGTCTGCCGTCGACCAGACTTCAAACGGCCATAACTATTTGTTTTCAAATCGTTTTTCGTCACACAATAGGTCTATTTGTATATTTTCGACGAGAGTAACACAATTCGTGTAGAGAGAATTTTCATCCGAAGTAAGACGTACATATTACAGGCAAAAATATAAAATATAAAACTTTAAAGTATCATAACTTTTGACTGGGAGATCGAAACAAGCTCCAGTTTGAGCCAAAATGACCGTATGGAAAAGTATTTCGGGATAAACGGACTTCCCAAATTTTTAGAATCGCAAAAAAATGATGTTTCGACCTCCAAATTTTACTTTTGGTAAATTTTTTTTTTTTTTTTTACAAATTTTTTAATGTACCAATAATAAATTTACTATTTTAAATAACATAATACTTTAACAAATTTTAAGGATAGAAATTTTAAGGATATTTTGAAATTGGCCCCCCCAACAATTAACAAAAATAAATTAACAGAAAAAAAAATTTAGGACTGTCAAAATTTTGACAGTCCTACCAATGGAAAGGACTGTCAAAATTTTGACAGTCCTACCAATTTGTAGGACTGTCAAAATTTTGACAGTCCTAAAAATTCAACATACATTTTTAGGACTGTCAAAATTTTGACAGCCCTTCCAATTGGTAGGACTGTCAAAATTTTGACAGTCCTAAAAATCAACATTTTGACAGTTCTTCTATTTTTTCATTTTCTTTTTTGGTTTTGACGGCGACGACGATGGGAGGCGCGGCGACGGGAGGTTGCGGTGGAGGACGGGGGAGGAGGCGGAGGAGGACGGCGGGAGGGGGGAGGGTTTGGGAGGGTTTGGAAGTAGTGGGCTAGTATGAGTAAAATGTTGGGTTAGTATAAGTAAAAGTTTCTCTTCAGTGGGCTAGCCCCAATCCTGGGCTAGCCCCGAGTAAAATATGCAGTGCCCTTATCAAAAGCCGTTTGGGAAATGGGCGGCTGATAAATAAAGGCTAGTGATAAGTGCACTACACATTTTACTTTTGGCTAGTTCATTGAAAATTTACAAAAATTACAAGTTTGTCATCCTAAACGTTACTTGGAGCTAGCCCATTTTATCATTGATAATTAAAGTTTGTCACTCCCAAAATTCACTCGGGACTGTTATAATCAGGACTGTCAAAATTTTGACAGTCCTACAAATTGTTAGGACTGTCATAATTTTGACAGTCCTAATTTAAACTCACTGAAAATTTTATATAAAACTAGGACTGTCAGGATTTTGACAGTCCTACAAGAAATTAGGACTGTCAAAATTTTGACAGTCCTAATTTTAACCCACTGTCTCTGCACATTTATATGTAAAACTAGGACTGTCAGGATTTTGACAGTCCCACAAGCAATGAGGACTGTCAAAATTTTGATAGTCCTAATTTAAATCCACTGAAAAATTTATATAAAACTATGACTGTCAAGATTTTGACAGTCCTACAAAAAATAAGGACTGTCAAAATTTTGACAGTCCTAATTTTAAGGAGCACTGTGTTATACTTCTTTCCTAATCAATTTGTATGGTGTTTGATAGTATCGTATTCTTTAATCTAGTCACAATTCATATTTGTTTCCCTTCAATTCATACTTCCTTGTTTCATCTAGTATGACTTCGCAGGCACTAGACTTGAAGCCAAATTATGTTCGTGCATGGGCAAATATGGGTATCATGTCCGTTCCTTTCATAGCCATTCTAATCATATCTAAACATAGATCGAGGTAACATGGATATAGCTGTCTGTTTTCAGATTTGAAAGCTTTTTGATACAATTAAACTGACATCTGACATGCAGAATAAGCACTTATTAAATAGTTTGAACAACATCTAGGTTGATTACGGAATATTGATTATTGTTCAAGCATCTAGGGTTTAGGACTGTCAAAAATTTGACAGTCCTACCAATTGGAAGGACTGTCAAAATTTTGACAGTCCTTCCAATTGGTAGGACTGTCAAAAGTTTGACAGTCCTAAAAATATATGTTGTATTTTTAGGACTGTCAAAATTTTGACAGTCCTAAAAATCAACATATATGTCAAATTTTGACAGTTCTTTCATTTTTTCTTCTTCTTTTTTAGTTTCTTGTGTGCTGTTATTTTTCTTTGTCATTGTGTTATTATTCATGTCTTCCACGACGTTGGAGTGGAGGACCTAGTGGTAGCGACGGAGGAAGGAGGGGAGGGAGGAGCGGCGGACGCCGAGGGTGCCGAGGTAGCCGAGCACCGAAAGGGGGTACGAGACGGAGGAACGGGAGAGGAAGGAGACGGCGGGAGGCGGGGGAGGAGGCAGAGGCGGTGACGGGAGGCTGCGGTGGAGGACGGGGGAGGAGGCGGAGGAGGAGGGCTCTGACAAGAAAGGGAGGAGGGGGAAGAACTCCGGTGGAGATTAGGGGCGTTTAGGCTAGTATGAGTAAACTATTGGGCTACTATGAGTAAACTTTGTTCATTAATGGGCTAGCCCTTAGTAAAGTTTGTAGTGCCCTTATCAAAAGCCTAAATAAAAAATAAAAAATTTAACCTGTTTTAGCCAACCACATACTCGAACCTGTGACTAAAAAAAAAAAAATTTGCACCATTTTTTATTATCGTATGTATTATTTTTTTATAAATATAATATTATTGTAAGTAATGTTTTATAAGTGAATATTATTGTATGCAACATTTTTTTTATTGTATATAATATTTTTTAAATTAGTTATTTGTATTTATCCTTCCCGCATCCATAATGCAAACTCTATTACTCTCCAATTTTAAAATTACTTAGTACTATCACCCCATTTCTAAAAAATTAGACATTTTTTTTGGGTAACACTAATTACAAATATGTAATTATGAATGATTGGGAACGGGGGGTGGGTGGGTGGGGGGGGTGGTCCACTAATAAAAAAAAATTTGGGGGGATAATAGAGTTTGCATTATGGATTGGGAGATAAATACAAATAACTCAATATATTTTTATAACATTAGTACGATAATATAATTACATCAATTATAAAAAAACTCAAATAATGCATAAATATTAAACAAAAATGTTTAAAATATTTACTATTTTATTGATAATTATTTAATATTTTTGATACCGTCGATAAAAAAAAATCAATACTCCAATTTGATACTGCCGATACTGTCAATACCGATACTCATACAAAATGTCCTATACCAATACTTTGAACCTATAGAATGATGAACAAATCCCTAAAACCTATAAAGAGACCATCCTACATTCTTTAAGGAGATAATGAACAAATCCCTAAAACCCATAAAGAATGATGCAGGAACCCTAGTTGGTAGAATGACATCAACACCTGATTTGTAACTTTATTCAAGAGACTTTCGATGTATAAACACTCTAAACCCTAGTAAATGAGGGTCAAGGAAACGACATTGGAAAGTTAAGGATGAGGCAATTGCAAGGATATTTGGAAGCACAAGATGCAGTTTCTTATTTATTTGACATGGTGGTGGTCAACATTTTGTGTTCATTGTGCAGATGTTAGTCTGTTGTTGGGTTTCTAGAAATGCAAGGGACTTATAATTTGTAAGACCATGCAACTAGGAAGCACAGACATTACGAAAATGTGGGACGTGTTGTGTTTGAAATGTATTTGACACCTTTTAGACACAATCTGGACACTTAAATATTTCAGGGCACACAAAAATGTGTCTTTTTCGTGTCCTTACCATATCGTGTTCACATCCATGCAACATAGATGCCTACTTAAAACAAACTGCACCTAGGAGTTGTGAAAATCTACCGACCACCAAAGCTTGGGGTTGTTTCTCCCAATGTGCATACGTCGGACCTCATTCGATGAATATAATTACATAATTAAATTCGCATTAATATACTTTTACATACTTGTTTAATTTCTTAACAGTTTATTTTGGGACTCTTATATCTAACTATAGACATATATCGATTAAGGTTCTGCACATTTCATCCCTAACTCTACAAATTATTTATTCATATATTTAATAAACAATTGTTTTGTTCTCTTGAATGATTTTATTCCTAGGAAGCATTGCTCCTTGCAATTCTTAATTATAAATTAGTGAAAATAGATACTCGAAGTAATAGACATACACTATGCTAGATTCAAAACCCTAATATGAAATCTACCTGAAAAGGATATGAGAAATAACATATGCACGCCCCAAAGAGACACGATCAGACGGATGTACCCACGGTCAAGTAGTTCATGTAGTTGACACTTTAACTTCTTTAATTCGACAAGGGCCATTCGGTACGAAGCTTTGGAAATCGGTCGGATATTTGGGAAGGTATCGATGGTGAACTCGATTTTTCGGTCGGATAGCATGTCAGGTAGTTCGTTCAGAAACATATCAGAGAATTCTACCACAACAGAAGAAGACTCGACGTTTGCACAATCCTGTCGCATGTCTCGAACTGATGCTAAGTATTCCTCGCATCCATAGTGTAGCATCCGCTGAGCTGACATCGTAAAAATTACCTTGCAGGTCTTCGACGCTTCTGTCGCTGAACCACTCGAGTAGCAGAATTTGACCTCTCCAGGTAGACGAAAGATGACTCGTTTCTCCGTACATTTAATAGTGGTCGAGCAAGCACCAAGCCAATCCATCCCCAATATGATATCATAATCCCGAACATCTAGGGCTAACACAACGAGCGACAGTTTTCTTCTACCGATGACCGCCCTGAAATACTGAACGAACTTGTAGTTTTGTGCGCGATAGGGTACTAACATTGAGGTCTAGATATAACGACGTCATCACTAGCTTGTTTTCTATGGTAAAATCTGTGGATATAAAACTATGCATAGCACCAGAATCAAATAGCACACAAGCAACTATGTTATTGAAAAGCAATATACCTGACACAACGGTGTCCGAAGTGAAGGCTTCTTCCCATGACAAAGTGAACACCCGGCGTTGAGCTTGACGACGATCATATTGCAGTGTGGCTCGATTTACTTGAGTTGCTGCAGCAGGAGTTGGATATTGAGGATGGTGGTCAGAGTAGCGCGTGCGGTCACAAATAGCATGGTTTGGATCACCACAAATGAGGTATAACCTGTTTCTTCAGCGACAGTTGTTGAAGATATGCCCAGTCTTCTTAAAAAAATTACAGTATGGACCTAGGTTCCCTTTATGATGACTGTCGTTATTTGGACGCTTTGAAGCGTTGTTTCCTCTTGTATTGTTAGGACGCTTGTGATTGGAAGTATGCACAGCACCGACAGCAATCGAAGGATACTGCAGTTCGAGGGAAAGGACATGGTTAAGAACTTCCCGCATTGTCTAATACTTGGGAATGACCACGTGCGCATGGATGGCAGGTCGCAGGCCACCTTTAAATCGTCTTGCGTGACTCACCGTATCATGTAGGTAGGAGCTTGCAAACTTGGCAAGCCGATTGAATTCGGCAGAGTACTGCTTCACTGTCATATTGCCTTGTCGAAGCTGCACAAACTCGTTCTCCTTTTGCCGATGAATGGGAGGGGGTATGAACTCCTCTTCAAACGTACTACCAAAGGTAGCCCATGCAATCATATCGTCTTCAATATCTAAGAAGAGAGATCTACGATGTACGTTCCACCAATCGTGCGCATTCAAACGGAGCTGCAATTGGGCACATGTAACTCGCTTCTCCTCAGGTACCTCAAGAAGTTTAAAGTGGTCCTCAAGCTTTGCTAGCCACTCTAAATCCACGATCAGATCTTCAGTCCCTCGGAAAGACGTGTTGCAGACCTTCTTGAAGTTAGCAAAGTCAAAGGTAGCCATATCCTTCTTCTTTAGAGTTTGAGGTATTTCGACTTCAGGCATGGGTCGCTCCACCGGTGCCACTGCTGTCATTACAGAATGGTTGGAGGCTAAGGTCTGAACAATCTGCTGCAGGACATCTACCTGCTTCTGTTGGACTATAAATTAGGCTTCTAGATTGCTTTCAAACTCACTCTGGCGCTCTTCCGCCCGCTTCTCGGCTCGCTCATGACGAGCCTCATCCCTCTGTTGGCTCGCCTCAAGCATCTGCATCATCCGTTCAATTGGATCGACAGGGGCATAGCTCGCTGGCTTTCGAAACTTTTTGAGTTACCGAAACTACTTTCCTGTGCTTGTACCTCTCCTTGTGCTAGCGTTGATGCCTACGCTTGGGTCATTCCTTCAAAAGAAAGTAACTTGATTAGTCTCATAACGTATTATGGACTCACTGTATGGAACACATCTCATTTTGGCCGAACGAGTTCAAGAGTTCGCATAGGGAACAAATCGTTAAAGGAACTTTTTTGACATGAGGGTCAAAGAATCTTGAAGCCATGCTCTGATACCAATATGTCATGCCCTGGTTCCATAGAATCAATAGTTTTCCCCTGGACGTGATGCCGTGCATACCTAAGTTGCTGCAACGTACAAGGCCATGGTATTCGATATAACGAGCACATATTCATAGTACACAGATAATTAAAATACAATATTGAAACAAAGAAAAGTTTTCTTTATTGATAATGAACGTCATTTACAAACTCTCGAACAAGTACAAAAAGTTTTTACACTGGCTTACAAAAGCGGACGCAAAAATGAGAAAGTCGTCCGATACATTACATCATTTTACTAAAACTTCAAAAGCTATAGACACCTTCGGTCAAAGCTATCGCCTTACCACGGAGCTACATAAGATATATGCACGAGCTCTTGGAACTTCAAACATGCTTCAAAAGGGGCACGAACAGGATGTGCCGGTAGGTGGACTGAATTGGAAAGTCGCCTTAACTCCTTACAGGATCGCCTTGGCGCGAAGAACCTGTTGCAACGAGGGTCAGTACATCAAAATGCACTGGTAAAGGCAAGCTAACCCAACTATATCAATCAACACGTTATTTATGTGAAGCATGCAAGTTATTATGTGGTCTTTCTATCTTGTCTTAGTTCAAGTTATAAGTAAGCAATGAATATAAAAATTTACTGAAATAAATATGCCACCGTTAGGTGACTTTTACATGCCTGTTTTAACCACCTGCACAACACTTATCATGACCTTCCCTGCCATAAAGACATAGTTAGCTTGAACAGTTTAAATATACGTGAGGGTCACTGGCGTGAAGTCATAGTAGACAAGTTAAGTAATGGACTAAGATGGTATGCAACGCGAGGAACATGAAGTGGTACATGTTATCCCGTCATGTACATGAGACTATCGTGAAGTTCCATCCGGATTGGATCGGTGCCAGTGCCCCAGCGACCGTCCGCAGGAACCATAGAACCTTGTGCACAAGTTGTCCGTGACCAAGCGGCGTCTAATACTAAGTTATCAAATGATGCAGCTCAAGGCAACACAAGCACGAGACAAGTAACATGACATGATCTATTTTGCATAGTCTTCATGTTCAGTTTATTGCATAGTAAAGTATGTTCTATACATAGCACAATATTAGAAGAATATATATATTCTAACTAGACCTGAAACACGATGAAAGAATATTCTAAGCGAACTAGCATGCAACAAGGTAACCGTTCACAAGTTGATTGACAAGCATAAAGTAATCCAAGTCTATTCTATTTTATTTTGATATCTTTTAGTTATTATGGTATCGTTTGATCGGAACAATCAAGAGAGCAAGATTATTGGTGTAAAAACTTGGAAGAATGATCAACTATAGAAGTATAGCCACTCACAAGTTGGTGGAGAGAGGAAAGGAAAGAGGTGCTTCAAGACTTTGCTCGCGCGACGCCTGCTGCACGATCACCTGCATTGCCACATACAACTGATCAATACCTCCACTCCTCTTTTCCAAGCTTGAAATAAAAGCGCACTTCAATGAACCAAAGAAATGAAAACCATCAAAACTGTTCAAGAAAATGCAAACTCGAAAACCAACTTGAAAGCACGAAAGCAACAATGCAACAGCGAAAACTAGGCAAGAAAACTTGTAACGGAGAGGTCCCTCTTGACTCTGCCGCTAAGTCCGTTATTGGGACATGGTCTACTAAATATGAGAATCGATCCCGAAGAAGCCAATCCATAACGAGAAAAATATCTTGATTTAATCTATCCCGATCGAACGATACCGAAAGTATTTCTTAGCTGCGCTCCCTGAATAGGGGGGAGGGGGTACCACATGTTAGCCATGCTCAACATGGCACAATCAGAGGATGATTATTATTATTATTATTATTATTATTATTATTATTAATTTTTTTTTTTTTTTTTATTATTATTATTATTATTATTATTATTATATATGGGATAACCCATACTACACATAACAAGCCGTAACATTGTTTGGCCGTTCTAACCTGTCTTAGTTGTGATTGTAACTCTGCTAGTAGCTTAGGGACATGGACTGTCATAGTGTGGTGTTCAACTTCTGTCCTTGTTTGGTTGGGGAGTTGGTCATTATGCTATGATGGAATATTGATCGAATTATGACACATAATTCTAGCTTGACCATAATCTTCTCCGGACCTAGAAGTCTTCAAAGAATATTTTTGGTCTCGTATTTCATGCCCAAATGTTACCTAAAATTAATTATGGGCTCTTTCTAATATCAAATCCCAATTTATTTCATTTGTTAAGATATCAAGTTGGATTAACATATTATCGGACACCATTGACATGTTTGCATTGTAATGTCCCGCCTCCAGCGGTTCATTAATGGAACACTTGTAACTTTGACTCAGTTGCAAATCGAGTCTCGGAAAAACTTTATCGCCAAATCAATCACGGACGAAATACAATGAACCCTTCCAACTGATGGAACGCATTCTATTGAAATGAGTCCAAGAGTTTTCATTGGATATTATGCTGCTTGGTTTTGTGTTGCTTTGTGTTTTGTCTTGCTTTCGACGATTTGGTTTTCATGATTCACTTTCCTCACTTGCGCATTAAGAGAAAGAGATCGAAGGATGCTAACCAAGTGTTGTTAAAATTTTAGGACGCATAACCAAGGAGTGATCGCTGCATAAGGCTTCCCCATCTCTTGTGTTGATTCGTTCGGTGAGTGGCTTCGGCCCTTCGATGAGTCCTTAGTCTGCACGTCTAGTAAAATGATCTCTAGTTCACTTGAATTGCATATTCCTATGTTTCAAACGATAACTCACTAACAAGATAAGCTAAAAGAAATAAACTATATACTTGAAGTATTAGAATTTTTGCTTTATTGTCAAGTTTATGTTACATATCCCTCGTTCCTATGCTGCACAACTCGATCTATAGCAAGTCCTTATGTTTTGAACATGATCAGTGTGAAAAGAAAGAGTAGATGAAATCGTATGCTTGTTGTTCAGAACTGTGCATAGTAGTGTCTTATATGATAGATGTTACGTGTTATGCATTGATCTCAGACAACTTTTGCACAAGATTTACTCTCTCGTACGATTCCTGGGGCGCTAGGAATTAGTCGGTCCAAAGAAGATTTTTGAGAGCACCCTGAGGTACGGTCCTTGTGATCAAGTGGGGTGTTGTGTCTATTAGTGAAGAGCAGAACCATGATGTCACAGCTGCTAGTATTCATGTGTGTTGGTGTAGAGCTGAACCTTTAGTCACAGCTGCTGACATACATGCGTACTACTGCAGAGCTAAAGCATGAGTCACCGCTGCTAATCATGGGACAACCCATGGACCATCATATAGTTAGGTCACATGCTAGTTTTTACTTCTTGCTAGTCTAACCATTTGATGCAAGGATTGATGCATAAATTTATATATATATATATATATATATATATATATATATATATATATATATATATATATATATATATATATATATATATATATATATATATATATATATATATGCAAATTATTGCTAACTTGTGTGTCTGCTGCAGGGATAACCGCTTGGCCGTGGGTAAGATTTATCTCATGCATGATCTACTCTTTTGTTTAAGTTTCTTTGCAAAATTGTTCAAAAGAACCTAGACAACTAGAAAGATCATAATAGTAATGTTAGCTTTGAAACCCCCATGTTTTTGGTTTTTAAAATTTAAAATTTTAATTATGGGTATTATGTAATTATTGAGATTAAGGAAGATTTTTCTGTATTTTTAGCTAATTATAATATATATATATATATATATATATATATATATATATATATATATATATATATATATATATATATATATATATATATTCATGGATTGATATTTATTTGTATGTAATTAATTACTAGTATTGTGCAAAAAAAATTATTTTGGTGTACAACTATTATTAGAGTATTATAGAATTTTTCTGAAATTTATTGAGGTCAAAAACTATTTTTTATGGCTATATATGCATATAAATATATATAATTATTAATAAACCCCAAACCTAGATTATTTAACTCGCACCCGAAATCCTAAAATAAATTGGACCCTAAACCCTAGACCCGACCTTAAACCCGAACACAAAACCCACTAATCCCCCTACAGTAACTACCCCCCCCCTCCGCAACCCCCACGTCCCTCTCTCTTTCTCTCCCCACAACCAGCCGACCCTCCTCATTTCCTCTCTCCGAAACCCCCATCTTCACTCCCTATATTAGATCACAACCACCAGCATCTCCCCTACCTCCTCCGAAGCACACCGCAGACCGTCGTTGATCGCCGCTGCACGTTGCCGCGAAGACAGCCCGCCAAAATCCCGAGCAGCATAGCGATACGAGGTACTCTTCTTCTCACCCATGTATCTTCCTGCACAGTAATCCAAACAGTGATCCGTCGACTCCTATGTGAAGACCACATGACCCCCTTGAACCCTGTGTAATTAGTTTAGCTTATCGTGTCCTGTGTCGATCGCAAATTGTGACACAAAATAGAAAAAAATAACCCAGTTTTTAAGAACATAAACTGTCCCAGGTGCGCGTGTTTGTCCCGTTATCTTCTAAAATTATACTTAAACAGTAATTAAGATAACATAACATAGTTTTAATCCCTTTAAACACTTTCTTTTAATTTGATGTATGTTGTGATTTATTTGCTGTTGAAATCTGTCAAAAACTTGATTTCTTAAATCCAAATTTTCTTGATACGGGGTACGTCCCGCTAAACGAGGTAACTTCATCGTGTGTGAATTGTACAGAAAGACGCGTGTCGTCAACGCGGACGTATGATATTTTACGAAACTTGATTTGGATGTGCGTGCACACCAAAATTAACGCGTATCCGTCGAAAAGTACCATATCGACCTGTTATGACACTCGTCATAATTTTGTATGTGCTTATCGTTTCACAATGAAACTTGCGCCATCGGATTCGCAGCATTACTCTGGACATGTGACCCAAGTTTGGTTCGATTCTGAGACCATTGAAGGAATACCGTTTGCGGGCCCCACGGTTTCACTTGACGGACGATTTCGTGACCGACTCATCAGAATCTAGTTCTGGACGTTCCGTTGGGTTTGTATCATTGTTTGGACTCGTAGACACTAAGTTTGAAGAATTTAGAGAACTTTGTCTTTGGCACATTTTTTTGTACGAAATGGGCTACATGTGGATCCCGCTTTGACCATAAACTGTCAATTTTGTCCATGTGTCCAAATTGGACTTATGGGTAGTCAATCCTAGCTATTTTAAGTTTTCTGAGAGCAATGTTGATGTTTGTTACAGCATCCGGAGGTGTACTTGGAGATTCTACTTCTACAGGAGCAACTGACGGAGTTAAGAGCCCATGCAAGTGTACCTTGCCAAATCTGCAGAGATCCTGTTACATTGTTTGATAGTGTTCTTTCTATATACTTCTGTGATGTACTTGTTCAACCTAGGACCGTGAGACGTTGCTCAGCATCCAAACAAGATTCGGGTGTCGATGTCGTACGCAGAGTCGTGTAACGTCATTTAGAGATTTGATTCTACGATCCTATTTTTACGTGCTTGCTTTACCAAGTACATCATACCATAGGACACTTGACACTATTCTTGTGACAAAATATTTTTTGAGTTATTCATGGTAATTCTGTATAGGCTTACAGGATTCGTGACATGAGACTGACATATATAGAGATATCATTATGACTCGTTGTACTAGCTAGAGGTCATGATCTTGCATGTTATGAACATGAGACGTGAGATTATATTGGGTGGGGAGAGACACACAGGCTACATGCTGATTATATATATACTACTAGAATACATGATACTAATTGCTTTGGCACTTATACTGGAGTTGTGATACTACTTGCTGCTATGGACCCCGACACAGAGCCTGTAGTGGTCTCAGCCTGAGTACTAGTGATGCTCTCATTTGCATTTCACATAGTTGGTTACATAGCTTGCCCTGAGGATCTATTTTATATTTACTGTATTTTATCTGGCTTAAGTATTTCTTGTACCTTGCTATATCCCCGAAGACTTGGATCCGCATTATGTCCCCAGGTATAGCAGAAGAGGATTATCTCGAGGTATACGGGACAGGAGCTGACGTTGGAGCAGTACTGGCACCAGGGGACGAGGTTGTACCGAAGGATTTCTCCTGAGTATTCAATTTCATACTCAGTTATTTATGCTCATTGTTATTTCATATCTGGACTTATGGACATATGTATTGACGTTATTCTCTTTTCTTATTTTGTCGGGTTGTTCCCCGAGACACTACTTATGTTGACTTGATGATGGACTATTTCTTTTTAACTATTATCTTGACTAGTCTATCATATTGAATTGTGTTTAATTTATACGGATGAGATTAGAATTATACTGAGATAGATGGTATATACTTGCTTTTATATTTGTTACAACTTAAGTGCACTCTAACGGGTCCATTAAATTAGGTTTGCCCATTGGAGTTGTGCTGTTGGCCATTGCCACGTGGCTAGTCCCTCGGTATTTTGGGACTGGGGCGTGACATGGTTTTTGTGGTGGCCCATGCAGGTCAACGACTATATTGCTTCAATTTCAACTAAGGGACAAAGCAAGCCTGCAATTAGGATAGGATAAATTATAGGATCTCATCCACTTGTTGATATATTCTTGACCTCTATATCGACTTCAAAATAATTTCTTGACTTGCATCCTGCCTTGACTCCTCTGTGCGTCTCTCATAGTTTACTTTCTATGCAGAATAATGGATTCACGAGCCATCGACAAGACTCCCGCGGGTACACAACAAGGTGTTGTGATCACCTATGATGATGGGGTGATGCCACTAAGTGGAGATCCCTCCACTCAATAAAGCAATCAAGCAGATCAGCACGCCTCGAGGTTCGGGCGAGACGATATTCCATCACCGCCGCAGTTTACTCCACCGATGCCCATTTTTCTACCAGGATAGCCTATGGACGAACATCATATGTTCTAAATGTTATACGCAATGATGTAAGCATATCAGCAGGTTCATCAAGAGGCCTAGCAACGCCAGGCGGAGAACTTGAGGAACAACCTAGTAATAACACTGAAGCAGGCAAACCCACTATCTAGACGACCATCGACGGGATATATCACTGATTTTCGCCAGCTGAAACCTCATACCTTTTCAGGCAAGGAGGAGCCCACTGAAGTTTATGAGTGGCTCACAAACACTCAACACGAATTGGAAGCAGCTGGGCTTCCGAGGGAGCATTGGATGACTGTCGTTAGGATGCAGTTGACGGACAATACACATCACTGGTGGCTATCTGAGGAGAGACGGCTCGGACCAGACCGAGTCACTTGGGAGGAGTTCTCTAGACTTTTCCAGAAGATGTACATTTCAGCCATTGCCAGAGTGGAACTTAGGAATAATTTTAACCGCCTCACTCAAGAAAATATGATTGTAGAAGAGTATAATGCAGAGTTCATCCGTTTGAGTCGCTTCGCCCCTACTATGATCCCGACAGAAGAGGAGAAGGCGGAGAAGTTCTTCGACGGACTTAGCTTTGAGCTACAGAGATTAATCGTCTCTGTTACACCTACCTCTTATACGTACGTCTTTGCTGCAGCCCGATGCATGGAGCGCGTCACCAGGAGAGAGTCCAGTCTGAAATGGCCGTTCATATCAGCACCAGCCAGAGCACTACAAGAAGAAGCTGCAAAGAGATCTCACATGCACCAGCCACCCAGAGCAGCTCTGCAGGCACTGCCTATATGTCAATATTATGGTAAGCAAGGTTATTACGAGAGCGAGTGTCACTCCCCGATCTCCCGCAGGCAATCGGCCGTTCCCGCTAGGCAGGAATCACCCTCGCCAGCGCTCCCGCGGAACGATCGCTTAACCCATCCAGGCGTGATGCCGCACGAGCGTGATCCACGCCCGTGCAAGGCCATGGTTCATTGGCTGGCGGCAAGAATTCTAAGCCACAGAGTCGCACAGATTGTCCGAGTGCAGCGGAGTTTAGGAACGCATAGCGATTCGATAACAGGTTCACTGAGTCGACAATATAGCGGAAGCATTGAAACACAAGTTTGAAGTAAGCAACTCTTTTTGATATAAACATGTGTTACAGGCGGTGTATAGCCGAGATTACAAGTCGCTCAAGACTCTCTCTCTCTCTCTCTGAAATATAAAGCGTGCCAAGTGGCTACAATTGGGGAATGATTGTACAGGCGATGTTCAGGCGACGCTCCAATATTATATCTTGTATATGTGCTTCAGTCCCGGACGCACCGTTGCAAGGCTTCAGAGGGAACTCCTGGCCTTAGCACGTACGAAGGAGGCGTCCGCACCGAACGAGGTTCTCCCGCACCCTGCATACAAACTGGTGGATTATCAGTACATTGAATGCACTGGTGGGGAAGCTACTCGCCTGCTCGACAAATCCAAACACGTAATACAGGTTCCGTGCACAACTATTAAGTTGTCTTTCTAGTTGCCTTAGGATCAGTTTTATGCACTTTGAATAGCCTAACGTGTCGGGCAGTGCGCCGTGCGACATGAGAGGAAACACGACGAGACTTACCAACTTACCATTTCTCCTTCCCTGTCCAAGGCAAACATTGAAGCAAACATCGTTAATTCAAGCACGGGCAAGTATAATATTTAGGAGGCATAGCATATGCAAACAGGAGGGTCGTTTTAACATGATCGTTCAGGTATTCAGTTGTTTCTTGATGCGATGCAATGACTCGCACGCGGATAGCCGCTAAGCGAGGATGACTTATCTATATGAACACGGTCGCTGGCAAAGCCATTATGGACATAGTCGAGGACAAGGATAGCATGCTACGCGTGTACACGAGGCACACGAACACGATGCGTTGCAAGCTATCCTCCCTGCACACGAGACTACACACGAGCTCCATCCGGACCGGATCGGCCCCAGTGCCCCGGTGACCGTCCGTGGAACTAGTCCGCGACATGCAAGTCAGGGTTAACCAATCTCAGGCAACACGATTTAACCAATCTCAGGCAACACGATTTATTTGACCAATCTCAGGCAACACGATTTATTAGACCAATCTCAGGCAACACGATTACACGAGATACACGAGAACACGCGTGCACTAGAACACGAGAACACGAGAACACAAGTGCACGGGAACACGAGTATACGGGATACTTGAATCTTGGTTCTGTATAATAACTTGTCTTGATGCATTCCCCTGGTTCGGGGCTGCCTTGGTGACCTAACGGTCCCGGATACTTGCAGGTTCATTCAGGCACGGAACGACTACGTAGTAGTCTTCCGGGGTTTGGATGAAAATATGACAACATTACAAGCAGACAAGCATGCGTTTCTAAGGAACGTAATCAGCACGTTTGCTCGGACCCGAAGGTAAGCCGAGAGATGAAACCGTTAAGGGACTTAGCATGCGAGGGTCTGTATATAAGCAGTATTTCATTTCCATGTTCTAGCAAGCAATACAAGTTAGGATTATTCCCTTAGCTAGGTGTGTTGGATTTATTAGCATGCAGGGGTGATTCACCTAGCGACTAGCATGTATCAATCCAGATTTTATGTGTGCTGGCTAAGCAAAGACAAGTTCATCGTAGCCACCCACCTTAGCGATGATTCGCCTCGGTAGAGCGATACGTCTGAGCGAGCCTCTGAAAGCCTAAGCCGAATTCCTGTAGGGACAAGTCTGGATATCCTTTGCTTCTTAATCGAGGCAAAGCGGGTCGGGACAGCTGCACGATTGCCGTTTTGAGACGGCAGTCCGCTTGAGCGGAACAGGGTATTACATCCTACCCAACTTAGAAAAAGTCTCGTCCTCGAGACTTACTAAGGACAAGCAGTATTCTAGGGTTGAGGCAATCCTAGACAAGTCGTTTGTACTTGTTCATTTGGATATTCACTTGCACAAGCTTCGAAATCAGCATATCGCTTAGACTGGATCGTGTGCACTTTCAAAGGGCCCCTCTAGCGTGAACACGTCAACCAGCTTAGTGATAGCGAAGTCTCAGCACTCGAGTTTCACCTTTTCTTAAGTCTTGGATGGTGCACTAGTTCAAGGCGTCCCTCGAATAAATGCATTCAACCAAACTTAGGGTTAGTGAAAATCGGACAAGCTACTAGCGATACTCTCAAGGGTTCGCACAGGTTGGCACAAAGGCCACTCGCAGCATACAACCAGACAAGCAAGCATATCATATCATTCAAAACGTATTTTGAAAGTATTTAGACTTATTGTTGGAACATCCCATCGAGGCATTGAGAGAGAGCGTGCACATAACCCACGAACGAGCTTTCGAAACAGAGATATCGAATCAAAGTCCAAAGGCGTAGAAGCCAGGCTCTGATACCAATATGTCACTCCCCGATCTCCCGCAGGCAATCGGCCGTTCCCGCTAGGCGGGAATCACCCTCGCCAGCGCTCTCGCGGAACGATCGCTTAACCCATCCAGGCGTGATGTCGCACGAGCGTGATCCACGCCCGTGCAAGGCCATTGTTCATTAGCTGGCGGCAAGAATTCTAAGCCACAGAGTCGCACAGATTGTCCGAGTGCAGCGGAGTTTAGGAACGCATAGCGATTCGATAACAGGTTCACTGAGTCGACAATATAGCGGAAGCATTGAAACACAAGTTTGAAGTAAGCAACTCTTTTTGATATAAACATGTGTTACAGGCGGCGTATAGCCGAGATTACAAGTCGCTCAAGCCTCTCTCTCTCTCTGAAATATAAAGCGTGCCAAGTGGCTACAATTGTGGAATGATTGTACAGGCGATGTTCAGGCGACGCTCCAACATTATGTCTTGTATATGTGCTTCAGTCCCGGACGCATCGTTGTAATGCTTCAGAGGGAACTCCTGGCCTTAGCACGTACGAAGGAGGCGTCCGCACCGAACGAGGTTCTCCCGCACCCTGCATACAAACTGGTGGATTATCAGTACATTGAATGCACTGGTGGGGAAGCTACTCGCCTGCTCGACAAATCCAAACACGTAATACAGGTTCCGTGCACAACTATTAAGTTGTCTTTCTAGTTACCTTAGGATCAGTTTCATGCACTTTGAATAGCCTAACGTGTCAGGCAGTGCGCCGTGCGACATGAGAGGAAACACGACGAGACTTACCAACTTACCATTTCTCCTTCCCTGTCCAAGGCAAACATTGAAGCAAACATTGTTAATTCAAGCACGGGCAAGTATAATATTCAGGATGCATAGCATATGCAAACAGGAGGGTCATTTTAACATGATCGTTCAGGTATTCAGTTGTTTCTTGATGCGATGCAATGACTCGCACGCGGATAGCCGCTAAGCGAGGATGACTTATCTATATGAACACGGTCGCTGGCAAAGCCATTATAGACGTAGTCGAGGACAAGGATAGCATGCTACGCGTGTACACGAGGCACACGAATACGATGCGTTACAAGCTATCCTCCCTGCACACGAGACTACACACGAGCTCCATCCGGACCGGATCGGCCCCAGTGCCCCGGTGACCGTCCGTGGAACTAGTCCGCGACATGCAAGTCAGGGTTAACCAATCTCAGGCAACACAATTTAACCAATCTCAGGCAACACGATTTATTTGACCAATCTCAGGCAACACGATTACACGAGATACACGAGAATACGCGTGCACTAGAACACGAGAACACGAGAACACGAGTGCACGGGAACACGAGTACACGAGTATACAGGATACTTGAATCTTGGTTCTGTACAATAACTTGTCTTGATGCATTTCCCTGGTTCGGGACTGCCTTGGTGACCTAACGGTCCCGGATACTTGCAGGTTCATTCAGGCACGGAACGACTACGTAGTAGTCTTCCGGGGTTTGGATGAAAATATGGCAATATTACAAGCAGACAAGCATGCGTTTTTAAGGAACGTAATCAGCACGTTTGCTCGGACCCGAAGGTAAGCCGAGAGATAAAACCGTTTAGGGACTTAGCATGCGAGGGTCTGTATATAAGCAGTATTTCATTTCCATGTTCTAGCAAGCAATACAAGTTGGGATTATTCCCTTAGCTAGGTGCGTTGGATTTATTAGCATGCAGGGGTGATTCACCTAGCGACTAGCATGTATCAATCCAAATTTTATGTGTGCTGGCTAAGCAAAGACAAGTTCACCGTAGCCACCCACCTTAGCGATGATTCGCCTCGGTAGAGCGATACGTCTGAGCGAGCCTCTGAAAGCCTAAGCCAAATTCCTGTAGGGACAAGTCTGGATATCCTTTGCTTCTTGATCGAGGCAAAGCGGGTCGGGACAGCTGCACGATTGTTGTTTTGAGACGGCAGTCCGCTTGAGCGGAACAGGGTATTACAGCGAGTACAGACGCAAGTTGGGACTATGCTTGGTTTGCTGATCCAGCCAACATTCAGCCAATGATTGCCCTGAGTATCGAAAGGGAGCACCATTGGTAAACCAACAAGCTTTACCAGCACCGAGACCAGTTCAGCCGCCACATCGACCAGCTTATCCAGCACTAGAAGCACCACATACGGAAGTTGGAGGAGTCAGACCATCAATACTGGGAGGATATCAGCCGGGGCCACCCTTGGCATCACAGACAACACTCTTCCAGCAAGCACAACAACAGTAGAGGGCACCACCACAAGGAGGCTTTTGCGATGACAGTGGAGGAGGCACGGACTGAAGGAGTAGCGAATATGAGTAAAATTAGTTTTATCATAGCTAGCTATAGTAGCGAATATTCCTAATAATACTTTAGCATGTGCCTGTTAGTTCCATTCCCTAGCCTATGCCTAGTATTATGTTATCATAAACTTGTTGGTCTAGAATAGTAATATGTAAGTGGTAACCAAGATTTCATAAGCTGTAGTTGATCCTCGCTCTAACCAGACTCCTTTACTCTTGAGTTACTTATCTCTCATTGTCTAGAAAAAAGTTTTTATTTCTTCCCTACGTGTTCTGCTTGAACAAAACCCTCACCCTTCATCTAAAATTTTCCCTTGTTCATGGTCCCTTATACTTTGTGTCGTGCTTCAACAAACATGTCTTGCCACTGCGTCATCTCTTTTGGAGCAAACCTTTCCTGACATGTTACGTTTCATTTTCTTAAATGCAAGTATGCAATTCTTTTAAGTTGCATAGATTGTAACCCCCATGTTTTTAGTTTTTAAATTTTTAAATTTTAATTATGGGTATTATGTAATTATTGAGATTAAGGGAGTTTTTTTTTCCTATAATTTTAGCTAATTATAATATATATATATATATATATATATATATATATATATATATATATATATATATATATATATATATATATATATATATATATTCATGGATTGATATTTATTTGTATGTAATTAATTACTGATATTGCAATTTTTTTTTTTTTTTTTGTACAACTATTATTAGAGTATTATAGAATTTTTTTTGAATTTATTGAGGTCCAAAACTATTTCTTATGGATATATATATATATATATATATATATATATATATATATATATATATATATATATATATATATATATATATATATATATATAATTATTAATAAACCCCAAAACCGGATTATTAAACCTGCACCCGAAACCCTAAAATAAACCGGACCCTAAACCCTAGACCCGACCCTAAACCCGAACCAAAAACCTGCTAATACCCTTGCAACCCCCGCGTCCCTCTCTCTTCCTCTCCCCACAACCGGCCGAACCCCCTCATTTCCTCTCCCCGAAACGCCCATCTTCTCTCCCTATATAAACCCCATCATAGCAGACCACAACCACCAGCATCTCCCCTACCTCCGAAGCACGCCGCCGACCGCCGCTGTTCGCCGCTGCACGTCGCCGCGAAGATAGCCTACCAAAATCCCGAGCAGCATAGCGATACGAGGTACTCTTCTTCTCGCCCATGTATCTTCCTGCACAGTAATCCAAACAACGACCCATCGACTCCTATGTGAATACCACATGACCCCCTTGAACCTGTATAATTAGTTTAGCTTATCGTGTCCTGTATCGACCATAAATTGTGACACAAAACAGAAAAAATGACCCAGTTTTTAAGAACAGAAACTGTCCCAGGTGCTCGTGTTTGAGTCTCGTTATCTTCATAACGACACGTGATGTTAAAATTCTACTTAAACAGTAATTTAGATAACATAACATAGTTTTAATCCCTTTAAACACTTTTTTTTATTTGATGTATGTTGTGATTTATTTGTTGTTGAAATTCGTCAAAAACTTGATTTCTTAAACCCGAATTTTCTCGATACGGGGTGCGTTCCGCTAAATGAGGCAGCTTCGTCGTGTACGAATTACACTGAAAGAGCGTATCGTCAACGCGGATGTGTGAGATTTTGCGAAACTTGATTTGGATGTGCGTGTACACTGAAACCAACGCGTATCCGTCAAAAATTACTGTATCGACAAGTTCTGACACTTGTCATAATTTTGTGTGTGCTTGTCATTTTGCAACGAAACTTACGCCATTGGGTTCGCAGCGTTACGTTGGACCTGTGACCCAAGTTTGGTTCGATTTTGAGAACGTTGAGGAATACCGTTTTACGGGCCCCACGGTTCTACTTGACGGACGATTTTGTGACCGACTCATCAGAATCCAGTTATGGATGTTCTGTTGGGTTTGTATCATTATTTTGGACTCGTAGACACTAAGTTTGACGAATTTGGAGAATTTTATCTTTGGCATATTTTTTGGTGCGAAGTAGGCCACATGTGGACCCTGCTTTGACCATAAACTGTCAATTTTGCCCATGTGTCCAAATATGGGTAGTCAATCCTAGCTATTTTAAGTTTTCTGAGAGCAATGGTGATATTTGTTACAGCACCCGGAGGCATACTTGGAGATTCCACTTCTACAGGAGCAACTGACGGAGTATAGAGCCTAGGCAAGTGTACCTTGCCAAATCTGCAGAGATCCTGTTACATTATTTGCTTGTGTTCTTTCTATATACTTCTGTGATGTACCTGTTCAACCTAGGATCGTGAGACGTTGCTCAGACTCTGAACAAGATTCAGGTGTCGACGTCGTACGCAGAGTCGTGTAACGTCATTTAGAGATTTGATTCTACGATCCTATTTTTACGTGCTTGCTTTACCAAGTACGTCATACCATAGGACACTTGACACTATTCATGTGACCGAATCTTTCCTGAGTTATTTATGGTGATTCTGTATAGGCTTACATAATTCGTGACATGAGACTGGCATATATAGAGATATCATTATGACTCGTTGTACTAGCTAGAGGTCACGATCTTGCGTGTTATGGATATAAGACATTGTAGACATGAGACGTGAGGTTACATTGGGTGGGGAGAGACACACATGCTACATGCTGATTATATATATACTATTGGAATACATGATACTACTTGCTTTGGCACTTATACTGGAGTCGTGATACTACTTGCTGCTATGGGCTCCCCGACACAGAGCCTGTAGTGGTCTCAGCCCGAGTATTAGTGATGCTCTCATTTGCATTTCACATAGTTGGTTACATAGCTTGCCCTGAGGATCTATTTTATATTTATTGTATTTCATCTGGCTTTAGTGTTTCTTATACCTTGCTATGTCCCCCGAGGACCTGTGTAAACTCCCTCGACCAAATTTCAGTATTTTAATATTATTTTTGGTTAATTAGAATCAGTGCAATTTTTAAAAATTTATTTATTGTATATTCTATTGATTGTGCACCTGTTCATTACATAATTAATTAGGGCCTCACACTAGCTGTTAACCCTAAACTAATTTTAATTTCCTGTCCTAAACTTGCTAGACTACATTTTCTGTATTTTTAGCAACTTCCAGAAACCTCGTTTTATGCTTCGTTTTAGTCGCACAAATATCGTTACAAACGTACGTATTTAATTCCTATTTAATTTTCTGCTCTTTACCAACCTCTGTACCCTAGAGATTTGAGGACCAGTAGGCACCTGTTTTGCCCAACCAAAAATACGATAATATTCTACACTAATTGTATTACAATTATCGTATTGACACCGTAGAAAAATTATGACCCTAACTGCCCTTAAATAATTAGTGAACACCGTGCGCAGTATTTATTAAATAATAAATACGGTGACCCGTATCACCTAAGAAATCAGACCCTGTATCTGCCCAGACTCACCCCACACAGTCCAAAACATTCTCCCCAGCTTTTTCCCTCAATTCTGTAAAATTTGGTAATTTTTGGAACCAGGTGATTTTCCAGACAAATTTCATAATTGCGCAATTTTCCAATTGTTGGACTTTTATGCAATTTATGAAAAGATTAGGGTTTTTATGCAAAATGTATGTTAGATGGCATTACCCTATTGGCTAGACAATAGGTGGCATGGGACCCACAGAAAAATCTGCTGAAAATATCCCAAAAATTTAAATTACTAAAATACCCCCAAAGTTCCCTTTAATTACGAAAATGCCATTGGCCTAAATCCTATATAAACCCTAAACACACCCCTCTCTCTCTCATTCCCCGACTCCCCTCGGCCAGCTCCGGCGACCGCCCACCGCCGGACCACCGCCAACCCCTTCGCCCCTCCCCCGGCTACCTCCCCGTCCATCGCCACCCTCTCCGGCCACCGCCTCCGCCGTGGCAAGCCACCGCAGCACCCCTCCCCTCCCTGCCCGACAGCAACTCCTCCTCTCCCCGACGCCCCTCACGGCCACCCCGACCACCGTGGACCACCGCCACCACCACCACCAAACACCTCGCCATCTCCTTCTCTACCGCCCTGACCTACCCCCACCGCCCCACGACGGCCTCCGCCGCCGGCAGCTCCCCCGCAAACCTCCACCACCCTCGCCCTGTCACCTTCCCCGAACTACCCCGACAGTCCCCCACCGCCCCTCCGACAGCCTCCGACCTCCGCCACCGCCCCAGACCTCTCCGCCCCGACGTCCTCCTTCGATCCCTCCGCCTGGCCGGCCGTCTCCACCGCTGCTCCGCCGCCACAAGCTGCTGCAGCTGCCACTGCTACTGCTGACTGCAGCTACTGCTGCAGTTGCAGCTCCGGCCAGCAGCCGCCGTAGTCTCGCCGGAGCTCCACCGGCGACGACGCGGGTCCCCCCCCCCTGACGTGGCAGGTGATCTCTCTCTCTCTCTCTCTCTCTACGTATTTAAATACGTATATATATATGTATAAGTATATGTATATGTATATATATGTATATATATATGTATATATATATATGTATATTAATATATATGTATGTGGTTATTTATATATTATATAATATATATTATATAAATACTATAAATACAGTATATATATGTATAATTATTATTATTATTATTATAATCTTATCATATATGTATGTATATATTTATGTATATATATACATATAAATGTATATCTATACATAATTATACATATATATTTATATATATGTATATTAAGTATATAAATCTAATTATATATATATATTTACAAATATATATTAGAGTATTGTATATATATTTATATGTAATTTATTTTATAATATATAAATACTATTATACAGTATAATAATACTGTATATACTAGTATTATATATATACTAAATATATGTATATATATATCTATCATTATATACATATATGTATGTATGTATATGTATGTGTACTACATACTATTAGATAATATTATTTATTCTGTTTATATATATATATATCTATAGTATATATATATGTACATATATTTATATATATATAATATGTATACTATATATATATATCATATATATATAACATATTTATATATGTTATATAATTACTACTATAATGTATATATGTATACTATGCATTTTTTTCCTTTTATTACTGCATTTTATTTCCTGCACTATATATATGTATAAATATACCTATATATATTATCTATAAATATTATTCAGCTGGATAATACAGCATATATATATATATTATATATTTTCAATTCCTGCAAAGTCATTCAATTAATTATATCTATAATATTATATATTGTGCTGGATATTACAGCCTATTTATATATTGCACTTTATTATATATTATTATATTTAACAGTGGTCACATATAGACCCTGATATTGCTGAACAATACAGCATTTATATATGTATTTAAATTCCTGCAATATCATTTTATTTTATCTATATATATTTATATCAGTGGATACCCCCTGATAATATTATAGTACTATATATAAACAGTGGATATACCCTGCTATTATATAATTTACATTCCTGCATCCTCTTTTCTGAATATATATATATATATATACTACTACTACATACTATATCTATAAGTATATATATATATATACTATATATATATATATATATATGTGGTGTGTATCCTATATATACATAGGTATATATATACTTTTATATTATGCCCTGATAATTCACGAACCTGTATATTTTTAACAGAGAATATCTCCAGCACAGCCAGTGACCCCTTGTCACTAGCACCTTCAAACCTGACTGCGAGATCAGGTTATCAACACTATCAGGGAGTAGGCAAGTATACCTTGCCAAGTTTAATGTTAAAAATTGTTTATTGTTATTATTGCTAAATTTCAAATGAACTGTTAAATGTTATTATTGTAAATTATAAATAAACAATATGTATCTGAGATTGCCTTGGGTACAGTCAACAGATACGTTGACTTAGTGTAATCAACTTAGTAGTTACAGACTTACCAAAAATTGTGAGGATATCCTAATATTCTCCTAGACCCTATCACGGGAACACGCAACATGGTTGCAATGCATATTTGGATGTGAGCTGCGTATTTGACTAGCTACCAGTACGTATGACCACATCACGGATTAGAATAATTTAGGAAATATGCGACTTGACATTTAGTTACATTGGGAGGGGAGAACAACTAAAATACGTATGGGACACCCACCTCTTTACCATGTGCCGCACTCGACGGAGTGATACGGATGATATATGTATATAATCATGTGACCATTCTCATCGTAGATGGAAAATTGTATAGTGCCCTTGAACGGGGGCATATGTGGCATATACTAGCCTGTCACTACAGATTGGTGAATTACGTCAGCATATGTCTAGCCACACATTTCCCATACGTACTAGGTTGTCTCAATTTGCATTCACTTAGATGGTTAGCACCCTGTATTTATTTTATTCAGTAGTTTAATTCAGTATTTACATACTTGGCATGTTATTTTCTTGTATCTTGTTACGTCCCTCTGAGGACCTGGTTCCCTGACCAGGTTTAGCTGAGACATTCCACCCCACAGTACCTGGACCTGGACTGGAGTCTGGACATGCCCTTGAGATGGAGTCAGAGGAGATGACGTCAGAGTCTACCTGAGTGCACCTGGAGTTGGAGCTACATATTTTTGAGGATGTTGTGCTAGTTTATCTTATTTTCACTCCTGCTTACTTTTTGTAGTGGGATTGTTCCCACCTGACTTTATCTGGGTTGTATATAACATTTCAGATATAACATCTATATATTCAGTATTTTCCCTGTTATTCTTGTGGATGAGATAGATTTACCTGTATTTAGACTTGTAGTATTTTAGGACAGCGTAGCACATCACTTTGGGTCCATTAAAATTGGGTAATCCCTTAGTGACGTGTCAGCTGGCCAGTGACACGTGGCCTAGTTCCGTATATTCTTGGGACTGGGGCGTGACACGGTTTTAGTGGTGGCCCATGCAGGTCGAGTTAATTGCTAATAACATGATATCATGTTCAGCAAACCTGCAATAGGATAGGAATACTATGTCTCATCCACACTGACTCCATCCATAAATTTTGTATCCTGCTTGATTATCATCTATTAAGTCCTTCGTACTTTTCTAAAATTTTCAATTCTTTTCAGAAATATGGACATACCCGGGGAAACTGCGATTGATGGAACTGACCAAGCAACAGACCTCTCGCCAGATGTCCAAGGGACACCAATCCCGAGAGACCAATCTCCGAGAAGGATGCTGGTCAATCCAACAACCTCGTACCTTCACCAGGATCCGACCCAAGAAGCAACACCAGTCCAGCAAGAAGGGCAACCTTCTCAGGCACCAACACTGCAGGCGGAGATACCTTTGCCTCCACCTCCAGTTCTCGCAGCCCTGATGCCACAACTTGAGGAACAATCTCAGATGTTCCAAGCCATATTGCAGGCTCAGTGGCAACAGAATGAAGTCCTGAGACAATGCCTAATGACGGTTCTGGAGAAGACAGCTGCCCCAGTACCAGCCCCTGACCAACCAGCTAGCACTGTTCGAGGCTTTAGCCGGATGAGCCCGAGAACCTTTAAGGGCAATGAAACTCCGGAAGAGATCTCAGACTGGATCTCCAACACGAAAATATTGCTAGAAGGTTCACAACTTCACCCTGACCTATGGATGACCGCAGTAAGGACCCTACTCCTCGGTAACGCCCATCACTGGTGGGAATCTATCGAGCGCAGCACCGGCAAGAACCATACTTGGGAACAATTTCTGGAATATTTTAATGCAAAATATTTCCCAGCCATGGTCAGTGATGAACTGTACTTCCAGTTCCTGCATTTGGAACAAGGAAATATGACCGTCGACGCTTATGATGCAGAATTCAGTCGACTAAGTCAATTCGGTGCCATCTTAATACCTAATGAGCTGAAGAAGGCCCTAAAGTTCCATCACGGCCTTACCCCCGAACTCCAAGGGTATACTACGGCACAGTCGAGGATTTCATACGAAGAAGTTCTTTCAGAGGCAAGGATACAAGAAGCCATTGGCCGAGAAGCAAGATGCTCAAATCCAACCATATCAGCCATAGACCAGACAGGAGCAGGAGGACCAATCCGTCACCTGAGAAATCAGGCACAACACAAGACAGGGCCATATCAATACAAGGAACTTCCGACTTGTCACTATTGTGGCAGGAAGGGACATTATGCCAAAAATTGCCGAAGGAAGTATAGACTATGCTTGATATGTGGAGATAATCAACATAGGGCCAGAGACTGCCCACAACACAGAGAAGCAACACTTCGGACTGGGCAAGGACCAGCAGCACCAGCCCAGAGAATGCAACCTCCTACTAGAGGTCAGCATTCTCCAGCATCTGGAAGATTTCAGAGGGGACCACCCTTAGCCACCCAAGACATGCAGTATTACCTAGCCAGACAACAAACCATTAGACGAAGGCACGAGCAGGCCTTTGCACTAGCTGCAGTTGCAGAAGAACCGGAAGATGAAACCATTTCAGGTACCCTTATAGTTGTATTATTACCAGCAAACCGCATTATTTAATCCTAGAGCTGCACTTTATTCACATCTAGTAGTTCGTACCCATGCAAATAGTCAGGTTTACCGGAAGAGGCATTGTTCCAGTTACCAACATTACTAAAGCATGCTAGTAGTCATATATAGTAGCGTAATGAGAACGCGATTCCTGGTACTTTCAATACCAAACTTTGACGTTGTCTTAGACATGGACTGACTAAGCCAGTACAAATACTATCCTAGACTACGGGAAGAGAAACGTCATCCTTAGACCACCAAGTTACCCATTCGGATATCAGGATTAAGCAAACACATCTAGGTAGATTGCTAGACGTTGATTGTTAGGCTCAAAACATGTGAATATAGTAATAGCTGAATACTACAGGTAGTTTCCAAATTAGATTTGATATACATGACTTATTAGGGTAGTCAGTAACTTCTAAATCTTGTGTTTTCACCTACCCGAGAAACTATCAGACTTGGAAGAAGAGGAAAACTAAGCTCGAGGTACATCAGACTCTTCGATGTGTTGGAACGCATCAAAGAAGTTGTTTACAAGATAGCATTACCTCAGACATTGGAAGAAGTACATGACGTCTTCCACATATTCCAATTAAAGAGGTACGCTCTGGATACAAGTCATGTGCTTAAATACGGACAACCTATAGTGTATATTAAGGTTGTAGAACTTAGAAAACCACACCTCTTTTGGGTCAACTAGCAACCTAGACTAGAAGTTAGAGATTATAGAATCTTGTTTTTTTGTGAATTTGAATTGTTTTGTACTTCTCACATCATAATCTAGCGTACTTATATTTGTTATACTACCTTAAATTATACTCTGCTATTATAGCCTAGTTTTGCAAGCTTATTCTTTATCAAGCTTGTTCATTAAATTATGTATTATTGGAGTACTACACTAATACATTTCAGAATCAGTGTATGACGGTCTGATCAACCATAATACACTTGGTTCGCCTTTCGCATAACTACTTTACGTGGATTGAGAGATATAGTGATTAGTAGACAGATGTACTTATCCTCTGCGCATATCGTACCAACTACACAACTAGGCTAATACGAATATGTGAATAAGGAGTACCAGAATAGCATTTCCATCCACAACTGCCTTGACAATTCCCATTGAATTCTTTAAACGCCTTGAATCTCCATACTTCTAATCCATTACCCCCTTGAACTCTTGATTACTGTTTTCCGTCTTTCCTTATTTCGGAAAGAAGAAACCTCGTATATAGTATAAATATGAAGTATATTGTTTCCATAGCCATTTCTATAGTTTTTGGGGAATTACCAAACCCTATTAGTAGATTATATTGCAGTTTAACGCTGTTCTTATTTGTAGAATGATTTCTGTTACCTACCTTACGTTGTATTACGTTCCTCTAGTTCATATTGCATGAAAACATCATGCACCAGGTAAATCAACCTGGGAACGTGTAGAGGATATCCGATAATGTTTCCCCGATCTATTTCCAGTTCAGGGTATGTCCAAATATTTCAAATCAATCTTCAGCTATCTATGTCCTGATATTTCAAATCAATCAATCTTTCGTTCTCATTATATGTGTATTTTTATTTCGAGGACGAAATATTCTAAGGAGGGTAGATTGTAAACTCCCTCGACCAAATTTTAGTATTTTAATATTATTTTTGGTTAATTAGAATCAGTGCAATTTTTAAAAATTTATTTATTGTATATTCTATTGATTGTGCACCTGTTCATTACACAATTAATTAGGGCCTCACACTAGCTGTTAACCCTAAACTAATTTTAATTTCCTGTCCTAAACTTGCTAGACTATATTTTCTGTATTTTTAGCAACTTCCAGAAACCTCGTTTTATGCTTCGTTTTAGTCGCACAAATATCGTTACAAACGTACGTATTTAATTCCTATTTAATTTTCTGCTCTTTACCAACCTCTGTACCCTAGAGATTTGAGGACCAGTAGGCACCTGTTTTGCCCAACCAAAAATACGATAATATTCTACACTAATTGTATTACAATTATCGTATTGACACCGTAGAAAAATTATGACCCTAACTGCCCTTAAATAATTAGTGAACACCGTGCGCAGTATTTATTAAATAATAAATACGGTGACCCGTATCACCTAAGAAATCAGACCCTGTATCTGCCCAGACTCACCCCACACAGTCCAAAACATTCTCCCCAGCTTTTCCCCTCAATTCTGTAAAATTTGGTAATTTTTGGAACCAGGTGATTTTCCAGACAAATTTCATAATTGCGCAATTTTCCAATTGTTGGACTTTTATGCAATTTATGAAAAGATTAGGGTTTTTATGCAAAATGTATATTAGATGGCATTACCCTATTGGCTAGACAATAGGTGGCATGGGACCCACAGAAAAATCTGCTGAAAATATCCCAAAAATTCAAATTACTAAAATACCCCCAAAGTTCCCTTTAATTACGAAAATGCCATTGGCCTAAATCCTATATAAACCCTAAACACACCCCTCTCTCTCTCATTCCCCGACTCCCCTCGGCCAGCTCCGGCGACCGCCCACCGCCGGACCACCGCCAACCCCTTCGCCCCTCCCCCGGCTACCTCCCCGTCCATCGCCACCCTCTCCGGCCACCGCCTCCGCCGTGGCAAGCCACCGCAGCACCCCTCCCCTCCCTGCCCGACAGCAACTCCTCCTCTCCCCGACGCCCCTCACGGCCACCCCGACCACCGTGGACCACCGCCACCACCACCAAACACCTCGCCATCTCCTTCTCCACCGCCCTGACCTACCCCCACCGCCCCACGACGGCCTCCGCCGCCGGCAGCTCCCCCGCCGGCAGCTCCCCCGCAAACCTCCACCACCCTCGCCCTGTCACCTTCCCCGAACTACCCCGACAGTCCCCCACCGCCCCTCCGACAGCCTCCGACCTCCGCCACCGCCCCAGACCTCTCCGCCCCGACGTCCTCCTTCGATCCCTCCGCCTGGCCGGCCGTCTCCACCGCTGCTCCGCCGCCACAAGCTGCTGCAGCTGCCACTGCTACTGCTGACTGCAGCTACTGCTGCAGTTGCAGCTCCGGCCAGCAGCCGCCGTAGTCTCGCCGGAGCTCCACCGGCGACGACGCGGGTCCCCCCCCCTGACGTGGCAGGTGATCTCTCTCTCTCTCTCTACGTATTTAAATACGTATATATATATGTATAAGTATATGTATATGTATATATATGTATATATATATGTATATATATATATGTATATTAATATATATGTATGTGGTTATTTATATATTATATAATATATATTATATAAATACTATAAATACAGTATATATATGTATAATAATAATTATTATTATTATAATCTTATCATATATGTATGTATATATTTATGTATATATATACATATAAATGTATATCTATACATAATTATACATATATATTTATATATATGTATATTAAGTATATAAATCTAATTATATATATATATTTACAAATATATATTAGAGTATTGTATATATATTTATATGTAATTTATTTTATAATATATAAATACTATTATACAGTATAATAATACTGTATATACTAGTATTATATATATACTAAATATATGTATATATATATCTATCATTATATACATATATGTATGTATGTATATGTATGTGTACTACATACTATTAGATAATATTATTTATTCTGTTTATATATATATATATATCTATAGTATATATATATGTACATATATTTATATATATATAATATGTATACTATATATATATATCATATATATATAACATATTTATATATGTTATATAATTACTACTATAATGTATATATGTATACTATGCATTTTTTCCCTTTTATTACTGCATTTTATTTCCTGCACTATATATATGTATAAATATACCTATATATATTATCTATAAATATTATTCAGCTGGATAATACAGCATATATATATATATATTATATATTTTCAATTCCTGCAAAGTCATTCAATTAATTATATCTATAATATTATATATTGTGCTGGATATTACAGCCTATTTATATATTGCACTTTATTATATATTATTATATTTAACAGTGGTCACATATAGACCCTGATATTGCTGAACAATACAGCATTTATATATGTATTTAAATTCCTGCAATATCATTTTATTTTATCTATATATATTTATATCAGTGGATACCCCCTGATAATATTATAGTACTATATATAAACAGTGGATATACCCTGCTATTATATAATTTACATTCCTGCATCCTCTTTTCTGAATATATATATGCTATATATATATATATATACTACTACTACATACTATATCTATAAGTATATATATATACTATATATATATATATATGTGGTGTGTATCCTATATATACATAGGTATATATATACTTTTATATTATGCCCTGATAATTCACGAACCTGTATATTTTTAACAGAGAATATCTCCAGCACAGCCAGTGACCCCTTGTCACTAGCACCTTCAAACCTGACTGCGAGATCAGGTTATCAACACTATCAGGGAGTAGGCAAGTATACCTTGCCAAGTTTAATGTTAAAAATTGTTTATTGTTATTATTGCTAAATTTCAAATGAACTGTTAAATGTTATTATTGTAAATTATAAATAAATAATATGTATCTGAGATTGCCTTGGGTACAGTCAACAGATACATTGACTTAGTGTAATCAACTTAGTAGTTACAGACTTACCAAAAATTGTGAGGATATCCTAATATTCTCCTAGACCCTATCACGGGAACACGCAACATGGTTACAATGCATATTTGGATGTGAGCTGCGTATTTGACTAGCTACCAGTACGTATGACCACATCACGGATTAGAATAATTTAGGAAATATGCGACTTGACATTTAGTTACATTGGGAGGGGAGAACAACTAAAATACGTATGGGACACCCACCTCTTTACCATGTGCCGCACTCGACGGAGTGATACGGATGATATATGTATATAATCATGTGACCATTCTCATCGTAGATGGAAAATTGTATAGTGCCCTTGAACGGGGGCATATGTGGCATATACTAGCCTGTCACTACAGATTGGTGAATTACGTCAGCATATATCTAGCCACACATTTCCCATACGTACTAGGTTGTCTCAATTTGCATTCACTTAGATGGTTAGCACCCTGTATTTATTTTATTCAGTAGTTTAATTCAGTATTTACATACTTGGCATGTTATTTTCTTGTATCTTGTTACGTCCCTCTGAGGACCTGGTTCCCTGACCAGGTTTAGCTGAGACATTCCACCCCACAGTACCTGGACCTGGACTGGAGTCTGGACATGCCCTTGAGATGGAGTCAGAGTAGATGACGTCAGAGTCTACCTGAGTGCACCTGGAGTTGGAGCTACATATTTTTGAGGATGTTGTGCTAGTTTATCTTATTTTCACTCCTGCTTACTTTTTGTAGTGGGATTGTTCCCACCTGACTTTATCTGGGTTGTATATGACATTTCAGATATAGCATCTATATATTCAGCATTTTCCCTGTTATTCTTGTGGATGAGATAGATTTACCTGTATTTAGACTTGTAGTATTTTAGGACAGCGTAGCACATCACTTTGGGTCCATTAAAATTGGGTAATCCCTTAGTGACGTGTCAGCTGGCCAGTGACACGTGGCCTAGTTCCGTATATTCTTGGGACTGGGGCGTGACAACCTGGATCCGGATTATGTCCCCAGGTACAGCAGGGGAGGATTACCTCGAGGTATACGGGACAGGAGCTGACGCTGGAGCAGTACTGGCACCAGAGGACGAGGTTGTGCCGGAGGATTTCTCCTGAGTATTCAGTTTCATACTCAGTTATTTATGCTCATTGTTATTTTATATCTGGACTTATGGACATATATATTAACGTTATTCTCTTTTCTTATTTTGTCGGGTTGTTCCCCGAGACACTACTTATGTTGACTTGATGATGGACTATTTCTTTTTAACTATTATCTTGACTAATCTATCATATTGAATTGTGTTTACTTTATGTGGATGAGATAGAATTATACTGAGATAGATGGTGTAGACTTGCTTTTATATTTGTTACAGCTTAAGTGCACTATAACGGGTCCATTAAATTGGATTTGTCCATTGGAGTTGTGCTGCTGGCCATTGCCACGTGGCTAGTCCCTTGATATTTTGGGACTGGGGCATGACAAGCTTCACATGTTTACTTAGTATGGATTTCTAGGTGAGTTTGGCCACGGTCGCTCACCAGTATAAGTTGAGTACTGACCCACGTTTGTGGACAAATCTCCAGGTTCTGGTAACAAGAGTTTGACAAGCATTTTGAAGCTTTAGGAGCACATACCCTCAAGTGGAACCGTGTTCGTGTTGCTTTTCAAAGCTTTTCTCTCCAATGTGCAAGCTCTTCTTCTGCTAGGTGTTTTGATTTTGGTCCTACTAAAATGATATGATGTATGGACGTTGTGGCTAGTTTTGGGTTTTCAAGTGTTATAGCCATCTATGGCATATTTTTGTAATCAGCCAAGCAAGTACTTTGTAATCCAATCTTCAAGTATTCAATAAAGAAAGTATTTTGTATTCCTATCAAATGTGTTCAACTTTGGTTCTCTGTATTTTAAATTTCGTGCTTCTATATATGTATATTTTTGTCTAACTTGTGTTTTGTGCATGTACTATGTCTTGTGCAAGCGTAACTTAAGCTTGCACTGCATCACGTCCAAGCGAGGACGATCGGTTCCGTAAGGACCAAGTGAGGACGATCGACCCTTACAGGATCGGGACATGACATACATTGTCTCTTTATAGCCAAGAATACGATGATATCTATATTGTGTATGAATTCTAAAGCGAGTACGTAGGACTATAAATTTTCATTCTAAGGGACTGTTTGGTTCGACGAAGTAGAGCGAAGTAAAAATAAAATAAAATTGGAAATCAATAATTTTCGTACTTATTGCAGTGTGGTTGAACGAAGTAAAAAATTATTAATTTTGATGCTTTTAATTAGTAGAGGTTAGAAGTGGAAAATAATAATTTTTTTATTGGTTGGTTGTTAAAGTGTAACTTTTATTGACGTTACGTGAATAGTAATTTTTTTTTTTAAATAGAGAGGAAGTAGTCCTCAAAGAAAAAAGTATTTTTTCACTTTCGTGCTTCACTTTAATTTTTTTTTACAATAGTAAACTCCGATTTTTTGGCAAAAAAGATTTACTGTTCATGTCAAATCACAATAAATTTCTGTAAATCCTCAAACAAAATACATAAAGTGGTCAAAATTCCAAAAAATAGCCACTTATGTACTATAAATCCGTGAACCAACGGCCCCTAGGTTAAATCACAGTTTAGTATCAAAATATGTTCGAGAATAAACAACGATATCTCTACTATTATAATGCGGCTTAGAAACGACTAAAAAATATACCGTCTAAGCCGTATGTATATCATCAATCAATTATTAATATATAAAAATTTAAATATTTTTTAACTATAGCAAACATTTTTTTTTCCACGTAGTTGAGAATCTGAAGTAAAAATTAAAACCCACATAATTAAACATATAACAAATCATAAAATATATTAAAAATTTCAATTATATTTATACAAACTACATGGTATTATCTAATTACACACATATAATTTTTATTTATTTATAACAAATCATAATTAAAATATATTTAAATTATATTTAAAATATTCTAATAAACTATAATTATTTATTAATTTTTTAATAATATTATAGATATTTTTTTTTATATGTGTAACGCAGATAAACGTGACTAGTGCCTAATAATGAATGTAAACAAGTTTAATAATTCTGTAGAATTTCACAGGGATATTGTTGTATTTTACCCAGCGAAAGGGCAATCCCAGTAAATTCCGTCAATCTCCGAGGGCTTCCCGGGGCCATCATCATCCAATATAATCAAATGGCAGCGGAATAGCCGAAACGATATCTTTACTTTTCTTTGTGCCGCTAACCTAAAACCCTTTTTTTCTCTCTTCATCGCCCCCCTTCTCTCTCTAGGGTTTTACAAGAAAGAAAGAGAAAGACTACGAATTTACGGTTTTGCCACTCTTCTCCCTGCCTCTTCCGAAAGAACGGCGGCTTCTCTCGGCGGCGGCGGCGGCGGCGGCGGCGGAGGAGGAATAAAACTGGGGCGTGTCGCCGGAGCCATGGCGATGGGAGTCTCCACCCACACCTCTCCCTTCACCTCCTCCTCCTCCTCCTCCTCCTCCTCCTTCCGGTTCTCCTCCACCGCTCGCCGCTCCTTCTCCCGTCCGGCCCACCCGGCGTGCCGCCGCTTCTCTGGCTCCCCCAGGTATGGCCTAACCTTAAACTTCCGGTTCTTGATATTGTTACTGTCTCGAATTCTTAATAGATTCTTGACAGTCTCGAATTCTTGATAGATTCTTGTTATTGTTAGATTCTTGATAGATTTTTTATAGATTATTGGTGTTGGCGTTTTCGAAGCCTCGGAAACTATTTTAGGGTCCAGGCGTCCTCGGACTGCGGGGGGTGGGGCGTCGAGAGCGAGAGACTGAAGCTTGCGAAGATGGCCCACCAAGTGCGCGACAAGGTGGCCAGCCGCAGCGTGTTCCTGCACGATGAGTTTGAGAGGTCGAAGATTGTGACGACAGTCGAGCGGTTGCGCGAGGAGCTCGCCAGCGGCCACAGCCAGCTGACAGGTGCAGCTGAGAGATTGCAGCATCTGGTCCGAGTGAGCGACAATCTTGCTAATGGACGGAATCCAACTGCACAAAGAGAAAAAAATATTTGTGTGGCGGCCTTCAGGGAAGGAAGTGGCTATGCGAGGAGAAGTTCGCAAATTGGAGGTGGCACCTGGGATGGTACGGTCGCAAGGGACCATCCTGCCCAGGCTCAAACTATTACGTTGGAGGATATTGAAAAGACTTATTCTGGTCGTGTTGGTACTGCATCTGATGTTTTTAATGGGAGGGACAGTACTGTGAGTAATAGAGAAGCATGCAATGAAGTGCCTAGGGAGCAAAATAGTCCTCGGCGGAGGCTTAGAACTTTGATAAACGGAGAAGAATGGGATGAAATGTCTAGGGAGCAAAGTAGTCCTCGGAAGAAGCTTTCTCAGAATGGGAGTATATCTTTGATAAATGGGGAAGATTGCAACAAAGAGCTTACGGAGGAAACTAGTCCCCGGCAGAATCTTTCTCGCATATTTGACAAAGTTCTTGTGGTTGATAATATCTCAAAGGCTAGGGAAGTTGTTCAGTTGCTTACCACAAAGTACAAGGATCTCGTCCATGCATGTGATACAGAGGCAAGTTTGCAAGACTGCTTAAATTTGCACTATAGGAATTTGGTTGTTGTTCAATTTTTCGATGCTTTCACACCTGTTACTGACCAATATCTTCGTCACTAGTACCTCTGTCATACTTTTTGTTTATGCACTTATTACTTTCGGTTTGGATCCACATATATGATGACATTTGTTGTATATGTAGCAGAAATACATATAAAAATGTCATGTCTTTTTCTGTGTATCTTGTTTGTATTTTCTCTAAATTGTGTAGGTTCTGTCTGATTATAGGATATTGTATAATGAAAAGTGCTTTCCTGATGAAAATATAAAGAAAATCATTTGGCTTCCAGTTTTTTTGGTTACTAGAAAAATCATAGGACTTCTAAAATTGTAGAAGGAAAACATCTTGTTTCCTCAATTGCTGGAGAAATTTATGATTGTTTTCTGTGATCTCTTGCGTGGACAGGGACAATGCAAAGTTCAATTTTTTTACTCATGAGAAATCCATTCTCTAATTTCCGCTATTGTATAATTCACCATTACCAAAATATTCTTGAATATCTTATACATTTTCTAGGATATAGTTTATTTCAAAGATTCACACTTTGTTATGCATTCAATTGTTGATAATGTCACTTTTTTCCAGGTAGCCAATATTGATGTGAAACAGGAGACTCCTGTTGATCATGGAGAGATTATATGCTTTAGTATCTATTCTGGTTCTCAAGCAGATTTTGGAAGTGGTAAATCTTGTATATGGGTTGATGTGCTGGATGGTGGGAGGAGTGTATTAATGGAATTTGCTCCATTCTTTGAAGATCCATCGATCAAGAAGGTGAGAGATTATTGTTACCTTTTGATAAGCACCAAATCACTTGCCTTGTAGTGTTTGTGGAGTAAACTTAACACGGTAACCGTTCAATTGTTGAATTTTATAATAGTTTATTATCGTATTAATGATTATGTACTAAAATGAAACTATTCCATATTGGTCTTGTTATCCTTGGTTGCATGAACTTATAATGCATTCAAAAGGTAGGTCTACCTACCTGCCACCTAGGTTTTATTGGCATGGCCTTCTCTGACTCATATCACCAATAGAAGGTTGGCATCAGGTCGAAAGCCGGTCATAAAACTTTTGTCAAATCTTGTATGGAGCTTTCTTAAGCTCAATGGCAGACCCCATTATGATGGGAGAAGGCTTGGATGTTGATGCTGCTGCTGCTGCTGCTGCTGCAACATGTAGGGTTCTTTTTATGGTATTGTTGACTGATTGGTTATATAGAAGTTCCAATTTACCAGTTCAATCTTATTTATTACTTTATTCCTTACATTCTATGACATTGTAATCGCTCGAACTAGTTAGAACTCCAGATAGAGAAATGAAGAAGAGAAATCAAGATACCATGGTCCAATTCCTACCAAGAAGAAAGCAGAGAGAGAAAGGAAGGGAAAGATCCATGATATGGAAAGAAGTTACCAAGACCCACCAAGGAGACTTTTTTGGCCATTTACTGAAGGAACATGGAACGGGAACGGGAACAGGAACGGTAAAGGTACTCATCAATAAAAATGAGGAGCCTTATCTCACTATGAGGAGGATGAAGGCTAAATGATCACTAGGTCGAGACTTGAAATGCAATGGAACACCCACACTATTCCACACGTCATAGTTAGTTGAAGACCTGATTGAAACACCCGCCTTGACTAAAGATACTTTAACTGCAATAGGATGTGACATCCAAAGTAACTGTACTTTGACATTATATGTTACATCTTCCCTCAACCGGGACACATCACCAAAACTTGTCCGTGCTACTGGAGGAGGAATAGGGAGGAGGATGAAGAGAAATGAGTGGGTTAAATAACTTAAATCCAATACATAGGTGCATTGCAGCCCGAAAGAAAAGGCTAAGGAAAAAAAAAGTTGAACTTGTTCTCCTCCATCTCCAGCTGCAGCATGCTCGGGAGTCATGACAAGCCCGATGATCATTCCGTTTTTTGCTTTTATTTGAGTTTGTGTCTCGTGTTCTATTTTTTTTTTTTTTTTTGGTTTTTGTTTCCGTAGTTAATCATAAATGGAACATGGGGGTATTTATCCCACTGTGTAATCTTAAAAACTTGACACACTGTGCACAGTCCTTAAGTGTATGCATTTTGCAAGGTGGCCCAATTGGGAAAGAGTGATCACTTAATATGGTTCACAACAAATGCTAACTTGATTTTTTTTGTAAGCCAGTCGTTTTGCCTAATTAAGCATTTTTGTTATGGTGGACAAAGAATTGCATGCACATCTTCATACAAACTGGTACTCTGGACGTTTTGTATGTTTTGCTGATTTCCGTGTTCGTAATCTTGATTTTATCCATTGTGTATCATAGTTGAAATTACAGCATTCCTAAATTTATTCTGGTTTCTTCCTCTTATAGGTCTGGCATAACTATAGCTTTGATAGTCATGTCATTGAGAACTACGGAATCAAGCTTTCTGGCTTCCATGCAGATACAATGCATCTTGCGCGGCTTTTTGATTCTTCTAGAAGAGCTGATGGTGGATATTCACTTGAAGCACTTTCAAGCGATTCAAGGATCATATGTAGTGAACAGTCGCCTACTGTTGACGATTTCAACATCGGGAAAATATCAATAAAAACTATCTTTGGCAAAAAAAAAGTAAAAAAAGATGGATGTGAAGGAAAACTTATCACTATTGCTCCTATGGAAGTGCTTCAAAGAGAAGAACGGGTACCATGGATTTGCTATTCTGCCTTGGATTCGATAAGCACCTTGAAGCTTTTTGTTAGTTTGAAAAAAAAGCTTCAGGCAAAGGCATGGATTCTTGATGGTGAGACTGCAGGGACTATGTACGATTTCTACGAAAAATATTGGCGTCCATTTGGTTTTCTTTTGGTTAAAATGGAATCTGAGGGTATGCTGGTTGATCGAGCTTACCTTTCAGAGGTGGAAAAACTTGCTATCTCAGAACAGAAGATAGCTGCAGATAGATTCCGGAACTGGGCATCAAAATATTGCCAAGATGCTAAATACATGAATGTGGGTAGTGATACTCAACTAAGGCAACTATTTTTCGGTGGAACAACAAATAGGTACATTCTCACTAATGCAGAACAATTGTGCACCGTATGCGAATCATCTTCTTTCAGTGTTGAACTTACATAACTCATCATCCTTAGGTTATTATTTATCATTGTTTGACTTAATGATATTCATTGTGTTAATCTGTTGGCTAATCTGGTTACTCTGTTGCTGGCATCAGATATGCTTAATGTTCAGATATGCACTTAATTTGCAAATCTGGTAACTAAAGACATGTTCTAAAACCAAGGATGGAGGGATTAGATGGTGAGAGGCTATATTTTTAGTATCATGATAGTTTTCTTGGACTCATTTGAGTAGGATAGTAATAATGAGCACTCCTAGCTGGCAAAAGTTTCGAACTCAAGAAATCTAAGATTCACTATGGTTAAATTTAAAATAGGTTTATTAATTTTCTTTTGAGTTTTTCATCATTATAATTTGTTATAATCTTGAGAAGAACATTTTTTCGGTGAACCTTGTTTAGGCACATGGAGCTATCTTCTCTTTTTGTGCCTATGCTTGTGAATAATCACTCTGCTCTTCTGATGCATATGCACTCAAGTACCCATGCAAAGATTTTTTATGTAAATAAAACCACCTCGTGAAACTCTAGATTACCATCTCTTTTATGAAAACTAAAACAAATGTCAATCTACGCATGCTAATTTCTGTTTTTAATCTTAATTGCAGCATCTTACTTTGTTGCACATTGCTTCATGAGGGGTGTTTTGTCTTCATATGTCAAATACATATCTGCCGTTTCAGATTAAATTTGAAGAGAACCAATCCAAAATGAGAAAACTAGTATCAGTTAACAACCTCCAATATCAGGCTTATTTCGGAAAGTTTACTTCCGTTCTTGGTTTGGTTCTGTACTTGTGCCCCAAACTTACCAACTGTCCATAACTTACCAAGCTTGCTAAAAACTATCCGTAACTTCTTGATATTGGCCAATACCTATCCTGATTAACGGATATTAGAACTTCCTGGAAAATTTCAAAACTGAACTGAAATGGCCAGAACTTCCCAGAACTGGTTGGAACTTTCTGACTTTTGCCAAAGTGTACTACACACATACTTAATTTGGTCTTATTTCATCCTCATGCTTAGAAAAACTTTTTGAACATATCTGTAAGTAGCTTATTAAATTACGTAATTACCAGGTTATAGTTTCACAGTGGTCATGCAATTATGCTGATAAACCAAGTGTTGGGGAGCAGTTCATACTGGATCCAATTTTGTTGATACGAGTTGGAATCCAGTTCACATTGATTTGGATCGTTTGACTACTTTTATTTCGTGGATTTTATTAAGACTGTCGGATTGATATTTGCTTTATCTAAATTACGATTTGGTTTCATTTATAGTATAAATATGGTCTACTTTTAGGATTAGGAGTTAGTATGTCTTAAGGGGTTTAACTTTTGACTTGTGAGGCCTATAAACAATGTACTAGTAGTAGTATTACTAGTTTAATCAATGAAGAGAATACTAGAAGTTTATTTATGTGTCCCCCAAAACCCCTACAAATAACTCTCAGATTCTTCTTTTAGTCTCTCGGGTTGTCAACTTGTGTATCTTACCGTGTATCGGTTTGCATGTGTTCGTGTATCGAATTGCGTATCGTATGATACAATAACCCTAGGAGTTTAGGTCCATATTTCTTAATCCATATAAGAAAACGATCTAATTTATAATTTCCTCAACTTTTTATTTGTTTCATCTTTAAAAGTCTTTCTAGTTCTAGAATCCCGATTCTTATCTATACATTACATGACTCAATTTAAAATAAAACCCATATTGCCTATCAGGCCATATGTGTCATATTGGATCAACCGATACGGAACGAAATGGTATTATATTAAGGTATGTATCGTGTATCATAAGATACTAACAACATAGGTCTCTCCATAAAATCCTAATTCTGTGTAAACCTTTCTGTCTGCTTATTCCAGCTCAGACACCACACACACTATGACATACCACGCACACTAGGACATACCACGTACACTAGGACACACCAAATAGATCCTGTGTCCTTACCGACTCGTGTTGCATTCGTGTCCTTGCAACATAGCTGCCCAACATCGTCTCCAGTCCTTCTAAAATTTATACCAACCCGTTCCATAACCTAAGGCCTTTATTTTCACCCTAAAACGAAGTTAAACTCAAAGTTGTCCAAGGAGCCCCTCCTTTTCTTTGTTGTATGACAATAAAAAACTACCAGAGCCCTATCAAGAACCCTACAAATCTTACAAAGAACCATAACCACCGATCATCACCGTCCCCAATAGATTAATACCCAATCATCACATCTCAAGAGCTATGTTGTGAAAAGCGCGTAGCGCCGCTTAAGCGAGATTCGGCATTTGGGCGCCTCGCTTAACGATTTTTGCCTCAAAACAGAAATCAGCGCTTAAGCGTCGCTTAGTAGCGCCTCGCCTCGCTTTAGGCTCCTTGCTTAATGAATTTTTTGAATTTTTTCCCTAATAAATCGAGCCGAAGTTTTTGTTATTTACATAGTTGGATAGTTGGAAAACTTTAAGTAGAAACTTTAGAGACTTAACTTTTATGTTTGATGGTATTTTGATGACTATGTAGTATGTATGCATTATGTGGCTTGTAGTTTGCATTTTGATTCTAGTATTTATATTGTTATTTTTGATTGATTGATGATTGATATTGTTATTCATGCATATACTAGTAGAATTGTATGAAAAAATATTGAAATTTATGTGTATATAGAGTATTTTACATGTATGAGAAAAAAAAGAAAAACAATTTGAGGCGCCAACTAAGCGCCGTTTAAGCGCTATTGGGCGAGGCGACAGCCTCATTGTCTCGCCTCACGCTTAATATAACATAGCTCATGAGAGAATGTTTCTCATCAAGGATCCTCATGTTTGGAGTATGATTCAGAATCACATAGTTCTGAATACTTGAATCAAATTTGTGACCTTAGTAAATCGAAGCCTACCTCGTCTTCAGTTTGGTAATTCCATTATATTGTTAGGTTAGTTTACTCAAGCTTATTGATAATTATGGTTAATAATTAGCTTCCGCAAAATCGTAGACTTTGATTTGTGAATTTTGCCATCTAGATTGTTCCCATAGGTATTGTCCTATGCCACCAACCTTTTTTTTCTTATATTTTAATAAATTTCAACCCTTTTCTTATATTTTAATAAATTTCTAATATTTTTGAAAAATTCTTAAGTGCCAACTTGATACTCTGAATCTCTCTTCTTGCAACTGTTGGAACTGTCTGATACCGAGGTTCAGATACCATATGACTATCACTTTTTTTTTAACCTCGTTTAAATTTTTAAGCATAGAATTGTCACTATCTAGCACTATGTTTGACATATTATTTATGGATGTAGTTACAAGGGGGTGAGATAGCCGACCCCAAAAATATGGGATAAAGGCTTTGTTGTTGTTGTTGTGTAGGTCCAAAGGGGGTGAGATAGGACTTCATTTGCCAGTTTTAACTTAGTTTCGACCAGGTTGAGCATTACATGTGTTATCCCATGTTGATGTAGATATTCTAATAAAAGAAACCAGATCTATTACATTTTTATCTCCCTGTTCTTGACCACTTTCCCTATTTTTGTGGAATCGAGCATTGTTTTGGTACCTAGAGCTAGAAGCTTATAGATTCATGGGATCAGGTTCGTATCAGGTAGGCTTCTATTGCGATTATTGTATGCGTCATTTCCAAGATTAAAAGTATTGGTATCGGACCATTCCTACGAGTATCGGTATCAATGTTATCAGTAGTATCGACTGTTTCAGAGCGGAGTATCAGATTTTTTTGGTATCGGAAAGCAAATAGCTATTAGTAAATTATTATTATTTTAGAAAATATATTTTATACTTTAGCCATAATTTTAAGTATTTCTAGTGTTGTTGCTTAATAGTTTTGAAATTGAATGAAATAATAGTCATCCTTGTCGATTGATTCACATACGATAGATAAGTTTTTCTCTTTTACATGTTTTTTACAACCTTAGTGTGCTTTTACACCTTGCTAATTGGTCTTTTTCGTTCAATTTTCTCTGTGGAATTGACCGAAAAGAGACCTCCAATGTCTGTATCGGCCAGTATCGGGTATCGGTCGCTATCGGATTGGGACATGTCAAACCGTATCGGTATCGGCCGTATCGGATCGGTATCGGCCGATACTGCAAACTATGGTCATTTCCACTTCAAAGAACTCTATGGAACTGGATCAGATAGCTAGGCATCTTATCTTCAGGATTAAAATGGTTATGTTGTTGTTTTAGCATTCAATATTCAATGTATTGAATATCTGAAGCATTATGTAGATAACACATCCAGAGATAGGATAAAGTAAATTTCTTGCTCTTTGAATGTCATTCCTTTCAGCTTTTCATCTTGTCATAGAGATGAATGTAATTCCCCATAGCTAATTGTACCATATTTACCTATTCGTCTCAACTTTTTCCTAGTCTTGGGGAACTTGGATCAGATGGTGCTTCTTGGTTGCATGAGCTTGACTGCATGGCCAAAAAGGCAAGCCTATTTACATGCCAACAAACCTCTAGGTTTTGTGAATTTCTTTCATATAGCTAATTTTCTAAGAACTTGGCACTAGTATAGAGGGTTGGCTGATGTAAGGTTGGCAGATGATCATCAAAAACTGATTACTCTTTTGTGGAGTTTTCTTGTACTTCACAGATGACCTACTTTTGATGGGATAATGCTTGGATGGTAATGATGATGAATAGCTACTTTCACTTGTTTGTTTCAGTAAATTCCTGTAAGAGAGTTTCAGTAAAGTCTTAGTTATAGTTTAATTTATCTCTTGTTATACCAGAGTCAGAAGTTTCTGGTGACATAGCACGGAAACACGTGTCTTTGAAAACGGACGACCCAATATAACAATGACTAAAATCTCAATTCTCAATTCTCAAGTCTCAAATTCAAACTCAAACTCCAGAATCAACAGGAGATATACTCTAATTCAATAAGAAATCATTAATATTCAACATAATATGGAGACTCATCCATACATTATGTCCAATGACCGTATTCACCACCTAAAGATTCCTCTAGAATTAGAACTTCCATATTTGGGGTTCCTACATCAAACTTTCTATTGACTTTATTAATTAAATATCTTTGACCAAACTACACACTTTTAACTTAGATATCTATAATAGAAAGTTATAAACTAGTCAACTACCATAAATAATCTAACCTAATACTATTATGACTAGCAAATCCCAAACTAAATTGGATAGCTAATTTTAATACAAATTGGGATTTCGGTTGTACCCAAGACGTCCCCTTCACTTGTAGAGAACCAGATTCGAGTTCTTCCTTGCTCATGTCTCGATAAAGTGCTTTGTCGTTTACACAATGAGTGTAAAGGTTTTCTATGTTGAATGTTAATTGAGCTCCCCATCAAACCTGGTAAGTTGATGACGTAGATATTGTCATTGATCTTCTGCAGCACTTTGAAAGGTTCAAACTTTCTCGGTTAAGCTTGTTGTATTGTCGTACTGGCAGTGTCTTCTACTGAAGGTATACCATGACTTATCACCAACGTTGAAAAATTTGTACTTAGTGTGTTTGTCCCCCTTTGACTTATACCTTGTTTTAGCCTTCTGCACTCATTTTCGAACCTCTTATTGAACTTCTTGGATTTGATTCGCCAAATTCTTTGCTGCTGGATTCTTTTCCTCGTTTGGCAAAATATGTAAATCAATAACACGATTAGGTAACTCGGAATAAACAATATCAAACAAAGACTTCCCTTTTGACGAATGAAATCCGCTATTGTGAATGAATTTTGCTTGCGCTAAGGCAAACTCCCATTGTTTCGGCTTCTCCCACATATGCTCCTTATCTGTTGATTACTCGTTTCCTAGCCTTCGTTTGGTTAGGGATGCATTGAGCCTCGATCATATTTTGAATTGTTGGTTTGAGTTTGTCCATGAAGCGAGATACATGCTACCCCTTGGTTTCGTCAAGATGATTTCACTCAGTACGACACACAAACTCCACACGATGACACTATGTTGGTCCTTTGCACACCTCTGGTACTGATGGAAAATGTGTTGCTCATAGTTATCGGGTAGGAAGCACGCCTTCAGCTTCTTTTACATCTTCCCCTAAGAGGTGATACACATTTTCCTTTCCCTTCTACACTTATCCTGCATCTTGTCCCACCAAGCTTATGCTTCCGACTTTAGTCAGTATGCCACCAACTTTACGTTCTTGTCTGTCGAGATCTGTATATAATCAAAGAATCGACTCACCTTCGACAACCAATCTATAAATTCCTTGATACCGAGATCTCCATGAAAAATCGGAATATCGACCTTTCCTACGATTGTTATGTTGATAAGAGCATACGCCATCGAGCTGTTCTTCGATGCCGTGAAAATCATCCCTCCCGTAGTCGCCATATCGACCGTGTCCGCCGTTTTCACGTTGACTGTAGTATTCTCGTCAACCAAGCAACATGTCACCACCACGATCGTCATAACTACCCAACGTGACGAAATCATCAAACTCCATGCTTGAACACTAAGAATCAAAACGAGCCTTCTGTAGATGATGCTTCCGAGTTGGGACTTGACCATCTTGCAGGAGATCGCTGGCGTTTGCTTACCTGTGATGTCATTTTTTGATCATGCATTGGTTGTCTCGACGGTTCTTGATTGCCTAACGCATGCTTGACTTGCTAGATGGGTAGGAGCAGATCCTGCATAGAGACTTCTTTGCAACTGACCGTCGCAAAGAGGCCTTTAACTCCTCCTTCGACAAGAAGTTGTTGGTTGTTGTTGCCTTTGTTGGTTTCCATCATGTCGAGACATGTCTCTCGACACGTCGAGGCTCTGAAACTATTGACACAATACGGAAATGCCGATCGGTGAAAACCAAAGACCCAAGATAACGAGGACTAAAACCTTAATTTTGAACATGAGAATCAAGAAGTATATATACTCTAATTCAATAAGAAATCAATAATATTCAACATGGTTTTAAAACACAAAGACTCACCCTAATACATTAGGTCCACCGACCCCATTCACCACCTAAAGATTCCTCTAGAATTACAACTTCCATTTTTGGAGTTCCTGCAACCAACTACCGAGTTTATTAATTAAAAGTTCTTTGACCAGACTACATATTTTGACTCGTAGAGATCTATAATAGAAACTACCATAAATGATCAAACATAATACTATTATGACTAGCAAATCCTGAACTTAATTGGATGGCTAGTTAAACACAAATCGGGAGGCTGGAACCCAAAATGTCCGTAATGGTTACATGCTCAATATTTAATCCTTATAGCAATTAACTTCGTACACACTAATTGCAATATGTTTTCCAATGTTCTTGTAGAATTTGTTTTAGATTCCCTTTGTAAGTATCCGTCCTTTTATATCTTTATCTAACTAAATTCTATAGTTAATTAACCTTAGGGTTAGGAGTTCTTAGTTAGTTAACTTGACTGATCTTTTCGTCTGTTGTCTATTACATCTGTTTCACAGTAAAGATTTAAATGAAAGCCTAGATGTATCGAAGACATTTAAAGTGCTTAATACTGAGAATGTGATAGAAGAAGGCAAGAAGACACCATCAAAATATCGCAACATTACATTACATAGTCTCGGTGTTGTTATGCAAACAGATAAGTATACGGCAAGTGGGTGGCCTTCAGTTAGTGGCGATGTTTTGAAATCATTTGCTGGAAAAGTTTCCACTGAGCATATTTATTTGATGGATGACAATGGAGAAATTTCGCCCGATCATACTCTCCAGGACAATGAAGGGGGGGAAGCTCCAACTGTAGTTTCAGATAAAATAGACACATCTGCATATGGTACTGCTTATGAGGCATTTGGAGGAGACGGCGAGGGGAGGGAGGCCTGTCATGCCATTGCAGCTCTGTGTGAAGTTTGTTCTATTGATTCCTTGATATCCAACTTCATTCTTCCATTACAGGTAAGCTGGATAACTGATGTAATGCACATATATTTATGTTTTATATTTTGTTACGTTAACATAGATATGGTAGCATACTTGAAATATACAGAGAAATGCTCCATTTCTCCCACTTTGAGTTTCTAACTAGGAGATCTTGTCTATCATCACTTCACTCTGTATAGTGGCTACATAGAATTCCTACTTCACATACACAAAGAATATGTACGTCCGCCTGTCGTGCTTGAGCACACATCATTGCATGCCACTTTTCCTCTTGCCACCGTACTCGCACACGTTTCTATGTGAGTGCGTGCATTCTTCTCTGAGCATCCATTATCACTTCCCTGTGTGCAGCATCCATTATTTCCTGTGTGCACACATGCCTCTGTCAGTTCTTTGTTTATACTTTATACATGCTCTACTTTAATACTATGGTAGTTCACTACATGTCTATTGTTGTCAGCATTTACATGCTCTATAATACATTGTACTTTGGAAAATGGTTTGTAAGATTACTTCTATATCAAGTGATCCCAAAATGTGTGTTTTTTAAGGTCATAGACATTGTGTTCTTTGACAAACTTTGATGCATATGTTGGAGATTACTGAAATCTTGATCCTTGGACAACATGGACATATAACATTGATCCTTGGACAGTGTTTGACCCTTGGGTATTTACATGCTATATAACACATTGGAATCTGAAAAACTGGTTTGAAGGATAGTACTTTTGTATCAACTACTCCCAAAATGTGTGGGTTTTAAGGTCTTAAGCATTGTATTCTTTGAGAACTGTAGACTGATGCTGATGGTGGTATGCTGTACTTTTGGTTTTATTTCCTGTTATCCATTATCTTTATGGTAAAATAGGATTACCATTTGGATGGAGGTACTCTTCTGAATTGGACTTTGGCATTGTTCTAGATGTGGATTTTGATGTTCTTTACAATTTTCTTATGGCTGTAGGGGGATCATATATCAGGTAAGAGTCAACGCATTCATTGTTCTCTAAACATCAATACTGAAACTGGACGCTTATCAGCTCGGAGACCAAATTTGCAGGTCACAATCTATTTCCTACTACCTAGTTCTTGATATTAACAGTTGCCAGATCAAGAACATATATTTTACATGCTGCTGCTTTGTTACTTTTTTTGTGGGGGCCTTTTTAACTTATATTTGCTTGAATATTATTTACCAATTCTTGCTTTCTCGTGCATCTTGTTTCTGCTTTAAAATGTCGTGCTAAAGTCCTAAGGTTTTAGCGATTACCGTGAGAATCACTTGTCTTTGGTTTTCTGTTATCAGCATCTTCAAATTTTATGGAATGTTTAATCATGTCAGATAATAGTGTAGTGCTTTATGTCATTTAGCCTGTTGATGAGATCTCATGTCAATATGAACTTCTCCAGCTGTAATGTTTGTTTATTGTTGTATAAAAAGGTCAATATTATGATATGAGATAGATACTAGGTGCATGAGGTTGATTGCAGGAAAAAGTAGCCAAGAGGAATCGACTTAAGCAGAAAGGTCCATGAGTAGACATAGTTTAGGGTGGCTTCAATATTTAGTGGGAGCCTCGATTGTCTTTTCTGTGCTCCTGTTATATCTTGTTTTTTTAATAATCACTTTATCTTGTCATCTTTTATAGAGTTTTATAGTGCATAGTGAAACATGTTCTTTTTATCAACTTTGATTTGTTTCACCTGTATCCATTATGGCTATGGGCAGCAACGGGCTTGGTCTGATTGTGTTTAGAAGTTTGATATGTTAGGAGACATCTTTCAACTAGGACCCAATATATTACTTAACGGGCACACCATATGAACTTGGTCCCATACAGTTGCCAAACTGGCTCCCTTGCACATGGCAAAGAAACCAGCTCACCATATCTGTGTAGTTAAGAAATGTGAAGACCAAGGAATGTACTTTTTGTGGTACTAAGTCTTAGTATGGTGATATATTTTTTATGCACTAAGATTGCTGGTGAAGGTCCAGTCCTTGTTTGTAGATCCAAACCCATGGACAATCGACTTTCCCCCCAAGACTTTGTGGTTGTGCAACTTTTGCCTTGTTATTTTGCAGTAAGTGAAATCAAGGTTCGAAAACTCGGTTGTGGGATCAGTTTTGGGTCTTTCCTTTGAAAAACAATTGTGTGTGACGACGCTACAATTGGCCCTGAGTTTACATCCACTTTCTCTTTCCCATTCCCCTTTGTCCTCTCCAACAAGGCAACACCTGAGTCCCTCCCTGACAACAAGGCCACAGTTGCGACCCTCTCCTCCTCTCCGGCACAACATCTACCTGCCCTATTTCTTTCTTCTCTATTGTATTTTTTTTTCCTATTTGACACAAACCCACATGGCCAGCAACGTTCGACAACCTTGACTCCGGCAGAGGTAAAGTAGTTTTAAAAAACTTTTTGATAAAGGCATTGACTAGTAGCCTGGTATCCTCAAGTTCCCCCGAGACTTCTGGCTGTGCAGCTTTTCTATTGTTATCGGTAAAGTGAAACATCTCCTTGTTTGGGTGGTGCAATCAATAATTGTTTCATCCTGTGAACTTGAGGTTATATCCTTGTCGGATACAATATTGACAATAGGACCTGGGAAAATGGTTGTCATGTCCATGTTGTCTTGTCCTACCATATTCGTGCCCGTGCAACATATGTTTCATCCTAGAGGGGCATAGAAGTAATGAGGGTACAATATTGAAGGAAATTAAAGGATACCAATCCTTGCTTTTAAGCATGCTGCATATTTCTACCTCCTTTTGCTATCCAGACTTGTGAATTATAATCAACATTTTCTGCACCTGTAATAGGTAACATAACAGTAATTTTGTACTTTTTACATTCTTTTCTTTGGTTTATCTCCTACTTTATATTAGACATTTATTACTTCTCTATATTATTCTTATTTGGTTACTGTTAAAGATATTCATGTTTTTGTTTCTGCTGTTCCCATTAGAATCAACCTGCTTTAGAGAAGGATCGCTACAAAATTCGTCAGGCTTTTATTGCCGACCCTGGAAACTCTCTCATTGTTGCTGATTATGGGCAGGTGAGTAGTCTAATGCTCTTCGGCTAATATTATTTTTAGAATGAAGTTATTTAACAAAACAAATATGTTACTTAATTTCCCTTTCTGATTTACGTATGTGTAGCTGGAGCTTAGGATTTTAGCTCATCTTGCAAACTGCCGTAGTATGTTGGATGCCTTTAAAGCTGGTGGAGATTTCCATTCCAGGACAGCTATGAATATGTATGACCATGTCCGTTCTGCTGTTGAAGAGAAGAAGGTACTTCTTGAGTGGAGCCCCCAACCTGGTGAAGATAAACCTCCAGTTCCATTACTGAAGGTATGCATGCATGGAACCACCCTTTACTATAAAATCCTAAAGAGTGCGTTTGTTTTTATTATTGATTCACAAAAAGTTTTGAGGAGATACTATTTTCATGCTGCCATCATTTGTTGGCATTGTAATAAGCTCCATGTCTGTAGCGGAGAACTAATTATTAATTAAGGTTGTAATTGTTAGGCTTTGTTCGTCAAGGACCTTTCTTAATCAATGGTTTTGGCATCTGTTTTTTTTCTGATGGTGGCGTAGACTTTATCAAGTGACTTAATGGTCCTATATCTTGTTAACTTGATTTTTTTTTTTTCCTGTTCCTATTTTGTACTGGCAGGACAATAGTATGATAGTATCTTTATGCTATCAGTCCTCATCTTCAGTGTATGTCTTCTCCAGTGTAAAGCTGAAAGGCGCACTCAAAGCACCATAACCCATGTATCACATGAGGTTCAAAACTCAAGAATAACGCTCACCCAAATGAAGCAAGACACCATTCTATTAAATATTTATAACACACACATATTTGGAAGAAAGTATTTATCCACGATCGCTCCCACTGGGATTCGAACATTGCCCACTTAGGATTTCTGCCTCCACACTGGTCACTTGAGCTATATGGGTCCTTCTATAATACAAACAATAAAAAAATTGTATCCATACAAGCAATGGTTTCAACCATTGATTTATGATCCAATGGTTCTTACTGAAAGAGCTTTCTTGTAATATGATTAGGAGCAATAATTATGGGGAACATCTTTAATGCTGTGTTTTTGTTGTTGTTGACTTGATTGTTACCTCCTATTGTAGGTCATGATTCATTTTCATGCTTTACTTTTTTTTTTTTCCAATCTTCATTTAAAAAGATGACCTGCTATAGCAGGTCAAGTCAAAGTGCAGGAGACAACTTGCACAATTTACTATGCATTTGTCTTGTTTGTATGCATACATAAAAAATGTTGTTTTTATATATATATATATATAATAATAATAATAATAATAATAATAATAATAATAATAATAATAATAATAATAATAATAATTATTGTGTGTGTGCGTGCGTGCGTGTGCGTCCACATGGGTTAGTGCAGTTGTTAAACTCCAAGGCCCATTATACAAGAGAAGATCAAGTCTCGCCAGCTACATTTAATCTATGATTTAACCGAGGAGTGTGCAGTGGGGCATTTACACTCCCCGAGGTAGTCGGTCGGCTACGGTCGTGTCACTTGGTCACACACACACACACACACAACGACACGGCCGCGTCCCGCGTCGGAGGTTTGATTTCTCCTGGGTGCGATATGCGATTAAATATTTAAGGGGAGGAACCGAAAAATCTATGTAGCTATTGATTGAGAGCCGGACTTGAGCGTTATGTCGTATGGGATTGTGGTACCAACGACCAGGTCGAGTAGAACGTGCGGTGGAGATCGGTCCAAGCGACGGATAAAGGAATGATGCATAAGATGGAAAGCATCAAGGATCTACGTGATGAGATTCAGACCCGACTAGGCCGGGGAAATAGGATGATGTAATTGTGAACTGGAAGCCACTGACTTTGGTTTAGCTTGTAACCTAGTTATTTAACTCCGGCTTTACTGCACCTTAAATAACCTAAAAGGGGTGCTCCTAAACCCTAAAGGCGTGTCTCATTAATGGGCCTTGTCTGCAGAGACAAGGCCCTACACTTCATTTGTGTTTCACCTTTGTGCCTAGATACGGGCCATGACAACTCAATGGAATATTAGAAGCACTTGCTTTCACGCTTTATCAGTTGGTATCTGTTAATGTACATTTGTGTGGTTATGATTTACTTGTAACTAAAATATTTCCCTTGTTGCTTGCAAGTCTCATATGGATCGAGCTTATGAGTTAACCATGAAACTGTGAGATGAAAATACTAAAGATGTCCAAGTAGGTTCCTTGGTGTATGGTGTTTATTGATGATGTTTTTGTTCATGAGAGTAAAGAAAGGTTAGATGCTATAATGAATATGTGAAGAGAAACTATGGTATCTGAGGGATCTAAATTAGTAGAACAAAAACAGAGAATATGAAATGTAATTTCGACCAAAAGTCGAATAAAAAGGAAGGGAGAGTCTATATTGATGGCCAAGAGATACCTAAGATAGTTTTCGATATTTAGGATCAATCATTCATCATAGTGAGAGATTGAGGAGAATATCATGCATAGAATTAGATCATGTTGGCTGAAATGGATGATAGCTTCTCGAGTACTTTGTGATCGCAAGATCTCTCTAAAGTTCAAAGGAAAATTTTACAAGAATGGTATAAGAACAGCTATGATTTACGGAAAAGTATTTGGCAATTAAGAAATAATGTGTCTAGAAAGTTAGTGTAGCCGAAATAAGAATGCTAAGATGGATGAGTGAATATTAAATGATATTATAAAACATTAATGGATTGTAGGAAGTTAGAGGCGATGCCAATTGAGGACAATAAGAGCGAAAATCGTCTTCTAGGTGGTTTGGACGTGTGCAATCCAAACCAATAGATGCTTAGATAAGGAGGAGTCATAATATAGCAGTTAATGGAGCCACTAGGACTAGAGATAGGCCTAGAACAAACATGGTTTGAAGTATTAAAGAAGGATACGGTTTTTGTTATCGATACAGAGTTGGCCCTTAACTGAGCCAAATGGAAGAAGAGGATTCAAGCAGCCAAACCAAAAGTTTGGGATAAAGGCTTTTTTGCTTCTTCAGTGACAACATGATTAAATTTATTCTAGCAGTTATGTGATCCTTAAGGATAGAATTTGGCACATAATGCACTAAAAACTCTTAGATTGTCAAAAGATAAGGTTTTAGCACACTATTGAATATGCTTTTCTTTGATTTTTTTTTTCCTTCTCTTATTGTAGCTTGATGAAGTTCATTAAGTTATTAGCAATGCATAAGATCCAGTGCTGGAAAATAGCAAACTGATGGTGTTTTCTGAAAATTCTTCTTACAGGATGCTTTTGCTTCTGAAAGAAGGAAAGCCAAAATGCTCAATTTTTCTATTGCTTATGGAAAAACTGCTCATGGACTCTCACGTGATTGGAAGGTACACTCTTCTGTAGTGTAGCTGAATGGAATTTAGTTTATTGCTCAACACTTAATGTTAACGTTTCTTTAGGTTATCTGTCGAATGCATCTTGATTTTGCTCTTTGGCTAATATTGTGCCTGAAGTATGTTCCTGCAATCTCATCATATTCTTTAATCTTTTTCCAAAAGAGAACATTTTTGGGAAGTCCTTGCCTTGTGTAATTATGTCAGTTAGAATCTGGCACAAGTTAGGAAGTCTACTGTCAGGTCTCCACTCCTCAGTTTGATGAAGCTTTTCATGGAGCCATCTTGATTTGTGATATGTGCTCAATAAACTATAGCCACATTTATTGATGATGATTTTCTATGGCTATCATTAAAGCTAGATGCGCTATGCTTTTTGGTTTTATATTGTTTGAATTCTGAATGCAGTAGAATGACCAGTTTATTGGTAAGTATTTGATTTTTGTGTGGCAATCTTTGTGAATATAAAACAACAAAAACAACAGCATTTAACCCAAATTTTTGGTGAAACTTTTGTATCTAAAATGACAACTAAATTAAATGTTAACTATAGACATGAGTGTGGTAGCAAGGCATGGTCAATTTTTACATTCACCTGAAAGAAAATTAAATGTTAACTATATACAATATGATGATTGCATCGTTGCAAGCAGAAAAATGGAGTCAAGGAAGTGTCCATGACTGAAGGAAAATTTGATGTTTTAGAGTAGTAGAACGGATTTTAGGTGTAAGTTAACTGAATGTTATTAGAGCAACTGAAACTAAATTCCACTTTCAAGCAACAAGCAATTCTGCACACTATGCCTCTTCACCCTAAACTATAATTTTGTAACTTTCATATGGTTCAGGAAATATAAATGACAACTAGGGTTGTGCAAATAATTTTTGAAGTGTTACATATGAAAGTTCTTGAGCATTTTTTCATGTGCGCTCTCACTTACATCACAGTGCTTCATAATAGAAGTGTAGGAAAAATAAAAAGAAACTAATTGTAGTATACTTCCAAAATATCATTATAATTGAGAAAATGTCATGACAACTTTTCTTTTGTAAAGTGCATCTTACTCCCTTTGATGCCTTTCTCTCTGTCCTCCTGCACCTGTTCCTTCTCTCCCTAAACATTTATATATTCTCTCTTATTTATATTTGAGCTGCTTTTCTAACCCCACGAATATTTTTGAATACTAGCGGGTTGCATAAATTCTAGAACACAAGCAAAAAAATTAGTTAGAAAAAGCAATTATGACTTCCCTTCGAAAATCTGAATGAATTGATTGAAGGAGAAGTCCTAGAAACACATCTTATCCATTATTCTGAAAGTATCTTTGGCATTCTCGATCTATATTTCTATATGAATAAATTGTTTCTCGATCTAGATTTCTATTTGCAAACGTCTCGACATGTCGTTTCAAGATAAATAAATTGAAGATGTAGACAATCACTTCTAGATAGTTTCTTCCAAGATTTGGAGTATCGGGATAGGCGGAATTGGTACTATCGGTGTTTTTGGAACGAGGATCTACTTGATTCAGGAATGTTGAGGTGAAAGTTTAATTTGAATTTTTTTTGAGAAATTTTGACTTATCCCTCACTTTTTTTTTACCATATTTAAAGGTGCACCCCACAGTTTTTCCATAATGTACAAGTCCCCTCACTTTTGAAGGAATCCGTCCATAAATAACGGTCAACCCATTTGGCCCAAAAAATTTGACAAGAATACCCCTTTCTTCTTCCTTTTTCCTCTCATCCCCTTCCTTCCCCTCTCCACCGCGGGAAACTAGTTGCAGCAACCTCCCCTCCCCGCTACCGCTCGCCATTGCTCCCCCCGCTACTGCCGCTCGCCACTGCTCCCCCCTACTGCCCCCCTACCCGCCACTGCCCCCTCGGCGGTCGCTCGCCACTGCTCCTCCCCTTCCCGCTCGCCACCGTCGCCCCCCCTCCCCACCGCCCCCCGGCCGCATCTCGACATAGACCGCCCAGAGCTGTTGCTGGTGCTGGGAGGGGGGTGGCGAGCGCGGGGAGATGGGGGCGAGCGCGGGGAGGTGGGGGCGGTGGCAGGGAGGGGGGGTCGAGTTCGGGGGGGGGGAGCGGCGGGGAGGTGGGAGGCGGTGGTGGGTAGGGGGGTCGGGCACGGGGAGGTGGCGGCGGGGGCGAGGTGGGGAGCGGCGGGGAGGTGGGGACGAGCTCGGAGAGGCGGTGGCGGGTAGGGGGGTTCGGGCGCGGAGGGGGTATGAGTGGTAAGAGGAAGAAGACAATGGGAAGGCATTTTGGTCAGATTTTTTGGGTCAAAGTTGTTGACCGTTAGTCCTAGATAGATTCCTTCAAAAGTGGAGGGACTTGTACATTATGGAAAAAGTGTAGGGCACACCCTTAAATATGGTAAAAAAAAAGTGGGAGGTAAGTCAAAATTTCTCAAAATATTTCCATAGTGTACGTATTTTTGTTTAATATTTTCTAGTTAATGTAACTCCTTTCTGTAAGTCCATTCTCCTTAGTAAACATCATATAATATCATTGTTTCTACTGTACTAATATATTTGTATGATAACTTATGTTTATCATTTCTTACAATTGATGGTAAAGCCTTGACAACCTAGCTAAGCAGTCAAAAACGGTTATATATCGGTTATATAACCGATATATAATGGTATCGGTCCTGAACCGATATTTTTTGCAGAAATATCGGTAAAATATCGGAACCAATATTATCGGCCGATTTGGCCGATATTGTTCGAAATATCGGTTTACAAAAAAAATCGATTTCTCACGGTTTTGGTTTTGCTACAAAAAAATCTTATGGGCCTGGGCCTGCAAACGATATTCTATGAAAAAATCTGTTGTTAAGTCAAGATACAATACAATACAAGCTTCTGCCATCAATGGAGATTATATCTTCTGCCATCAAACGATATGCCATTCACATCAATGGGGATTACATCTGCTGTTGAATGATATGGAGAATTGAGATTACATCTTCTGCCATCAAAATCTTCATGCATCAAACTTATTCAGAGATGTAGTTCCTCAAGTGATCTCATTTATCATGGATCTTTTAGATTTCTCGACGATATGTATACTTTATGCATATTTTATAATAGAAAACTATTAAGTGTATTGTTCATATATAAAAATTGTGTTAAAAATGCAAACTGATATTTACCGTTATAAAACCGATATATCGGTGATATATCTATAACTCTACTGGACCGTTATCATGAAAAAACCGTTATTAATTGCATAGCAACCTAGAATTGCAATATGTTCAATTACATAGGTCTGAAACTCACACAAACACTGATTTGGCAATATACATAGATTGATGCACACGTTTGTTAAGGGACATATCTTTTTGATTGTATATTAAATGTTGCCTACTGTTGCTGGTATCTCAAGGTGTAATTTTATGTGTTGGGCAGTTTATCTCAATTGGGTCTTTTTGGGTTAAATGAGGACTTGTTTATAAAACCTTCATTTTTTTTTGCTTGTGTAAAGTGGAGTCCGAGCTGCACTTTAATGGGCTTTTGGATTTGGTCTAGGGTCTCTGTAGTTTTTAATCTTGAGCAGATAATGCAAAAATCTCCAATTCATTGTTGGAATAAGCATGTGCTTAAGACGTTTTTGAGCTGTACTTGTTGATCCTTCTCTATTTAGAACAAGATGATCATCCTCATCCAGTTGCCTTAAGGTTTTAATACTTGTAAACATGATGATGTGTAATACTTCCTACTTCAGATTGTCATTCCTTCACTCTTTGGCGTGATGTGTAATAAAGATTAATGCAATTCCCTGTAGCAAATTGTTTCATTTTACCTCTTTGTTTAGACACTTTATAATCTAGGGAGAACTAGCATGGTTCTCCTTGGTTGCATTAGCTTAAACTACAATCCAAAAGGTAGGTAGTTACCCACAAAGTGGCCACCTAGGTTTATCACTTTTATGGCATGGTCCTCTCATGCTCGTAGTAGCTACCTTGGCTAGGAATTTGGCATCAACTAAGAGGGTTGACGTCAGGTCAATAACCGGTAATAAAACTTTGTAGAATATTGTATGGAGCTTTCTTATACTCCTTAGCCGACCCCATTCTGATGGGAGAAGGCTTGGATGGTGGTGGTGATGACAATGATGATGAATACTTCCCATTTCACCTAATGTTTTCTAGGAAGTAGGCACCAACTATAAGAGGGTTGACGTCATGTCAACAACCGGTCATAAAACTTTGTCAAATCTTGTATAAAACTTTCTTGTTCTCCATACCCGACCCCATTCTGATGGTAGAAGGCTTGGATGATTTTGATGAATACTTCCTATTTCACCTAATGTTTTCTAGTACCTGTAAAAGATTTTCTACTGCATTCCTTTTTCCTTCTAAATAAACATTAGACAGCCTCTTTTTTCCTGAGTAATTTATTTTGTAAAGGAACTTATGTGTATCCGTCTTTTGTCAATTATTTTACTATTAGGCATCAATAAGAAACTAAATCTCAGACACCCTAAAATTGTGATAGCTAGCTCTATTGACTTAGTTGGACATACACATGCAACACTCTTTTGTCGCTACATACATGTGCACATTAACACATAAAAATGTCTCCTCAAGGTGGCAGGTAATATTTAATAGCAGTTGGAGCTAGGAACCCTGTGACCTCACATATATGGACATTCATTAATACGTGCAATCGTGCACCCATTCACAATTATTGCTTAAATCTATGTGCTTGTATTATATGAAAGGAAGATGAACTGGAAGTCCAAACAGAAAATATATTACATGTATTCCATATGTAATACGTCGATTATAATGTAGAGAATTATCTGAAGAGTGTGCTCTGTTTTACCTATGGTTAATCACTGAAAGTCTTAAGAGGATCACTGTGTTTTAAGTGTGGGAGCTGTTTTAAATCAGGTCTCTCTTAAAGAAGCTAAAGAAACAGTAGAACTCTGGTACAAAGAGAGACAAGAGGTTCTGAATTGGCAAAAAAAGCGGAAGTACGAGGCAAAAACATTTGGGTGTGTACATACATTACTTGGGCGTGCACGCCGATTTCCTTCTGTCTCTACTGCCAGTAATGCCCAGAAAGGACACATAGAAAGAGCAGCTATCAATACTCCAGTACAGGTACTATACCATTTGCATGCTTTCTTATATGGCAAGTGGTTCATTCCTTCATAACTCTGGCCTATTTTGCTAGTAATTTTGTCATAAATTTCGTTCATCTGATTTATTGAGCAGGCATGTAATGTTTCTTTAAGTTGTTTTTTGTATGATCTTATCCCAATTCAAATAATTGGGATAAGGCTTTTTTCTTGTATTTCTTGTAACATAACAAGTTATATTTTATTCAGATTTGATGATTACAACATTTTTAGGAACTGGGGGAATTTTTTTTTTTTTTTGGAAACTACTTAGAACAGTTTGAATATTCTCACATTTCCTTTCTGAGGTCGTCTTGTGTTTCCATCCTATTTTAATTTAATGTCATTTTACTTTCTCTCTTCCTTTCAGGTCTTGTCTTATGTTTCGATCCTATTTAAGTTGATCTGCTCGTTTTCCTATGGTTTCTGTACAGTATTTCACTTCATTTCTGTCCTTGTATATTTAACAGGGTAGTGCAGCAGATGTTGCTATGTGTGCAATGCTTGAGATAGATAAGAACCCTGATCTGAAGAAGCTTGGATGGAGACTCCTGCTTCAGGTTTTAATTAAATCGTATTTAATATTTTTCTTCTTCTATAGTTTCAGTTATAAACTCTTGAACTTCACTAACATATTAGTTTCTCTTCATAAGATGGTCGTATTTAAACTTTGATTGTTTAGTGGATTGAAACGACTTTTTCTGCCCTCTAATACACTCTTTTCCAGTCTATTAGTATGTATCTCCTTCTCCGAATAGTATGAGTACTTTAGGTTTTTTTTTTAGCTTTAGAACAAGGGGCAGGCCTATAAGTTAAAAATTATAGCTACAGAAGGGTGAATAAGTTAAATTCTTTTTCTTTCAATCAACTAATAATCTGCCATGCAGTGCATATGTAAACTTTTAAAAAATTACATAGCTTTAGAGGGGTGAATATTGGTAAATAACAAATGTAGGGGAATGAGAAGAAAAATCTATTCACAGGAATGTACTTCTAATTTTAACATTGTATGTAGGTACATGATGAAGTAATATTAGAGGGACCCACAGAGTCAGCTGAGATCGCGAAGGCAATAGTTGTTAAGTGCATGTCCGAACCCTTCGATGGCTGCAACATTCTCAACGTTGATCTCGCAGTCGATGCCAAGTATGCGCAAAGCTGGTATGCAGCAAAGTAAAAGCCGGTGCTTCCTGTGATTAGTTCAAAACTCGGGTTACTGCTTGTCCAAAGTTGAATCAGACAGCAGTTTGAGCCAGAAGTTGCAGACAGGACAGGGATGAGAAGTTTTGGTTGAGGATTGCTACAAGGAGACGAATCCTGTGTACAATAGGTTCAAGAGGCATGATATTTAGCCAAGAGCTGTGCAGTTGGTTTTGATGTAAATGTGTATACAAGGATGTCATCTCTTTAAGTGTGTTATGATTGTTCTTTCATTGTAACCCTGATTCCATATGTGAAGTCCTCGGACATTGATTGGACTAAACTCATGCAACCCATTCCCTGTGATCTAGATATATTTCAAACGGGAAGGTTTACTATAAAAGCTCTACTATACTATGTTCCTGCTCAATGGAAGAACATTACATAGTTCGTTTGTTGTCAGAATTTCTTTTACTAACTTGATTTATGCTTGTAGTGGATAATTCACGCACGACATTGTTGGCTTGTCCGGTGATGGTTGCCCAAAGTCTACTTGTTAACAACATTACTTGCAGGCATGTACTGTTGGATATGGTACTGTTGAATACTGTTTATTCAGTGAGAGAGGTATTTGCAGTGTTGGTGAATGACATTTCATTGCCTTTTATTTGCAAAACAGCATGCCAACTGCCAAGTGTACATGTTCATCTTATTTGGAACTCTGCCTTCCGCTCATTTCTGGCTAAAAACTTACTATTTAGTTCTAAGAAATAACAAGTATTGGTGTCCCCCGATACTTGTTATTAAAGTACATATTGAAACTTACTATTTAGTTCTAAGAAATAAAAACTTAATTTTTTTAGAAAAATATTTGACCAATTCAACATACTATGGTTTCACCACTACAACAACAAAGCCCCGATACTTGTTATTAAAGTACATATTGAAACTTACTATTTAGTTGTCTAAGAAATAAAAACTTAATTTTTTTTTTTAGAATATTTGACCAATTCAACATAGACTATTGTTTCATCACTCAACAACAACAAAGTCTTTATCATATCTAATTTCTAGAGTCGATCATTTGAAAAGGAAAAATGAAAATGTTGTGAGAATCAACGACCTCTTGCACTCGAAATGATAATCATACCCTACCAAATAAGAAAATAAATATTTATTTACCACATGTAAGAAAAAAATAAGAAAGAATTACCAAATCATTTTCAAAAAATCACGGAACAAAAGCAGAGGAGTGCATGATCAGCCAGTCACAGCCAATCAGCAGCCAACGACAACAATCTGTCTCATCCTTAAACGCCACGTGGACCAACCGCAGCCACTCTCTCTCCCTCCAAAATTCCCAAACTCCACCACTCCACTTCTTCCTCTTCTTCTCTCCCGCTCCATTCCACCGCCCAAGAAAATTAGGGCTAACCCTAAGCAATGGCAAACCTCCTCTTCTTCCACCCCACCGTTGCCACCCACCATCGGCTCCCCCTCCCCTTCCTCAGACCCCAGCCTCGCCACCGCCGGCACCGGATTCTCCTCCGGTCGGCCCCGGAAGAGAGGACACTGGTGGCCGATCGGGAGCTTGACTCCTTTAACTTGAACGGGAACGGGAGGGTTTTAGGTCTGGAGGTGGTGGATGAGAGCAAGAACGGGAGGGCGGAGGTTCTGTTGAAGGGGAACGGAGCTACCAATGGGAGCTTGGTGAAGTACGCCGGAGATAACGGCGCGGCTACGGCGGCGGTGGATGAGGGTTTGAAGGAGGGGAGGAGGAAGAAGAGGGTTGAGGAGATTGGGAAGGAGGATGCCTGGTTTAAGGAGACCGGGCCGGAGCCACAGGTATAATTGTTCTCTGGTTGATTGACTGGTTGAATTGTTCACGTGAAGTGCAATTTCTTTTCTTGGAAGTAACCAGTAGTAAGCCTAATTCCTTACGGGACTCTTTAGCGTCACAACTCATTTGTGAAATTTAGTTGTTTACGAGAGTGTTCTTGCTACGTTCGGCCATGCCACCACTAGCACTTCAAAAATTGGTGCCATGTCCATAAGGTATATTATCATCAGGCACATCAGACACGAAACAAACTCTAAAATACATTATGACACACCAAACAGGTGTACTGTCTGTCACCGTGTCTGTATCGTGTTCCATCAGATTTGTGCCGTTTTAAAGTTGGATAGTTCTATGTCCATAAGGTATATTATTATTATTATCCTTTTGCAATTCCATTGAAAAGATGGATTTTTTAAAAGAACTTAGTAATAGTCTAAGTTGCCAACGCGGATACGAACTGACGCAGCAAAATGAGGACACAGAGACGGTTACAGCCCTAATTTGGAGTGTAGTAGTGTATCCTGAAGTACGAATGTCGTATCCAATATGTCTCCAGCATGACCGTGTGACACAGACATGGCACCGTTGTTTGAAGTTTCGCTGCTTCCGAGGTAATAACAAAGGTTTGAATAACTCGGTTTAGGTATCTGTTTAGAACCCTTCCTATGAATATTGAGAGAGAGAGAGAGAGAGAGAGAGAGAGAGAGAGAGGTGGTGGGGTGGGGGTGTGGGTGGGTGGGGTGGGGGGTGTGGGGGGGGGGGGGGGGGGTGGCAGGGTCTGTAGTTTCGACAATTCTGGAGCCTACAATTCGGATACCAAACGACCAAGAATTAGCAGTTTTGGTAACTGATGAAATATCCAAGTGGATTCACTGCTAAAATTATGGGAGTTAATTCTTTGATCAATTCTTTTATGAACTTGATTTGTAGGTTTGATAGGCTACAGTATGATAGATGGACATTGTTTACAAATCTTTGATTGATTAGATACCTTAACATCACTTTACTATTGAAAAACAGAGTTTTAAGTAGGGGCAGTAGCATTCTGTAGCAGTTCAAGAAGTATTGAAGACCCTATGAACGGACTCCTTTCTCTATAAGAAGGGAGAAAACACAAGAACTGTACATTGCGTTCTCTATTTGTCCATGATCCTTAGTCTGCAGACGCGAGGTTTCATTCTTCCTGGCATTCTAACCGTAGAAATCCTGAATGCAACTTTTGATTTGTGGGCAAATATGTCCTAGTGCACATGAACGGCAATGGCTTTCAGGGATGCATCATGTGTCACAAGATAATTCTATGGGTTAAGAAGAATCTTGCAATACTATATGGACAATTCTGCATTCTTTATTACCTATTATCTTAACATTTGTTGGTCTTTTGGGGGATTTCACCATTGAATATCATACAACACAGTGACTTTCTGATTCTCACCATTTTATCTACTTACTCACAAGTACAACAATGGTTTGTCATTTGTAGGTGTCAGTTGCTCCTGGCGGCCGCTGGAATAGATTCAAAACATATTCCACAATTCAAAGAACTTTGGAAATATGGGGATTTGTTGTTGCTTTTGCTTTTAAGGCTTGGCTAAACAACCAGAAGTTTTCTTATCGAGGTAGGTTATGCAAGATTCTCATAGTTGTGTTTGTGGATGAAGTTTTTCTGGCAATGTCTGCCATGCATTTCAATGGACATTAAGCTCTATACCTTGGGGTATAATTTATTTTTTAGTTGTCAGTAGTTTGTTGATATCAGATATCAATTTAGTTACTACAAGTTAAGTGTGTTGGAAGGAATAACAGCTCTAAAAGAGTTTCTGGAACACAGTTTGAATAAAGCTTTATCATCACTGTCCAAGCAGTTTCCTGATGCAAAGTCGAGAAAGCTCCACAGCCACACATAGATACCCATGTGCATGTACATGAACATGCACAAACAAAAAATGGTAAGAACAAAAGCATACAACTTAAGCTATTCTATAGTTTCTGTTGTGAAGCAGACATGAAGCCTCTGATCAGTTATAGCCAAATTTATGGCCAAGGTTAGCATGGGAAAAAGGAACCCTTGCCATAAAGCCTTAAGGGCAGTTGTTGGGATCATTATTTATGCAACTTGTTCCAAACACATACATCAAAAACCCTAGCACTAGAAAGATTCTAAACAAAGTTGGCATCTTTAAGTCACGGGATAAACCAAGAGCTAAATCGAATGAAGTGGCACATGATGTGTATGCCATTAAGACTTCGACTAATGGCTCCTTGCTTTGTCGATACTGATATCTGGAACTAAATGGGGAGAGTTAAGACAGATATTTAAAAAAGGCTAAATTACAACTTGATACTATGTTCAACTTGATACCCTCAACTTTGATAGGTACTAACTTAATATCCTCTCTCAACTCATATTTTCAATTTGGTACCCTCCATCACTAACCGTTAGTTTTTCATTTCACAAAAAGAGAGAAACAGAAATACCCGCAACCCCACCCACAACAGCCCCCTCCCCCCTCCGCGGCCGCGCCCCCACCCCACCCCTCCCGGCCCCCCTCCCCTGCAGCCCCACCCCACCCTTCCTGCCGCCCCACCCTCCACTGCTGCTCCGCGATGCCGCGCGACGCACCGCCGTGTGCTGCTCCGCGTGCTGCCGTGCCGCACAATGCTGCGCCGCTGCTGCTGTGTCGTCGTCGCTGTGCCGCCGTCGCCAGAGAAGGAGGGGGGAGGGGCTGCCGGAGAAAGAGGGGGGGGGGGGTTTGAAGATAATGAGGGGGGTATTTTTGTCATTTTTCATCTTAGGTTAACACCGTTATGTCAAAAATTTGGAGAGGGTATTAAGTTAGTACCTATCAAAGTTGAGGGTATCAAGTTAAACATTTAGAATAGTTGAGGGTATAAAGTTGTAATTTAGCCTTTAAAAGAAGAAATCAAAACTCAAAGCATTTTAGGTGGAATATGCTAGTACTAGCTCACTAGGAAGAAATCATGTTGTTATGGGAGTGGAAAAGGTAAAGACTTTAGCACCAGATGTAGATTCTCTCTCTCTCTCTCTCTCTCTCTCTCTCTCTCTCTCTCTCATCAAATATAGACTGAAACTAGGATTCTCAGTAAAGGTCTTCCTGTAAACCAGAGGATATACCTCCATCTCCGCTGCCTGTATTTGGAAATTTCATTATAGAAATAGAGGCAAGGATTGTCTCTTACTTGTGGGTAAAATGATATTTTTTATTGTAATTATGCAACAGGCACATTAGCAAATGGGAAAGTAAACACTTGGGGCTTTTCATTCATTGGGAAAAGAGAGAAACAAGTTACTGGAGGGATAAGATGATATCATAAGTTTGATCTCTATCCTTTCAATCCGACTGAGAAATAGGTAGTTGAAGTGACGATGAATTCATTGGGAAACATAATTTTCCAAAGGATACTGTGCAAATATTTTGCTTCGAGCCTCTTTTAATGATCAGAAGTTGATTATATAGACAAAATCTGGATCAAAAAAACCACCTTGCTTACGTCTGGCAATCCCTTGAAGACTGGTCTTGATTTCTCATAGGAAGTATTGATGTTGCACAGGGAGCTGAAAATAAATGCATTTCAAATGACCATGTGGACAAAGATTACTTAACAATTGTGTTCCGTGTTTGCTGTGTAATCACTTTTAAATTTCCAGCACCTTTTCACCTTCCAATATTTTGACCTACTTTTGTTTTCATTCCCCAGATGTGGTGCTTTAAAAATTTCCTGAGAAATTATTCTAGAGACCTATGGCTATAAGACTTGGCATTACTAAAGCTCTAGAATCTTTACTTCTTTTTACAGATTGGAGAAGGATATCCAGTATTTTCAAGGCGTATGGCCTGACAAGTAGATACTTTCACCTATATTTGAAACAATTAGTAGTTAAAGGAAATGTAGCTCCATGAGGATGGTGTCCTATGAACCCACTTAGTAATTTGATTGTTTAGACTTGTGTAGTGGACTCAATTATTCTGTCTGGGGCTAATTAAAAGTTTTGACCTGTTGGGTATAATGTGTAGGCCAAAGGTACTGTGAGACTTTTAGGCTGAGAATTTCAAGATGATGATTCATAGTGAGAGCATTTTGAGACTTCAAGCTCTAACCACCCATAACTATATCATGAATAATGCTTATTGATCAGATAATGATAAGAAGCAAGTTTTCAAATCAATCAAGATAGCATGACTACCCTTCCATATGCAATGATAAATATTATGAGAACCATTTCATACATAATTTATATATGATTTAATCAGTTTTACCTATTCACTTTTGCGGATATTGAACTGTTCATTCTTGTTTGACTTGACTATTATCTTTCTTTCTGTTATCCACTTTGCAGAAGCCCCATATTATAATATTAAAAAATGAGTAAATATGTGCATCTAATAATTTGACAAGTGGTAGTATGAGTGAGCATGATATGAAGTTATGCCTGTGTTGATGAATAATTTGGCAATGTGCAGGAGGAATGACAGAGGAGAAAAAGGTGTTGAGAAGGAGAGGCCTTGCCAAGTGGTTAAAGGAAAGTATTTTGAGATTAGGCCCCACATTTATCAAAATAGGGCAACAGTTTTCTACAAGAGTGGACATTCTTGCACAAGAATATATTGATCAGTTGTCAGAACTTCAGGTCAAAATACTTGTTGACCATATGATTCATGCTCCTAGTACACATAGTACACCATACTATGGCTTCACACTAGCCTGTTCAACACATAAGTTATTCCTAATACATCTGTTTTATTCTTAAACTGTTGTTTTTTTAAACTTTATTCTCTTAAATAATTCAAAGACACTTAAAACTTTGAACACATTCTAGCTGTTGAGGTTTGATTTTTTGATGCATACAATAAAGTTGACTAATGTTATCGACTTATCTTGAAGCATGCACTCATCAGCCTTTCTCTAATCTTATACACAAATTGGAGCCCATTTTTAGTATCAACTAGAATGACTTGTCAAGATTCTTTTGGAGCATAAAGACTGATACCTTTGTGATACACCTATTATGAGTATTTTGATAAGTACATTGGGAATGCTGCTTTTGATTGCTCATAAGAATTTAACTTTGCGACATTTGATTAGCTTTTATTGAAATTGTTTATACACAAATTGGAGTCTCATCTAGAATGACTCGTCAAGATTCTTTTGGTGCGTAAAGACATACCTTTGTGATATACCTATTATGAGTATTTTGATAAGTACATTGAGAATGTTGCTTATTGATTGCTCATAAGAATTTAACTAGAGAAATTTAATTAGTTTTATTGAATAATTTGAATTTGTGAAGTGATGGTTGAATAATTTGAATTTGTGAAGTCATGGTTGAACAACTTTAGAATATACACTTATAACCCTGCAATTGACAAGCATTTTTAAGTTCGGAGGATGGTTTTGTAAAATTCGAAAATGGTGGAGGTAGGAGTACAGGTGTAGGAGTTATATCAACTCTTAATACTTGTCTTTGGTCAAGGAAGATTAAGTGAAGCCCGAAATATCATATAAGTAAATTGTCACGCGAAATATCGCATGGAGACAGCAGATGTAGTCTGATGTTGATGCACAGGTCCGGAAATTTGGCTTGGCATGAGAAGTGGCCTACATGAACAAGTAGTGGAAGCTAGACTTTCACAAATGTTTGTGTTAGTATGCATGGAGCATGCAACATTGCAACCCAGAGCATACAAGATGAACAGTTTGCAAGTAAGACAAAATATTGACTAAAGTATCTCTTGGATCCAATTTAAAGGGTTATTTACACTAACTACCCCTATATTTTTGGTTTATAACACGGGGTACCCATGCTTTTAAAAAAGTTACACTGACCACCTCTACTTTTTTTTGTTTATTACACGAGGTGTTGGTTTTGTTTTGTTTGTTTCTTGCAAAAGCTCAATTCCTCTCCCTTTCTTTAGTCCCACATCGGATGCACCAAAACCTTCCTATGTATATATATTATTTTCTCTCCTTTGCTCTATTAAGTTGTTGTGTGGGGAACCCTTGGGCCACACGCGCGCGCCGCCGCCGCCGTCCGGCCCGGCTCGGCTCGGTTCGGTTCGGTTCGGTTCGGCGCGCGTAACGGGTGCGGGTACGCGCCCACATCTGCGGGCGCCGAATGCCGATCCGATTTCCTCTTCGGGTTCGGGCTGGGACCCTAAAAATCTTTTTGCTCCTCTTCATTTTTATTTAATTTTCTAAACGTTAGAAAATTAATTTCTGAACGTTACAAAATGTTTCTGAACCAGTTTTGTGTCCAGGTTCGTTATTTATTCTCTTGTGTAACGTCTGAATTAATAGAGAATTAATTCTGACCGTTACACAACAGTTTTATATATATCGGACTGTTTTCATTGTAAATTAGATCAGAACCTCTGTCAACATTCTGTTTCATTCCTCTTCATCTCCAAGCTCTGGGCAGAGCTAAGTCCTAGTCGTTCTCTCCAAGTCGTGTGCGGCAACGAGATACCGGTAGTGCGGGGGTTTTACCACTAGGAGCTTCGGGAACGTCTGCACACAGATCCCGAATAAACTCTTAGGGCAGTGCTTCGTGCACGACTTCCCCAGAGGCCGGTAACATTTTTATTTATTTATTTTTGTATTCTGAAATTATTAAAAAAGAAAACAGAAAAATTTCTAACAATCTAAGAGTTTATACGGGTCTTCAAACCTCTTGGTTTTTACAGCAGAAAACCTACTAAAGTTCTATGTTGTGCCAGGAGCACCCTGCCCTATGTGGAGTCTTACTCTATTGAGTATAGAATGGACAGTGTGTCCGCAGAAAACCTTCTTCTTTATCTTCCTTATTTTTTTTGTTATTTGGTTAAGTTCTGCTTCTATTATATGCTCTATATGCTTCGTAACTTCTGTTCAAGGATGGAAATTATTGAAAATATGCATTTAGTCAACAGAAAAAGAGCATGTAACAATTAGGATTATTTCCCTTTATTTTTCAAGTGCTTGGATTATAGGCTAATTTGCAACTAAAGTCTAAATACCTTTCGAACTTTTAGTGACCCGCAAGTTGCTACCCTAAACTACTATTATTAGCATGTTGCTATCCTAGGCTGTACAATTAACAACTAAATATCCTGAATTTCCCTCGATTTGTAACTTGCTATCCTACCCTGGTTTGGTAGGATGTCATGAAGAAATATGAAAAATAAGAAGGGTATCATTTAACGACTTTGGGAGTCAGTTGCATTGCAAGTTGCAAATCGGGAGAAGGTTCAGTGTTTTTAGTTCATTAAGAGTAGCAACTTGTTAATTCTAATAGTTTAGACACTAAATTGCAAATTGCCGAAAGTTCAGTTATTTATTTGCAAATAGCGGAAATTATAAGTATGGGTACCAACTAGCAAGGAAGCTGTGTTCTCCAATGGCTTTGGCTGAGAAAGTTTATGTTCTCGTATCTTGGTTTAGATATTTTGATAGCTATGATTGCAAACACTATAGTATTTTTTGCTTTAGGACATGTTAGTATTTTTATCGTATTAGTATTTCCATGTTAGAATTCATTGTTTTTATAATTCATTTTTCTAACTGTTGATTGATCATATACAAGATATTTGCTATATATATTTACAAAATATCAGTTGAGCTAAACCTTAATTAGTGTTGAACATACAAATAGAATCAACAGTACTGTGTATTATAAAATTGTCACTGTAAACAAGCTACTGTTACAATTGCAAATAGCCACTGTTAGCAATTTGTTAGAATTTTGATCCAAATAGCTACTGTTAGAATTGCAAATAGAAATAAAATCAAGTAGCAAATACAAGCTAATAAAATCAAGTCACAAATAGCTACTGTTAGAATAACAAATTGTATTGTTAGAATTTTGTATAGTTTCTGTTACAAAACTGTGTCAATAGTTTTTCAATAGTTACTATACTATTGATTAGAACCATTTCAATTGTGTTAATAATTACTGTTTTCTTAGAATTGACAGTTAATACAATTGATTTACTAATAGTTACTGTTTGCTTAGAATTGTCAATTATAATTGATTTCTAAACATACTAAAACAATTTATTTGTTACAATTGATTTCTATAAATTTGTTAGAATTGATTCTAAACATACTGTAGCAACATACTAATTTATTTCTTAAAATTGATTTCTCACTATTTGTTAAAATAGTTACTGTTGATTTTTCTTAGAATTGATTTACTAATAGTTACTGTGTAAGACAATTGACAGTGAATACAATTTGATTTTCACTATTAGACTCTAAACAATTGATAGTTTAATTTTTGATCAATTGCAATTTTGTTACTGTGTAAGGAAAACTTCATATCTATTTGTCAATTTGGTTACTGTGTAAAGAATTGATATCCATTTCATATTCTAATAGTTACTGTGTAAGGAAAACTATTTTTTCTTTCTAGCTATTGTCAAATTGCAAATTTGCTTAAAGTGTTTTAAATATTGTTAGTACATTTGATAATTTTGTCGATTGCAATTTTTTAATCACTTAGTATTTTGAAAGCAATCTAAGACCAAAAGAAAAATAGTTTAGTAAAAGGAAATTGCAAATAAAATCTTCAAATCTAAAGTTTCAAAGTAGAGACAAACTCGGGCACAAGCCGAAAGGGTCCTTCTGTCAACCGGGTGTAAATAACCCTAAGCGACACGGTATTTAAGAGTCTTCGGACCACCGCTAGCTGGGAACCGGCCCCTACAGCTAACCTGAGTTGATCAACACTTGAAAAACTAAAGATTTTAAGATTGATTAGCAAAGACCACCTAAACTATTATCTTAGACACTGTGATTAAATAAATTTATATTTTCCCAGAGACTGCAAATAGCAAAGACCACCTACAAGCTCCCAAACAATGGCACAATAAATTTGACAAAGTAATTTGTGAATATGGTTTCTTGTCAAATGAGTATGACAAATGTATATACTCTAAAGGTACATGTAAAAGTTGTGTCATTTTATGCTTGTATGTAGATGACATCCTTATCCTAGGTTCATCACTGGAATTGATAAATATTACAAAGAACTATTTATCTAGCCAGTTTAATATGAAAGACCTAGGAGAAGCCAACCTAATTTTAGGAATGCAAGTGACCAAAGGCAAAGAGGGTTATACTCTATCTTTAGCACATTCAATTGAAAAAATGCTAAAAAGATTTGAGTTGTTTGATAAGAAACCTGTCCTTACTCCTTATGACAGCAGTATTGTACTGAAAAAGAATGAAGGATCACCTTTGGAACAACATAAATACTCACAGGTGATAGGCTCCCTTATGTACATAACAAACAGGACAAGACCTGATATTGCATTTGCTATTGGGAGACTAAGTAGATATACCAGTAACCCAAATCAGTCACATTGGACTGCCTTGGATAGGGTATTGAGATATCTCAAGGGCACCCTAGATTACAAACTTCATTTTACTAGGCACCCTGATATCATAGAAGGTTATTCAGATGCAAACTGGGTAACCGACTCACATGATATAAAATCTACTACTGGATATGTATTTACTCTAGGAGGAGCTGCAATCTCCTTGAGCTCTTGTAAGCAAACTATCATAGCTAGGAGTACAATGGACTCTGAAATGATAGCTTTAGATACAACTTGTACAGAAGCTGAATGGCTTAAAAATCTTATTATGCACATACCTGTTTCTCTTAGTCCTGTTCCTGCAATTTCTATAAATTGTGATAATAAATCTGTTATTGAACTACTAAAGCATGATTCTGTGAATGCTAAGATGAACAGGCACCTGCAGCTGCGCTTCAAGTCAATCAAAAGCCTACTAGGCAAATATGTGGTTCTTGACTATATAAAGTCAGAAAAGAACCTTGCAGATCACTTGACGAAGGGTCTGTCTAGGACTTTGATCCTAGAATCATCGAGGGGGATGGGATTAAGCTCATAAGTTAGTCACCAGCAGTGGCAACCCAACCGAGTCTGACTGGAGATCCCAAGAAGCCGGTTCAATGGGTAGAAACAAGCTGAACTTAGGTGACTTTATGGAACACTGACTCGAGATTAAAAGTCTCATTAAAATAAAGCCCAAGCGGCTGTACATGTGTACAATGACTCCCCATCCCTATGGTGACAGTGTTCCTGTGTGATATGGTTAGGATGAGTTTAAACTCTTAATAGGTCCAAGCTGTAATGCTAGGTTGATTCATATCACCAACCATTAAGGACTTACCTATATGAGAGGTCGTGAAGGCCGCGACTATGGGACAGGGCGATCCCAGACAACTCTCATGAATGTGGAAAGAGCGCATGGCCATTTAAAAGCGCCACCCGATAGACCAAGGACCTCTAGCGTACTATGTGTGCTATTTTTCTAAATCTGGTTCAAGAAGTCTGATTCAAGGCATAGTCCATCAAGCACTTCTTCAGATTAAGGCAATAGTCACTACGTGAGATTCAAGGCTGTAGTCCATCTCATCTATGAATAGTATTTTACTGCCCAGATGCTCTCTCTCTCTATTTACTTCACTCTCTTATCTCTGTTTCGGAACTTGACCTTTTGGGGGGGGATTGTTGGTTTTGTTTTGTTTGTTTCTTGCAAAAGCTCAATTCCTCTCCCTTTCTTTAGTCCCACATCGGATGCACCAAAACCTTCCTATGTATATATATTATTTTCTCTCCTTTGCTCTATTAAGTTGTTGTGTGGGGAACCCTTGGGCCACACGCGCGCGCCGCCGCCGCCGCCCGGCCCGGCTCGGCTCGGTTCGGTTCGGTTCGGCGCGCGTAACGGGTGCGGGTACGCGCCCACATCTGCGGGCGCCGAATGCCGATCCGATTTCCTCTTCGGGTTCGGGCTGGGACCCTAAAAATCTTTTTGCTCCTCTTCATTTTTATTTAATTTTCTAAACGTTAGAAAATTAATTTCTGAACGTTACAAAATGTTTCTGAACCAGTTTTGTGTCCAGGTTCGTTATTTATTCTCTTGTGTAACGTCTGAATTAATAGAGAATTAATTCTGACCGTTACACAACAGTTTTATATATATCGGACTGTTTTCATTGTAAATTAGATCAGAACCTCTGTCAACATTCTGTTTCATTCCTCTTCATCTCCAAGCTCTGGGCAGAGCTAAGTCCTAGTCGTTCTCTCCAAGTCGTGTGCGGCAAGTGCGGGGGTTTTACCACTAGGAGCTTCGGGAACGTCTGCACACAGATCCCGAATAAACTCTTAGGGCAGTGCTTCGTGCACGACTTCCCCAGAGGCCGGTAACATTTTTATTTATTTATTTTTGTATTATGAAATTATTAAAAAAGAAAACAGAAAAATTTCTAACACGAGGTACCCTTACTTAAAGATAAAAAAAAAGTTATAACACTAACTACCCCTATTTTTATTTTATTTTTTCTAAAGGGAGGGGTGGTTAGTGTAATTTGTTTAAAAGCAGGGGTACCCCGTGCTATAAACCAAAAACATAGTAGTAGTTAGTGTAAATAACCCCAATTTAAAACATTTTGTTAATAATAATATGTCTAGATTTTGAAGTATCTATTGGATCTGTTACAAATGATTTTATTTAGTAATAATATTGTAGTATCATTTGTCTTTGCTAGGATTATACATGTGCCTTTTCTTCCTATGCTATCTATTTTAATTACAATGTTAATTATGTACCAGTTGGAAACTCATATATTACGGTATATGTGATACATGAAAAGTCAATTTTCATGCCATCTTCTACAACTCGTGTCCAAGTTTGCAGAAATCCTGTTATTCTAAAATCATTGAAACTCATACATGTAATGATACATCTAAAGTTCTAAGCTTGGGCTTGGGCTTGTTTATCTAACAAGCCTATTCTTAGGCTCCAGGTCGTGCTCTTGAGCTCAAAAAGCTCGATTCACAAGCTTTTCAGCAAGTCGGGATCGAGCTGGCTCGCGATTAGCTCGGCTCATTAACACTCTTATTGGCCCCATCCATGTCAGTCGATCCGCCACACCACCTCCGTGTCTCTCTCTATATCCTCCATCTCTAGACGTGAAGATTGGATATTCTTCTTTCTCGCTCACGTCTTTCCAAGGGAGGATAAACCAATAAAGTCTTTGGTCTAGGCATAGATCTAAAATCTCCCTTAGTCATTTATTTTTAAATGGTTTAAATCAACTGTTATGCTTTAGATTACAATTCCATTAGAGATGTATTTCTTTCTTTCACGTTAAGTTGTTATATTTGACTTTTTGATCACCTGAGAAAAATGATGAAATTTGATGATACTTTTATATGTTATTTGTGATGGGCTCTTTTTGTTCAAATCAATTGATGATTATTTCTGAGGGAAGCAATAATTGATTAACTAATTTTGTTGTCAGTTAATTAGTTAATTTCTGGTCAAACACAAAATATTTTGAGAAAATGACAATAATCAGTTTATTGTGATAATATTGTAACCAACCATGTACAGAACAAAACAAAACAAAAAAGAGAATTCCCTAGTATTTTTCAAAAGATCCTTATCACATGCATTGCACTAATCCCCCTGTTTATACAGCCTGGAGGATTTTCTTTCTCTGCATCCAAATCGCTACCTAGACTTCTTCTCTTACACAGTATCGACTCTTACTCTAATTATCTAAGGCTGAATGGCTGCCTCGTTGAAGCCTTCTTCCCTGATCTATATTTACTAGTAAATCCTTCGATGAGGTTTATGTCATGCTCATTCTGAAAATCTAGTTTCCCGGTGCTTTAGATTTCAAACTCTTAGATATTAGGAGCAAACCTTGCTGACCTGTTCAGATAAGGAACTTACTCTTAATTCTATGTTCATATAGGATCAAGTGCCTCCATTTCCTTCAGAAACAGCTGTGTCAATCATTGAAGAAGAACTTCGTGCCCCTGTGGATAATGTATTTGATCGATTTGACTACGAGCCCATAGCTGCTGCAAGCCTGGGTAATCAATAATTTTTAGCTCACACAATGGAGTAGGTTGTTAAATTTAAAACTTAAGTTCTTCAAGTCGTGATATCTGCAAATATGCTAATACACTGCATTCATTCCTTGCAGGCCAGGTCCACCGAGCAAGCTTGAGGGGTCAAGAAGTCGTGATTAAAGTACAGAGACCTGGTTTGAAGGATCTATTTGACATTGATTTGAAGAACCTCAGGGTTAGTCTTTTTTATGTAGTAAAGATACTTGGCAACTTCTGGTAAACTAATCTATCATCATTATTTCTTGTACTGTTCATGACTTGCTAACAAATTATATAAGAAGGGAACATAACCATTGATTGGATACTTTTTCAAAATGCACAAGTTTGTATATGCTCGATTGTACTGTAATGCATGGTTCTATTATGATGAAGAAATGGCTTTTGTATCTTAATTGCATTCTGATTTGAATAAAAACATCAAACTTAGAAAATGTTCTTAGTTATGCAGTGCTCTTTATGAATAACAGTTGAAACATACATACTCAGATAATCGCACACTATGTACCTGCAACACATGAATGAAAGAAAAATGAGGAATAGATAAAATTTTCAGGTAAAATAAAGATGGAAATTTATATTTCCTTCCATTGTTTGGGATGTTAGAAAGGAAAATGAAAAGGTGAGACCTTTCCTTTTTCTTTTCTGTTGTTTTATTACAAGAAAAAGATGATATATCAGTGTTGCATAGATACTCCCTGGGAGGACCCTATCTGTGCCCGTATCCGTATCCGCTCATATTGGGCGCGAATTTTTGTTGTCATTCCTGTCAGATATGGCTCACCCATATCTAGGCTCCAAATAGCTGAAAGTAATTTTAACATATTTGTTATCGTGCCAAACATAATTGAGATATGAGAAAGTAAAATTTATTTGCATTGAATCCTTCGTAGGACATTTTGGAACCTGTTTACTACCAAATATATGCTTAAATGTAGATACTATTAAGATGTAATATATAGAATTTGTATACAAATATTTTTTCATGTGTAAATATAAATGTATCCATGTTGTACCCATATCCCAAAAATTTCAGAAATCCTGCATCCCGAATCCGTATGGTATCCGTATTCAAACCCGTCTCTATGAAACCTATATCACACTGATTTGGAATATGACAGACTTCTATGCAAGCAAACACCAAGAAATTCAATTTTCTTTCAAAATTATGTTTTCCATGACTTTTTCCTTCCAACTAATGAACCAAGTCATGCTAAAGTGGGGACTATTATAAGAAAGCATACTTATACCGTCAAAATAAAGATTAGGTTTTCTGACCGGTAAAAGATTAGGTTACATCATTGATGGGAGTGAATTGTTTCGATGAATTCATCTAGATGCTTTTTGTATCTCAATGTGAGTGAGGTCTGCTGACAGCTGCTGTTGTTATGCTATCTATGTCAATGCATATCCGCTCTTGATCAGGGATATGGAGTGAATCTACATTGATGTACACAACAATAATTGAGATTTTACTTTGTGAAGAGAGTGACCAGACCATGAAGCTGAGAATGTTTTATATAGGACAAATGGGTTTAATTGAAAGTGACAGGTTTGGGCATGACTAATTGGCCAAACCGGATCAACACCTGACCCAATACAAAATAACCAACCATATGCTAGGCTAGATCATTCAGGAATACCCAAGTGGGTGTAATGGGTCAAAACCCGGATAATTTAGGTTTGGTCCATTTGATAAAGAATACCTACTTATATAGTCTTTTCAGAGACCCTCGAGTTATGAATGTCTAAAATTTGACTAAGAGCCATTTGAAGCACCAAATGTTGTGAATGTCTAAAACTTGAATAAGAGCCATTTGAAGCATAAAATATATAATTCCATCACGCTGTTTTAACTTTCAATAGTTTCTGGGTATTTCTTGTGATGGCCGAGAAATTGTAGGAATCATTAGTAGTCTTTGGAAGTTTGACGTGAAAGAAGAATGTATTTCATGCTGCATCATTAGCCGTCTTCATCTTCTCGGTGAGAGATTGGGTTATGCATATATGGCATACTAAAGTCATTGTGAACAAGAGCAACTCTATGTGGGCAAAATATATCAATTTTTCCTATTGCCACTTAATATGAATAGCGTCTCTTGTATAATGACCAAGGAGCAGTTAAATAGAGAATTATACCTAATTATAACGATTTCAACAACCCCATGCTTCCATGAGGTGTTTAAAGAGGCTTATTGGTTTTCTAGCATTGATGTTATAAAATCCTCTTTGTTTGCAGAATTTCTTTTCCATGAACTTTCTATCAATTAATCTTTGCTTAACATTAGCTGGAACCCCAACTCTCTTGCTTATAATTGCTATTGCTCAGTAATTATTTATTGAGACAATCTCGTCCATAGCTGACTGGTGATCTATATACTTTATCGAGTCGTATCTCCAGGAAACCAGTCCCATAAATAGGATGACCTCTTGTCTACTAAGTGCTAACATCGTCTAAATTTGATAATGCTTAAATTTTCAGTTATTGTCGGAGGTATTATTAACACTTTTTTTGTCATAAAGTTCTTGTAAATCTTTTTCTGCCACTTGTTCTTCTCATGTAATACTTGTCTATCGCTTATGCTCCTAAGATATGGATCTGTCATAATTCCAGGTAATAGCTGAAAACCTTCAAAAAGTGGATCCGAAGTCAGATGGTGCTAAGAGAGATTGGGTTGCTATCTATGATGAGTGTGCTAGCGTCCTATATCAGGTTAGCTGTGCTGTTTTAATGATTATATTTCCTGCCAACCTATTAAAATCCGACATCGAATTGCTTACTGTACCCTTGAAAGCTATTCATTAGCTTGGGTAATAAATAATATACAGTGATTCATTATTACAGCCAGTTGTTTCATTGGCATATTTAACGGGTTACCTATCTCTCCGAATTGTTTTGAATATTGCATCTCTTTTTGACATTTAGAGCTAACTGCCAATGCAAACTCCAACCCCAATTACTTAGGATACCGCTTGTTGGTTGTGGCTTCTAATCCTGATTCCTGTGACTATTCTCAGGAGATAGACTACACCAAGGAAGCAGCTAATGCAGAATTATTTGCTAAAAACTTCAAGGCCATGGATTATGTGAAGGTGCCAAGCATAGTTTGGGAGTACACCACACCACAGGTTTGGAGCCTCACAACACTTTTAGCAAGTAGACCAAATATACGAATAATGCATGAATGACAATTACTATTCCTTGGATGATACTGTAATTTACCCATTTGGTTGCAGGTTTTGACTATGGAATATGTTCCAGGAATCAAAATAAACAGGATAAAACAATTAGATCAGTTGGGTGTTGATCGACAAAGGTACCAGATACTTGATGTCATATTTTTTCAATTAGGCCAAATAGGTGTGCTATACAACAGCATATCACTTGTATTCCGATTCAGGCATAATCACAAGGTATTCAATTTGATACTGGAAATCTACCTTTGCAGGTTGGGGCGATATGCAGTAGAATCTTACCTTGAACAGATCTTGTCTCATGGTTTTTTCCATGCTGACCCAGTAAGTTTCTTTGCAATGTTGGATGAAAAGAAAATGCATGCCGTCCATTGTTATCTTTTTGAAAGTATGCTTCTTAACATTCAATAATTAACTAAATAGTGAGATGGTACAAAGCTGTTTCGACTTATTATCAGCAAGTCAAGTGAAGCATGCTATGGAGAAGTCCATACAAGAACCATTATTTATACTATTATTGTTCCATGAACATCATACCGGTTGTCCTTTGTATAAATTTTTTTTTTTTTTTTTTGGTTTTATGTAGAAGTTTAATATTCAATATCATTTGCGAAATATGGACATGGGACAAGCCACAAGCATTGACACAACAAATTTGTAGAAACTAGGGTATGGAACAAACTCAAGACGTACACTCACTATTCTAAACCATTCATATTTTTTAACTTGAAATAGGGAAAGTATTTGCTATTTACATATAATATGTGAAATAACTAACAATATTATGAGAATATTTCTTAATGATGCCATGCAAATAACCTCTTAGCTGTATAGTTGTCTAATCAATTACCAATCAGACCGACTGAAAGATGGCATCTGGGCCAATTTGGGTTTTTTGTTTGAGCTGGACATGGCTCCACATTGTTCCATACATGCTAGAGCTGTCTCTGGGATGTGTCCATGTCTGGTACACGTCAAACATAGATCAGGTTGAACATAGACCAGCAACTAGCTTTAAAGTGTTTGTGCTTCCTAGAGTACGAGCTATGAATCTGTGTATAAAATACAGATTTGAACTTTTAGACCTACTGTAGTCTGTATTGCTGGATAAGTCAGAAATTGATCATTGATAAGGTGTGTCGTAGGTAAAGGTTAATATGAACAGTGAACAATTCCCTTGAAATTCTTGTTTTAGAACCAAACAAGAAGTCTAATATATTATTGTCATAATTTCTTTGGTTGCATATGGTTATCTGTTTTGTTTGTTCCTACTGCAGCATCCTGGAAATATCGCCGTGGATGATGTCAATGGGGGAAGACTTATCTTCTATGATTTTGGAATGATGGGAAGGTTGCATTTTTAACTGTGAATAATATGACTAATTGGATCCTCTTTGAATTGTTGAATCATGGAATTTGTTTTGCATCCATAGCACTTACTTTTGACCAATTTGCAGTATCAGCTCAAATATCAGGGAAGGATTACTAGAAGTGTTTTATGGAGTTTATGAGAAAGACCCGGACAAGGTTTGTTTCCTTTTACTTCCTAGCCCAGTGTTATATATGGTTTATGTAGTTAACTATTCTCTGCACAGTTCTACTGCAGGACAATGAGATATAAAAAATATATATTATTTGACCGATCAACTTTGTATGCCACTTACTGAATGTTAGTAGTAGGTTGCTAAATTATTGACTCGGCTCCTTTTTTAGCTCCCATCCACTGTACGCGGAAGCTTTACTTTTATCAAACTACAAATTTTACAAGCCCTTATGTCAGAAGTCTCCTTTTTAAGCTCCCATCCACTGAACACAGAAGCTTTACTTTTATCAAATTATATATTTTATAAGCCCTTATGTCAGAAGTCTCTGCTTGTAAGGTTTTAGAATGCAAACATTCATTCATCTTGTGTAGCATTGCTTACATTTGGCACCTTGATCTGAAGCAAGTTCTACTATTCTTTCCCCTAGACGATCTGGATTTAATCCAGGTCCCTTGCATATTAGCAAAGAGATTTTAGTTCCTCTTTGCTGCTGTAGCACTGAAAAGTGTGAATGTTGAGTATGCATGTATATCTGGTTCCAATCATCACTTTCTTTCATTTTCCTTCTGTTTCTGTGCACTAATGAATATCCATATCCAGTAAGATGTATATAGGAGCTAGTTAATTGTTGTTATTTCTGGCAAAGCAACCCAGGTACTGGAATGGTTTCGGATGTTACCTTAATAAAATTAGTGGATGAACCTTCAAAAATCTTTAGGAGACATTTTTCTTTGTCAATGATTCAACAGATGGTATGGTATGTAATGTATACTTGTATATATATATGCTCACTGTTTTTTCACTGGACCAAGGTCTTTACAGTTCTGAAGTAATTTCAGAACAAGTCCTTGTTGTAAAACTGCAAGGCATCTCACAATTTAGTGGTTTGAAGTGCAATAGCATGGCATTAAATTCCAAGTATATAACAAGTCGGAAAACTTAATTTTTTGGATCTTCCTGATCTCTGCAAGAGGGGATAATTGAACCCTAACCTTTTTTGCCTTTCTGTCTTTATGAACATTTTATGACAATCGTTTTCTTTCCTGTTAACCAACGTGACCCCTAACCACCCTTCCCCCTTTCTCTCCTTTTTGTTTGTATGCTGATTGTTAGTTGTGGTGTTTGGAGGAAAGGAAATGGGTTGATGGGGCAATGATAAATGCCAGTTTGGTTGACAATAAGCTATACTAAAGGAAAGGGGGCAGGATCCATAAAAATAATGTACATGGGATTGTATTGTTAGTATGTTACAACACAAGTATGGAAGGACTGTCGCTTTTGAAAAAGTTCTTTTCTTTGCCATCATTAATGCGCAAGGCCCACTGGTATTTTCTTCAAGATCGGACCACTCATCTTCTATGACCTTTGATATAGTTCATTTGTGATATGTCTATATGAAAACTCTCTCTCAAATTTTCTAGAAATAGTATACATTCTCATTGAGTGCATTATATATAACTTGTTGCAATTGTCTAAACTGGCCTTTCTGTTTGTAAAAACTGTTCTTATTACCTTAATACTATTCTCATAGACAGTCTCAATGCAGGTGCTTCAGGCAATGATTCAGATGGGTGTTCTTGTTCCTACTGGAGACATGACGGCTGTCAGAAGGACAGCTAAGTTCTTTCTTAATAGGTGAAAAAAGATGCATACTGAAGGTTAAGGTATAAGATAAGATTCTGAGTTTCAAGTCTCTTATTCGATCTGTTGAACCAATGGCCTACAGCTTTGAAGAGCGCCTTGCCGCACAGAGGAAAGAGAGAGAGATGGCAGCCGCTGAACTTGGTTTCAAAAAGCCATTGAGCAGGCAGGAAATGATGGAGAAAAAGAAGCAAAGGCTAGCAGCAATAGGTAATGCATGCTGTTGGAATGTCACTGAGATAGCACTGAACTACACAATGATGAATGATCTGATACCAGTCTTATTTGATGCAACATTTTATTTCTGTTTCTAATTAATGAGTAGGTATGACAATATATTTACTCAATATCAAGTGTTTATCTGTAATTATAATGTTGCAGGAGAGGATCTTTTAGCAATTGCTGCAGACCAACCTTTCCGTTTTCCAGCTACTTTTACATTTGTTGTTAGAGCATTTTCAGGTCTAACTTTCAAGAACCAGTAAACTTGAATGTAATTCCATAGAAGAATCTTTCCTAAACTTTGAATCTCATGTTTGCAGTGTTAGATGGGATAGGGAAGGGTCTTGACCCCAGATTCGACATTACAGAGATTGCTAAACCGTTAGTAAAGTTTTGATATTTTTACATATCTTACGATTGATTGCATGTTAAGATTGTTGAGTTTGTTAATATTGGTTGTCACATGGACTATTCTTTGTATGTCTAGGTATGCCTTAGAATTGCTAAAGTTTCGTGAAGCTGGTTTTGAAGTTATTGTGAAGGCAAGCTTCTTGATATCTTTTTGTATAGCTGTATTGGGGTGCTTCTGATGCTAATGGCCTTCTAATTTCCTATACAGGACCTTAGGAAAAGATGGGAGCGACAGTCTCGTGCCTTCTATAACTTATTTAGACAGGCTGACAGAGTTGAAAAGCTTGCTGAAATTATTCAACGCTTGGTACTGATTAAAAGTTTCACTTCCACCTCATGACGTGCAATTCAGAAATTGGTTCAGTTTTCCTCTTTGTGTTTTACATTGCTTACAGGAGCAAGGCGATCTCAAGCTTCGAGTGCGAACTTTGGAATCCGAGAGACAATTTCAAAGAGTTGCTGTCGTCCAAAAGATGGTTGGAAATGTGAGTTGCCCTGGACTTGCACCTGATGCATTTTACTTTTCTATGTTTATTCTATCGGACTACTTGTAACCTTTTTTTAGAGAAAATATATGGAAATTTTCCTCTCCTTATGGACTATAGGCACATATCTTTTTCATTTTTTTTTCGTACTCTCAACTAGCAAAAGAATTGGTAAGTAATCTTAAGACAAATTGGTGCATGCTAGTCCATTATGATTGTAATAAGGAAATATAGAACAACAGGCCGTTTCTTCTTTTGGTGTTAAAATAGTCATTTCTACCAGCCTCAGTTGTTAGCCAGGCATTGGAATTCAAATTCTTCTTTCTGATTTATGGAAGTAGAGAGAAACTGGAAGGTAAAGCATATAGGTGAAAAAGGAGAGGACAACAAAATAGTAGGAAGAGATTAAAGGGTAAATGTATAATCTTAACAAGTACGATAATGGATGGCTTGTTAGCTTCGTTTTCCAAAGTTATCGGCGATTATTAAACATCTTTTTCTTTCCACTCATCATTGTGATATCAAACTTCAATGGTTGATCCATTGTATAGGGATCATAATCTTCTTATATGTTATTTATGCCTCCTGTATCCAGTTATCTTGCCCTTATAAATTGTTTCATAATATAAACTGGGCTAACTTAGTACCCTAAAAAAATGTTCAGCTTGACCCCCTCAACTTTGATAGGTGGTAACTTAGTACCCTAAAAAAAAAGAGCAAATTGCCCCTCTCTAATCTCCCCCCCCCCCCCCCCTCTCTCCCTCCCTCCCTCTCCGGCAAACCCCCCCCCCCCCTCCCCTCCCTCTCCTTCGCCGACGACTGGAGGGGATGGGGGAGGGGCACAACAGCAGCGGCAGCCGCCGGAGGCGGGCTCGCGGACGCGCGCGCGGGTAGGGTGTGGTCGCCGGGCCGGGGAGGGGAGGGTGGTCGCCGGGGTAGGGGGGTCGCCGGAGGTGTGAGGGGTAGGGGGGGCGTGTGGGGAGAGGGTAGTTTAGGAATAAATTAAATTTTGGGCATCAAGATGAAAATATTAGTTGAGATAAGGTATTAAGTTAGCACCTATCAAAGTTTAGGGGTTCAAGTTGAACATTTTGGATAGTTGAGGGTATCAAGTTGTAATGGGAAAAAGAATTCCCCTACTTGTCATAAGCCTTCTAGTTTTACTAGAGAAGGTTTAGCTTCGTTTCTTCTACCCATGTGGCCAGTGATACACCACATGTGGAGTACATTTAAAAGGTGGGTGAGAAATTTGGTCACTAAGCTTTTTCTGATATAGGATGAAAGAAAGTTTCACCATCTACCCTCAAGGACAGAACATAGATTCAACATACATTTACCAATTAATAACGGCAAAATATGGATATCCATTTCTCAATTCTCTTATGGGGTAGAGATGAGATAAAGTTTTCTCTAATTGGGCATGATCAATTTAGTAACTTATTTCCACGTATATAAGAATGATAATTAACTAAAGTATATTTCTTAAATTTAAAACTTTGATAAGCATAACTTTTCAAATTTAGATTTATGTTTGCTATATGAACCTAAAATATAGTGTTTTAAAGGAACTTTAAATAAAGAGCTCTAGGTTATTACGTTCTTTATATCAGCCGAAGTTAGGTTATAGAACATTTTACAGTTTATCCAATTAAAGAAAAACATGTTCCTTTTTCTCTCTTCTAGATTGGCTATAAAAATGGAAGGAAAAGAAAAAATCACCCTTTTTATTGGGTCTGGAAATGAAGGTTTCATAGTTGTTTGTAAATGAATTTCAAAATGGAAGAAAGAATAAGAACAAAGAAATCCATAAGTATGTGATATATTATTATTTCTAACTATACGCCTTGAGTACTCTATATTACATTAAACCTTATGTCCTGATGCTAAAACTAAATGTTGATTTTAAGATCAGACAATTTGATAATTGGTGAAAACTTCTGGTTCTACCTTCTGCCCACCCCATCTTTTCTCTGTTGCAAAAATTGTTCTTGCTCCTTTTGCAGTTTCTTGCAGGTTTCTATGAACAATCTGTCTACTTCCTATTAATACAATCGTTCACTTAGTGACAAATGTTTGAGAATTTCCGACTAAGACAACTAATACTTACTGGAGTTCTCTCTAAGAGAGAATTCCCGGGTAACAACCATTTTTTTTCATCCCGTCGGCAACAAATTCAGGTTAGAACCTTTCCACACTTCCATTATGGAGTTTGGTTAACTATGTGAAAGTAGGTACATCCTGTGGTACACGGTGTAAGTGATGATTTCTCACATGAACCTTATAACGTGCAGTATTTCCTCTTGCATCTAAAGCAATACCAAGGTTAGCAAAGGCATAAAGCAACACAAAAAATTATGCAGATTGTTAACTGTACTACATAGTTATGTGTATATATTTAGGATAATAATCAACTGCATGTGCACAAATCAGCGTACTTGCACAAAATCCTCTGACAGTTGCCCTTATCTTACCAACAAACAGTGAAGGGTTCTCCTGTAATCAAATCTAAAGTTATGTGCTTCGAACTAGGAAGCTCAATGTTGTATTCCATGGTAAAGTTTACATCAAGCAGAAATTATAAGACAGAATATAATGGAAATATACGTGTGGCATTGGGTAGTTCACTGGATAGTGATCCCACTATTATTGAACGAGCTTATATAAACGGTAGTTGGAAATACGAAACAACGTTCCCTACACTAGTTTATAATTGTATGGAGGTTGATGTGCTTATATAAATGATGCAATCTAAAATTTGTTGCATTTGTAATGCGGCTTCACCGCATGATGTTCTTGTCCTTTGAAATATACAGTTTTGCAAACCATTTTCTTAGAAACAAATACTCACCTCATCTTAAACCTCTTTTGAAATTCACAGGCCGTGGCTGCAGGAAGTTTAATAAACCTTGCTACAATTTTGTACCTCAACACCATTCGGGTATGCAGGGGATCGACTTCTTTAAACATTGAACAATTGTCTGCTTTCTTTGTTTTTGTATAGTTTCCCATTTTTAGGAAGTTATTCACATTTGCAGCTTCCTGCTATGATTGCGTACCTATTTTGTGCATTTTTTGGGGTGCAAGTACTCTTTGGCATTCTCAAGGTCAAGAAGCTAGATCAACAGGAAAGACTGATAACAGGCACAGCTTAACTCCACAATGAGCAACTCTTATAGCTTCATTGGAATTTTCAGATATTTTTACACTTTGTTTACCCGTTTGATTTTTTACACACTTTTACCTTGATGCAATGTCATAGGAAAGAGGAAATATGTAAATGTCATGTTGTATATTTAATTATGTATATATGTGTTAGTAGTAATGTTGAGCTACTGTTCCGGCAATTTAAATGAAATACCTGTTAGAGCGTTTTGTTGCATTGCCTGCATTCTATTTCATGGTAACATCAATTTGCACCACTGTCGAGTAACATTCTTTAATTTTGTAAACTTTATATTTGTTCCATGAAGCATGATCATGTATGCTATTTCTGGATTTCTTATCAACCTCCCATCTCTGTGTTTCCCCTTTTTTTTTATTTTCGATAGTGAAACATGATGACCTCGACAGCTTGAAACATGGTGGCCTAACATTTTATTTGGAAGCTTACTATTTAAATTGATTGTAATTTAGTCGGACCTGTTCTATTATGGACTTGCATATGGTTATGGATTATTATTTAGACTGTACTTGTAATGTTCACATCCTGGTAGGGGTGAGCATGGACCGAAAACCGAACCAAATCAAATAAGAGATTCGGTTCGGTTTCGGTTTGAAAATTACTAAATTCCTTATTCAATTTTGGTCCAAAACTGAAAACGAATTAGACTTGTACAATTATGTAAATACCTTCGATTCTATCGATATTTTGTGATTAAAAATGTGTATATTTTAAAAACAACAATTTTATGTGTTTTGAAGTCCAACTTTAATAATTTAACAACTAGTTCAATTTTGGGTTCAACTTTGAAGTACAACAAATGTGTGTAAAAATTATAATTTTTAATATAATTTAACTACGATCATAACTTTGGGTCCGATTCATTAAATAATAGAAATAGTCCAACTAAATAAACCAAATCTATTATTCAGTTTGGGTTATGGCTATTTTCAGTTAAGTTTCGGTTTTGAACTTTTAGAATTTTGATTTATACAGTTTTGACAATTTCAGTTCGCTTGAAACCAAATAAACCAAACTAAAGCCCCTACATTGTGGGGTTGGAAACCTATAATTCTTGAAGTTGAATTTACGGTTATTATGGATTCTTATTTAGACTGTACTAAAAGCTTACAAGTTTTAGTTTTCATGGAAATTCCAGAACATGCTGCTGAAACTCCATAACTTTTTACTTACAAATATACTGATACACTACATATACTTCATTTTGATCTCCAAAATCAGAAGTGCCGACTTTTTTTTCTCTTTCCTTTTTTCCGATGTGATACGATATGATGCAGTGTTAAAACATCACCAACGCAAAGAAGAAAACCTGCTAAACACTTTCACTCACTAAGTCATAACCCCATAGTTTGCACTATTGGCAGATGTTGATGATATTTGGCATGTCCTAATCCGAGCGGGTGATCGATGCCGACATTGTGATCGCTTTCTTCAGTCAATTCAATAGAAAAAATTGAAAGGAAAAAAAACGAAAAACAATTATGTAAAAGTATAGTAAAGTTATAAAAACATGTAAATGAAAAAAAAAATTGTTTACCGTTGATAAACCAATCAACAATGGTGAGATTGTTTCATTCAATTTCAAAACTACTAAAAAAAAAAAAAAATTATTATGACAAAATATATAAAAACTAATTTATTAATAATGATTTTGATATTTGAATCTGAAACAGCGATATTGATGAGAGATCTGCTACCGATTCCGATTTTGCAAATTGGTCATAAGAGAGTATACTCTACATACAAAAGTACTGATACAGAAAGAAAAAATATATATGTTCAAGTATCCTTGATCGTCTTTTACTGACTATTGGATTTGCAAAATAAAAACCTAATAACAAGAGATTTATCTGACAACAAGAAAATGATGTAACTTAATATGAACCATCAGACTTGGTAAATGTGATGAAACCTGTTGACCTTTACAGTAAGGACGCTTTAGATAAAAATGCAAGTCATTATGATGTCCATATATATTAAGGACGCTTAGAAAAGAAACAAAGAATACCACAAGCTAGTTCAGATAGCATAACCGACCCAACACAGGAGGAAAAGAATCCACTGTATGCTCATCGTGTTTACACACACTAGTTACCTTGTTAGATGTCATAAACATTCACAATACAACTCACCAAAGTACATAACTGCAATCCGTAGAGTCAGCTAGCAAATTTTTTGAGTTAAAACATGAATAGTTACAAAAGCACGAGCTGGAAAATCGTCTAGCCTTCTCGCAGAATTTGCAATTTGCATCCTGCAAGATAATTTTACCTGCTACTAAGGGTGCTATAAAAGAAAAGAAAATTAAAATACCTACACATCGTCAACGAATTGCTGCAGATGATACAACAGCACCAGACAAACTCTTTATGCACACTGCTTTTCACTTGTAGAATTGGGTCCAAGTTATAGAACTAAAAAGCTGTATACAATTTTCCAGTTCCTAAACCTCTGCAAATGTGTCATGTCACCTTGGGCCGGATAGTTCAACTGCGTGAAGGTCGTCAGTGGAGTCGAGAATCCATTCAGAGTGGCGGTGAGGGGCCATCTTCAATTCCTGGTGGTCCACTTCCTTCTGCCACTCTTCCCATCTCTCGGATAGACCATCTCCTTCGAGCATTCTCACCACCTCCGACATTTTGGGACGCTCCATTGGAGAGCCCTGAGTGCACAGGAGGGCAACTTGGATGAGAGACTCCACCTCGGTCTCTATGTAGTTGTTTTGTAGGTCGGGGTCAACCAACATTTCTAGCCTCTTATCTTTCAGAAGACCTTTCACCTGGAAAAAGGAATGAATGATCCAAGTCAAAATCCTGTCAGCTTAAAACATTACTGTGCTCACTAATAGATCGCACATGCTTTCATGTCATCTGGTCCATGACATGTCTCAAACATAAATTTAAGGTTCCACTTCTATTTTCAACTTTGTATGCCCTACAAATATATCTTATCATAAATATATGCATAGCTCAGCGAAACCCCAGTTTATGACTGTATAATTACAATTAACTAAGTGCATATTCCACATTACCACTTTGTTGCTAATCCTAGCTGAGTGCAGAAAGAACATGGTTAAATCCAGGGCACCATACGGTCCTGTGCCAATTTCCCATGGAAAACTTTCACCAGTTGTACATGCATTCTTATCTAACATCACAAGGTGTACTATTATTCGTAAGCAAAATTTGTACGTCATCCAAAACACAAATGATGACTATTAGCTGGCAAATATAAGTCTGATTTCCAAAGACTTCGAATAATTAACAAGGTTATTACTCAAATATAGCCTATCGATAGATACTTGCAGCATAGACAATGTTCAGATATAACTTTATAGATGCTAACTAATCACATACATTAAAATCAGCTCCAAAAAACTACACACTTATTGATCTGCAATCTCATTGTTGCTTATAATTTAACAAAATGAGAGTGGCTATGGAGGTCAAGAAAGCTCCATAAAAGAATTAACAATGTTTTTCTATCAACAGCTATCAACCTGACACCAACACTCTATGTTGGTGCCGAATATCCGTTATGTCAGTTATGAGCTAAAAGAGCCATGACGTAAAACTTATAAGGCTAAAGAGCCATGTCGTAAAACTTATAAGGCTAATTGACAGGTAGGACCACCCTTTTGGTTGTGCATTTTAAGCTTATGCAACGAAGGAGCACCCCCCTAATTTCCTTAGAAAAGAAAAAAGAGTCTAGATAAAGAGGTAAGATGATACAATGTCCTATAAACATTTGCATTCATCTCTATGCCACATTAAGCAAGAGAGAAAAGGAATGATATTCCCATATAAGAATTTATATGATGCCGCAGAAAAGTTTCAGTTAAACAATACTTACCCAGTCAAGCAACATTACATCATCATCATTTGCAAGCCGAGCAAGATCAAAGGCCCTTTGTCCAGTAATGAGCTCCAAAAGCATGATCCCGTACCCAAAAACATCTGTCTTCTCTGAAGATTTTCCTGTGGATAGATACTCTGGAGCAATGTGTCCAATTGTTCCACGTACGGCAGTAGTTACATGGGTATCCTTGTAGTCCATAAGTTTGGCCAATCCAAAGTCCCCCACAACTGCCTCAAACTCTTCATCCAATAAGATATTTGCAGCCTTGACATCCCGATGGATAATCTTAGGATCACAATGATCATGCAAGTAAGACAGCCCTCTTGCAGATCCCAATGCAATCCGTCTACGAGTAGGCCAACCCAGTGGTGGTTGAGTTGGCAGGCGTTCTTTGAATAACCATCACAAATCACAAATCCTCTTAGACCATTTAAAAATTAAAGATGAAGGCAAAATATAAATTACATTGTAGCCGTGTAGGTAAATGTTATCATTTAACTAGTCAAAAACACAATGTGAATTCTAACCAGTGAGCTAGTTTTTATTCAGCGTGTTTCAAAAGTACATCTGAAATTTCTGCTTGCCACTGGGTACAAGTTTGATCATCTCTACCCAGAGCCATCCATCTCAATTTAGAGTTGTGCTCCATAGCCAACCCCATTTCAATGTAGAAGGCTAAGATGAAGTTTATGAGTCTGATTCAACGAAAACAGTCAACAATGACGCATGCGAGAACACAAACGATGAAAAGGATAAGACAGGATAGGACTGCAACTTGGGAATATCCTGTCTGCAGTTCAGAAAGACTCCAAACTGAGTTCAAATTTGTGATGTTTGTTGAGTTCAACTTTCAAACCCAACAAGATAATGACATATTAAGAGCCACCTAATGGAGACCTTTCTTTAAGTGTCAGTAGCCCATTCTAAATTTGGGACAATTTGGGTCCATCCAAATTTTGACGTTTAACTAGTCAGCTTGGGTTAAGGACCTAAGGTCGGACTCTAACTTGATGTTACCCACATGAGTTTAAGGCGTAGGAGACTGATATCAAATACCTCTTAAGCATGATGCAACACTTCCATTAGCCATGTAAGGATAGACAAGCAATCGCTCAGTCGATGTCATACAAAATCCACGAAGGCGAAGTAGGTTCCGGTGCACAGCCATGCTAATCATTTCGACTTCTGTCTGAAATTGAAGCTCTCCCCCTGGAGTGCGCTCTTCTTTAAGTCTCTTTACTGCCACAAGAGAACCATCAGCAAGTCGTCCTTTGTACACTTTCCCAAACCCACCTCTGCCCAGAATGTTTCTATTGCTAAAGGTATCAGTTGCTACTTGAAGTTCTCGCAGGGAAAACCTTTTAAGCTGGCCCAAGTGAACTTCCGGATCCTCCTCCGCTGCACAGGAAATGGTCAAACATATTTTTATCATATCGCTAGACGTTATGGACCATGTATCAATTATCCGATACTAACCAGGCACATCAAAGAAATGTTCTTGTGGTTTACGACGACGCCACCAAGCAAACCCAATTGCTGGAGCAGCAAAGAGCAAAGCAGCACCAGCAGCAACTGCCCCAGCAATTGCTCCAGTGATAGAGGCTCTACTTCCTGTTGAAATGATGATAAGTAAGATCTTATTTAACAGTGTAATAAATTATATTAATCTAGTCAGTCTAAATGTTAATAAGAACATGACAACCTTGCCAATAGGAAAGCTTCTGGCCGTATCATTTCGAGAATTATCAGCAAGTAATGGATAGTAGTTAGCTACTTAATTCTTATGCCTGCTTATAAAGGAGGCTAATGCAGACAAGTTTCAGCATCCTGACACTTGGCAAATACATGGTGTTTAGGCATAAGTTCCAATTTTGATAGTTTAAAGTATACTTATTAAACATACTCCCCTTTATAAATCTTCCTAAGAAAGTATTTCTGAGGTTAAGGGGTCAGTTGGTCAAACCCCCCTCTTCCCCACCCCACTTCCCTAGGCCTGTCAACAGTAACCAATAACCTGATCTGACCCGATTTTTGACTGAAAACTCTGGTTTGGATGTAAAAAATTTAGACCCAAATGATCAGGCCGGATTCAGGAGAAATTATCGTATGTGCCGGCCTCACTGCACCCTTCCTCTCCCCCCCTCCCCAACCCCAACCGTTAGATTGCATGGCAGTTGGCATGGAAGGTGCACGGTGAGGCCAACACAGAATAATTTCTCCGGATTCAGGTACAAACTTTGAAATCGAAAAAAACATTCGGATATGGTTCAATTATATATATATATATATATATATATATATATATATATATATATATATATATATATATATATATGGCTAAATTACAACTTGATACCCTCAACTATTCGCTTTTTTCAACTTGATACCATGAACTTTGATAGACATCAACTTAATACCCCCTTCAACTAATATTTTTAACTTAGTACTCTCGGTCAGTGAACATTAAGTTTTTTAAATAAAAATACCTAAACAACTCTTATATTCCCCACCCCTGTTGCCCTCTCCCCCTCCCACCTCCCTGCCGCGCCCACCACCCTGCCCCCATGCCCCCCCCCCCCCCCCCCGCGACACTCCTCGCCCACCGCCCTGCCTCCCCTCCCCCTCGACATTCCGCACTGCTCGTGCCGCACCCCGCGCTGCAGCCGCGCCTAACCGCCCCCCCGTGCCCCAGCGCCGCTACCGCGTCGTCAGTACCCCCTCCGCTCGAGCACTGGCCACCGCTCCCACACTACTGCTCCTCACCGCTTGCTGTTGTTGCTCCCCCCCCCCCCCCCCCCCCTTCGGTTGTCGGCACCGGGAGTAGGGGCTGCCGAAGAGAGGGGGGGTGAGAGAATGGAGGAGGGATATTTTTGTCATTTTATCTTCTCCGTCCAACACCGCTAGGACAAGAATGGGAGAGGGTATTAAGTTGATGCCTATCAAAGTTCAGGGAATCAAGTTATAATTTAGCATATATATATATATATATATATATATATATATATATATATATATGAAAAAAAACGGGATATGAGCTATTGGCTCATATTTCTACATGAGCCGTGCATGGACCAATAGGAATTAAGTGTACTAGTGCACACATGGCATGTAAGAGTCCATTTCTATTAGTCCACATGTGCATGGCTCAATATGAGTAATGACTCATATCCCGTTTTTCATATATATATATATATATATATATATATATATATATATATATATATATCAGACAAAGTTGCTTCTAGCCTAGTTGGTAATGTATAGATTGTGTAATCTGGGAGATCCCCCCCAAAGTACAGTGGTTTTTATTCTTTTAATTTGTATTCATATAACACCTACCGGATTCGGAACCTAAAATCAGAACCCAAATGTAATTCGGGTCGGGTTTAGGGTACATACTTGAAATCCAAAAGAGATTCGAGTCAGGTTCGGATTTCACATAAATCCGACCCTACACTTCCCATTCCCATACCAAAGGTCCAGACACAGGATTGAACCCTTGGTCCCAAGAAAGTACCATTTCTAACGGGAACTGAGTCATGTAGAAAGTTCTTCCTCTGCTGGCAAGAGAAAATAATCAAATATGTGAAACTATTACACTGCAGTATATTGATTCATTAGGCTGATGTTTAATAGTATAGAAAATAATCCATACGCCATGCTCTACTGCACAACTATTAGTCACAATCCATTTAGAAATTTTCCCTGCAAAAAGGATTTGATTTATAAGCATGATAACCATGCTCTCTTGGAAAGACTCACCTTGAGAAAGTGGTGCTGGCGGATTGAAAGGTGGTGGTGGAGAAAATGGAGGAGAACCAGGACAAGGCTTTGTTGTACCCGGACCACATAAGAGAGGGTTATTAGCAAAACTGTAAAATCGTGTATACAGGATCAGTACTGAAAGCAAAAGAAAGTTAAGGTTTGTTCAAAGAAACTTTTTGGCAGAACACCTGATGGGGGTAAATAATGAAAAGGAGCCACTAGATGGAACTTCTCCTGAGAGATTGTTGTTGGACAGATCCCTGCATGTGTATTTTAATTAAATGTTGGCACATGGCAAAATAATTTGTTATACAAGGCATTGTAAGACCATTGAAGGCGATAAAAAAGAGAGGATCTTACAGAACTTGGAGATCATTGACATTAGTTAAAGATTTTGGAATCGTCCCTGTCAAACTGTTGTTGTTCAGCCGTCTATCCTTCCAAATGGTTTCGAAAAGGAAAAGTTAATCGATTCAAGTTACAATTTAGGAAGTACAAACAAGAAAGAACAGTTTAAAACGTCATCAAGTTATTCTTCATATTCATTGGTAATTGTTCTTTCTTACATACAAGAAACTGAGCAAGTAATCAAGCTATTTAATTTGTCAGTATGTGTACCTTCTGAAATATGGAAATTTTGGTTGATGGTTTCTTCCCTGATTGTTCCAATGAATATGGCAAACTTATTTTTCACACTTATACTATTTCAACAAAAATCAGTTTTGTCTCTTCAATTCTACTATATAGCTCCTTAGGGCAAAATCAAGTCTCCTTTTTGAAAAATAGATATTTCGTGTAAATGTTTGGCTGGTTTTTTTAGGCTTGAAGCAATTCATATGCTTTCTCCAATGTACTCGTTTTAGCGCATTCATTTTTATTCAACACCTCATAGTCATCCACACATCTTGTCCAATCATTTTCAAATATTGTGCACATCTGCAGCAACATTCCCCTTTTTGAAAAATAGATATTTCGTGTAAATGTTTGGCTGGTTTTTTTAGGCTTGAAGCAATTCATATGCTTTCTCCAATGTACTCGTTTTAGCGCATTCATTTTTATTCAACACCTCATAGTCATCCACACATCTTGTCCAATCTTTTTCAAATATTGTGCACATCTGCAGCAACATTCCCATATAGCCAAGTGTCAGCTTCGATGATTGGACCATATTGCCTAAAATACAATTCACAGCATGCCTTGGCCAAAATATTTGGAGTTGGATTTCTTAATAGCAGCAGAATATTTCTCCTACAGAACAGAGAACGTGATAAAATTGCATACCTCCCGGTATAGTTTGTGATTGGCCTTATATTCATACTTTTCCACTAAAAACTGATGGAATTTAGTTTGTACTAACTATAACATTAATAAACCACTCCTCAGGTTTTCTCCTGATTTCAGCATCGCATTCACTCCATTTTCCACCTAATCAACATACGCAAATTTTGGCAAACAATGTCATGGTCCTGCAGCCTGCTATTAGATATCCAGACAGATACGTGCAGGAAGACGAGCTTAAGACCAACTTTTAATATAATTCACCAATCTCTCTTACCTGGCCACATTTCTCAATACTTGTTAATGCTCCTACCACAATTTTCAACAGATTACACTATCAATCTTAAAGGACCTAGCTTAATCAAACTTTTGGTACCATAGGTCACTAATATATTAGCTAACAAGTTTTTCTGTTTTAACCACCACTAAACCCTCAAGTGAAAACCTTTTAGTTAAGTCAATGCTCGTCTAGTGGTTTCACAATCTCTATCAAACACTTAAATTTCTACAATTTAGCAATGTGCTTCCCACAAACAAACAGAGATATCACCACATCTGTTCTTTTTTCTCCACCAGTTCATCCATACATATCATCCTTTGCGGCATTAAAACTTACATGTCCACACATGTTAAGGGTGAGTAGATTGAGTTCTTCAGCTCGGAAAGTCAACAAAATAGTGCAAGGCCCAGCGATAAGTAAAAAAGAAATAATTTCGTGTATAAGTGAGTTAATGGATAAAGTTTCTTACAGGAAGCGCAATTTCGATAGATTCCCCAATGATCCTGGTATTCCTCCAGTGAAATTATTCAAGTACAGATCCAAGCTGACAAGGTTTGTCAGATTTCCAAGGTCACTCAGAATTGTGCCACTTATATTGTTGCTGTAAAGTTCCCTGCACATAAATATTTTAGGAAGTTTCAATACTGTAAAACACAGTGTAAAAGCTAAAGTAAGGGATTTATAAGACCGAAGATACGATGGTGTATTATAAAAACCACGAGCAAAATGAAGTAATATAATATAATAGTGGTTAATTATTCTTTTACAAATAATTCTTCACATTTCTGATCTCTTGTTTCTAAAGGTAAATGGACCAACAATGTGGTGTGAAGCATTACTACAGTGCTTCAGGACATTTTAGAAAACAAGACGTGGCTAAAATGCATTTGAATTTTAAAAAAGCCTTGACCACTGATCAACAGTTAACTAATAACCAGATAAAAGGACTTACAAGTACTGTAGATTCTTCAGCTGACCAAGAGGAACCAATTGACCAGATAAATTAGCATTTCCAAGATCACTGAAAGAAATTACACAATTCATTCACCAAACAGAGAGGAGATAAAGGGTGTTAACACATGTTTTACAATATGCAAGTAATCAATCTTCTTACACTCGAATAACACTATTGTCATTGTTACATGTAACATGGAACCATGTACATGGATTGACCAGAGTCGGATCCCAACTTTGAAGTACATTATTTGGATCGTTTAAGTTGATCCGTAAATTATGCAGTGCATCACCTGTTAAAAGATAAGTTGGGAGACAATCTGAGATAAGCTGTAAATCACTACAAATTACAAGAAAATTACTGAGCAAATAACACCAATGGGAGAAAAGAGCATAACAGACATTTTGATACATGTTTCATAGCTAAGAAAAAAATAAACTCAGCCACAGAAGTAAAAACAAAAGGTACAAACAACAAGTGAATGATGAGATGTAATAACATAATCATAAATATCAGATAATTGCAACCACAATATATAATAACAATAACCTAAAAGTAGAATTGGTTAAGCAGGTGTTCACAATGTAAATCAAGCTAACATAATAGTAGGATGTGGATGGATGGGTTAAGAGAAGCCTAATCTCTCCAGAAAAATATAATCTGAAATATCTAGTATAGACGTGCTGTGCAGTTGGCATTCCTTGACGGCATTGGTATGGCAGCCTAGTCTAGAAGAATCATAATTAGGTCAGGCCAAAATTTATAACTCGTGAATGCAACACAAGTTCCATAATTAGTTAATTACATACTAAAAATTGGAGGTAGAGAGAACTAATTAGCTACAAAATACAGTTAAGCCTAAAGATAATTTTGATAATGGTTCAGATAAGGTCATTTTGAACTCATATTAATTCGTCAAATAATAACAGACTAATTCAACACCATTTTCCAAGATGTATGTTGTAGTGCCTCAAATCCCGATCCGACCGGGATGTGCACTATATAATTGGGCTTGTGGCTAGTCCGTCAGAGTATGCTTAGATCTTCGGCATCTTATTGCCACGGACGAAATGCGATGATCCTTTCCAACTCATGGAAAGGCCTCTATTGAAACGAGTCCAATAGTTTTCGTGTTTGGTTGCTTGGTTTTCTTGATTGCCGCTTTGGGATTTGATTTGGTGTTGCTTTCGAGTTGCTTGGTTTTCGCTGTTGGTTTTATTGATTGGAGCTTGAATTTTGGGGAGTTCGGCAAGGAAGGATAGACAAGAATTCTAACTCGGTGCTCGTGCTGTTGCAGGTCCGCGTAACTGACGTTTGATCGTCGCTAGGCGGGATTCCTTGTTTCAGCAACTTTTCCCTTAACCAGTGAGTGGTTTGGTCCCTTCTTTCCTACTTCTTCACGCCAACATCTCTAATGTTTCAAACGTTCACTCGATGATGCCCGGTTGGACGCCTAGGAAATGCTTAGCCACAATGCATGCCAGCCACTAAGAAAGGAACATGGGAATTGTAGACTAATTTTACTATATGCTTGCACACCTTATAAATTCAGTTGGTTGGAATGGGAATTTGGTTGTTGGTTACGGCCTGGTGCCTCGGGTAGAGTTTGGACCCATGGGATATCAAAATCGGAACACCGCATTGAGAAAATATGAACTGTTGCATAAGATATATATATTGCTGCTTTACTTCATCTGTTTAATTCGATGCATTGTGTGAGATATAAAATGTTCATGCATTTGCATGGTCTGGGACAACTTGTGCACAAGGTTTATCATTTTCTCGAAACGGCTTTCCGGGGCACTGGAACCGTATCGATCCGGAGGGAAATATTGATTCGTGTTCGTCACGATGCATTGCGGGACCTCCAGCGGGGCTTGCTACCCGGGCTGATAGGGTGCGCCGTTAATGCTTGGAATATGTCCCTAAGGTGTCGATCACACCAATGACCGCATAGAATAGAACACATGCTAATTTATTGTCTTGTGCAGATGGTAAGTATACTTGTGTTTCGTTGCACGGAAGGTGTGCATCGGTTGAGTAAGCAATCGATGCACTGGTTGGATTCAATGCTATTTTCATTTATATCAAAACATGCAACTGATATGAATTGAAGTCACTTGCTTCTTTATAGAAGTAATCTTAATGCATGCTCGTCCCTAATAAGCTAGTGTCGATTTAGTCGAGTGGGATTCATCCCGCTCACCAGTACAAGTTGAGTACTGACCCACGTTGTGGGCAACTATTTCAGGCACTCAGACGGTGCAACGCTAGTGGATAGACGAAGAGGCGTTAGGAGCACCTCTATTTTGAAGTATAGTTGAAGTCAGATCATTTTGGAGGCTTGGACTTTCAACCTATACAAGGGCGTAATGTATGGATGACGGGGACTATCTGATGGAGCGCGCCCTGCATTTTGAGTTATCTTTTCTAATGTAATTCAAGTAGCCGAGAAGGCGCATCAATGTAGACTCTATGTAAATTACTCTGAATTATCAATGAAAAAGCATATTTTCTTCCTGCACTTGTGTTCAATTATCTATGAATGTGTTTTCTAAATTGTGTTTCAAAGTGGGTTCCTATAACTGTAAGTTCTTGCCTTGTACGAGCGCAACTCCAGGCTCGTACGGCATCACGCCCCAGCGAGGACGAATCGGTTCCGTGAAGGATCCAGCGAGGACGATTGACCCTTTCGGGATCGGGGCGTGACATATTGGTATCAGAGCTTAGGCTTTACATCCTTGGGATTTCAAAAGATTATAAAGGAGTTTGATGCGCCTCTCGGTTGAGTTGCATTCGGTGTCCGCTGCATGAGATGAGTCGCCTATACAATGAGCCCATAGATACAAAATCTATCGTTTTTGAGGTGTTAACAAGCTACTCTCTTTTGTAGCAATGGCTAAGAAAAACACTGCCGCTGCAAGCAGTGCTCAGCCCGTCCAGAACGATCCGGCAAGTTCTGGAGAATCCGGAGGAGCGGGTTCAATGGATATGTCCGAACGACTTATGCATCTCATGGAGGTGCAGCAACAACAAGCCATTTCTCAACAGGCACAGTTGGCTGCTCAACAAAAGCAGATGGATACCATGATGCAACTGATTGCATCCTTGGTACCCAACAACGGGGGAGCCACGGTGACGCATGCTGCACCGCCGGCTGTGGCGGTAGAGGATGAGTCCGAAGAAACACAGCATCCAGCAAGGAACACCTGCCGTGCGGCAGAATTCACTAAGATGCATCCACCAACGTTCAACGGACGAGCAGAACCGGACGTGGTGATGGGATGGATTGCAAAGATGGAGGGACTCTTCAATCTGGTCGGCATTAAGGGATCCAAAAGAGTGGCCTGTGCATCAGTTCAACTGGAGCTGCGTGCGCATGATTGGTGGGAAGCCACTAAGCAGGGGATTTATGATGCCAATCCCAACTGCAAAATTACCTGAGAAATGTTCAAATCTGCCTTCATTGAACAATATATTCCCCGGGCTGTGCGGCAACAAAAAGAAGACGACTTCAGCAATCTGGTGCAAAGAAGTATGTCTGTCGACGATTATGACTCGGCGTTCGCTAAGCTGGCTAAATTTGCTGGGCACTTCTTGCCTAACCAGCAGGCGTGGTGCTACCGCTTCCAGAAGGGTTTGAATGACGATTTGCGTAGGGACGTCATCAACCAGAAGTGTCAGACATACAGGGAATGTTATGAAGCTGCCCTGAACAGCGAGCGGATCTTTGGGCGCTGTCCACCAAAGGCCGATGTGCAAACCTCCCGTACCAACAATAATAAGCGGCCTCAGGAAATGGGAGGGTCTGGAGCACAAAAGCGTCTGCACACATCTGAGCATAGGGGCCCGTCCCGTGCACCATACTGCAACAGGTGCGGCAGATTAGGGCATCGAGTGGAGGAATGCCGAGTTACTGGGTGTTTTAAATGTGGTCGTCTGGACCACAAGCATTTCAACTGCCGTGAGGCAAAACCGAATCAGCACAACGAGAATCACAACAATGAGAATCATAACAATGGGAATCAGCACCACGGGAATCAGAACCACGGGAATCACAACAGGGGGCCTCCAGCAAGTGATGCCAATGCTGTGGCGTTGAACCCACGACGCCAGGGTGCTCAAGGACGAGTCTATGCACTGACTCGGGACGAAGCATCCGTCTCTGAAACTGTCGTGACAGGTACATTACTTTTCAGAGATTTGCCCGCTAGAGTCTTATTCGATTCAGGTGCTACGCATAGTTTCATATCTGCTGATTTTACTATTGAGCATAAATTAGCTTCTACTCCCTTAAATATGAATCTTTGCGTGAGCACACCTTCGGGAGTCGACATGCCCGCCCATGCGATCTGTAAGGATGGTTATATTTGCATCGGAGGTAGGAAGCTTTCCTTAGATGTCATTGTATTAGACATTAAGGATTACGATATTATTCTCGGGATGGATTGGTTGGGTGCTTGTTATGCAACAATTGAGTGCGCGGAGAAGCGAGTCGTATTCCGTCTACCCGGCGAGGCAGACTTTTACTATTCGTGCAGCGCTACACCAAAGACGGCAATGATGATATCAGCAATTTCGGCTAGGCGTATGCTGCATTCGGGTTGTGAAGGGTACTTAGCTTCAGTTCGAGACACCCGGCAGGAAAGTGCAAATGCAGCTCAGGCTGATGTTATAGCAGATTTTCTCGACGTGTTCCCGGACGAGCTGCCTGGAATGCCTCCTGATCGTGAGATCGAATTCAGCATCGACACATTTCCGGATGCGCGACCGATATCGAAGGCACCTTATCGAATGGCCCCAGCAGAGCTGAAGGAACTTAAGATTCAGTTACAAGATCTGTTGGACCGAGGATACATTCGTCCAAGCGTTTCTCCGTGGGGCGCTCCGGTGCTGTTCGTGAAGAAAAAGGATGGATACATGCGGCTATGTATTGACTACCGAGAACTAAATAAGGCGACCGTGCGAAACCAGTACCCATTGCCAAGGATAGATGACTTGTTTGATCAGCTGCAAGGTGCAACAGTTTTCTCTAAAATTGATCTCAGGTCAGGGTACCACCAGTTGAAAATCAAACCAGATGATGTTCAAAAATCTGCATTCAGGACCCGATACGGACACTACGAATTTCTTGTGATGTCGTTCGGTTTGACGAACGCCCCTGCAGCTTTCATGGATCTGATGAACCGCGTGTTTCGGCCGTACGTAGACAAGTTTGTGGTCGTGTTCATCGACGACATTCTAATATATTCCAAGAACGAGGCGGAACACCTAAAGATCGTGCTGCAGACATTACGAGAGCATCAGTTGTACGCTAAGCTCAGCAAGTGTGAGTTCTGGTTGAACAGCGTGGCATTTCTGGGTCATGTTGTCTCGGCAGAGGGCATCGCCGTAGACCCGAAGAAAATAGAGGCAGTGGTGGATTGGAAGCAACCTACATCAGCCAGCGAAGTACGAAGCTTTCTGGGCCTAGAGGGATACTACCGTAGGTTCGTGAAGGATTTTTCTAAACTGGCCTCGCCTTTGACTCGCCTCACTCAAAAAGGGATTGTATACAAATGGAGTGATGACTGCGAAGCCAGCTTTCAAGAACTTAAGCAGCGTCTTGTTTCAGCTCCGATCCTTGCTCTTCCAAATGGGGTAGAGGAGTTTCAGATATACAGTGACGCCTCGGGACTTGGTTTGGGATGTGTGCTCATGCAGAGGGATAAGGTAATATCGTACGCCTCCAGGCAACTGAAGCCGCACGAGAAAAACTACCCGACGCACGACTTGGAATTGGCGGCAATTGTATTTGCACTGAAGTTGTGGAGGCATTATCTTTATGGTGTTGCTTGCAAAATCTTCACAGATCACAAGAGCCTCAAGTATCTATTCACACAACGAGAACTGAACCTCCGACAGCGGCGTTGGCTAGAACTGATTAAGGACTATGATTTGACGATCGCTTACACACCGGGCAAGGGAAACGTCGTTGCTGATGCTCTGAGTCGGAAGTATGTGGGCTCGTTATCCATAAACAACCATTTACTTCGAGATCTTGAGGCGATGGGCATCGAGCTCCGTGTTCAGCATCAAGGAGTGCAGCTGGCATCACTCCATCTTGAACCAAGTCTGCGTGATAGAATCAAATCAGCTCAGGAGGGCGATCAGTTCCTAGCGAAGGCACGCGGACTGATTTCGGCGGGGAAGACGTCTGACTTTGTGGCAGGCGAAGATGGGACCTTACAAATGAAAGGAAGGATATGTGTTCCTAGCGACCCAGAACTCCGAAGGGAAATTATGGCGGAAGCACACTATGCGAAGTATTCCTTGCATCCGGGGAGCACTAAGATGTATATGGACTTACGCAGAACCTTCTGGTGGCAAGGTATGAAGCGGGATGTGGCGACCTTTGTGTCACAGTGCATGGCCTGTCAACAGGTGAAAGCTGAACATCAGAGGCCCGGCGGGGAGCTGCAGAACCTCGCTATTCCTGAGTGGAAATGGGACAAAATCACTATGGATTTCATTGTGGGATTTCCGAAGACGCCGCGGGGGCATGATGCGATTTGGGTCATAGTTGATCGTTTGACCAAATCAGCCCACTTCCTTCCTATAAAAATTACTTGGAGCGTCGATCGGTTAGCACAGATTTACATAGACGAGATTGTTCGATTACACGGAGTACCTGCCTCAATCGTCTCTGACCGTGACGGACGTTTCTTATCTCGTTTTTGGACAAGCCTACAGTCTGCTTTGGGAACCAAGCTACAGTTCAGTACTGCATACCACCCCCAGACTGATGGACAGACGGAAAGGACAAATCAGATACTTGAAGATATGTTACGGCTGTGTGCAATCGATTTGAAGACTAGTTGGGACACGCATCTCACGTTGGCGGAGTTTGCGTACAACAACAGCTACCAATCGAGCATCCAGATGGCACCGTACGAAGCACTTTATGGGCGCAAGTGTCGATCTCCAATTTGTTGGGACGAAGTCGGCGAGCGGCAAGTACTCGGGCCAGAGCTGGTAGAACAGGCAGTTGAGAAAGTTCGCTTGATTCGGGAAAGACTCCGCACGGCACAGAGCCGACAGAAAAGTTATGCCGATGCTCATCGTAGACCTTTGGAGTTCGTGGTCGGGGATCATGTATTCTTAAAAGTGACGCCGATGCGTGGGGTGATGCGTTTCGGCGTGAAGGGCAAACTAAGTCCCAGGTTTGTCGGCCCCTTCGAGATTCTGGAACGAGTGGCAGCTGTGGCATACCGGATTGCACTACCTCCCGCCTTGGCTGAAGTGCATGACGTATTTCATGTTTCTCAACTGCGGAAGTATGTGCATGACCCGAGTCATGTGGTTAGCTTCGAACAATTGGAACTGCGCACAGATTTATCATACTCAGAAGAACCGGTGCAGATTCTGGATCGCAAGGAAAAAGTACTTCGCAACCGTACGATGTCCTTGGTTCGCGTGCTGTGGCGGAACCATTCAGTTGGGGAATCAACCTGGGAGATGGAATCGGAGATGAAGGAGAAATATCCTTCGTTGTTCACTCAGTCGGAGGTAGGGCCTTGTTCTTAAGTTTCGGGACGAAACTTTTTCTTAGTGGTATATTATGTAGTGCCTCAAATCCCGATCCGACCGGGATGTGCACTATATAATTGGGCTTGTGGCTAGTCCGTCAGAGTATGCTTAGATCTTCGGCATCTTATTGCCACGGACGAAATGCGATGATCCTTTCCAACTCATGGAAAGGCCTCTATTGAAACGAGTCCAATAGTTTTCGTGTTTGGTTGCTTGGTTTTCTTGATTGCCGCTTTGGGATTTGATTTGGTGTTGCTTTCGAGTTGCTTGGTTTTCGCTGTTGGTTTTATTGATTGGAGCTTGAATTTTGGGGAGTTCGGCAAGGAAGGATAGGCAAGAATTCTAACTCGGTGCTCGTGCTGTTGCAGGTCCGCGTAACTGACGTTTGATCGTCGCTAGGCGGGATTCCTTGTTTCAGCAACTTTTCCCTTAACCAGTGAGTGGTTTGGTCCCTTCTTTCCTACTTCTTCACGCCAACATCTCTAATGTTTCAAACGTTCACTCGATGATGCCCGGTTGGACGCCTAGGAAATGCTTAGCCACAATGCATGCCAGCCACTAAGAAAGGAACATGGGAATTGTAGACTAATTTTACTATATGCTTGCACACCTTATAAATTCAGTTGGTTGGAATGGGAATTTGGTTGTTGGTTACGGCCTGGTGCCTCGGGTAGAGTTTGGACCCATGGGATATCAAAATCGGAACACCGTATTGAGAAAATATGAACTGTTGCATAAGATATATATATTGCTGCTTTACTTCATCTGTTTAATTCGATGCATTGTGTGAGATATAAAATGTTCATGCATTTGCATGGTCTGGGACAACTTGTGCACAAGGTTTATCATTTCCTCGAAACGGCTTTCCGGGGCACTGGAACCGTATCGATCCGGAGGGAAATATTGATTCGTGTTCGTCACGATGCATTGCGGGACCTCCAGCGGGGCTTGCTACCCGGGCTGATAGGGCGCGCCGTTAATGCTTGGAATATGTCCCTAAGGTGTCGATCACACCAATGACCGCATAGAATAGAACACATGCTAATTTATTGTCTTGTGCAGATGGTAAGTATACTTGTGTTTCGTTGCAGGGAAGGTGTGCATCGGTTGAGTAAGCAATCGATGCACTGGTTGGATTCAATGCTATTTTCATTTATATCAAAACATGCAACTGATATGAATTGAAGTCACTTGCTTCTTTATAGAAGTAATCTTAATGCATGCTCGTCCCTAATAAGCTAGTGTCGATTTAGTCGAGTGGGATTCATCCCGCTCACCAGTACAAGTTGAGTACTGACCCACGTTGTGGGCAACTATTTCAGGCACTCAGACGGTGCAACGCTAGTGGATAGACGAAGAGGCGTTAGGAGCACCTCTATTTTGAAGTATAGTTGAAGTCAGATCATTTTGGAGGCTTGGACTTTCAACCTATACAAGGGCGTAATGTATGGACGACGGGGACTATCTGATGGAGCGCGCCCTGCATTTTGAGTTATCTTTTCTAATGTAATTCAAGTAGCCGAGAAGGCGCATCAATGTAGACTCTATGTAAATTACTCTGAATTATCAATGAAAAAGCATATTTTCTTCCTGCACTTGTGTTCAATTATCTGTGAATGTGTTTTCTAAATTGTGTTTCAAAGTGGGTTCCTATAACTGTAAGTTCTTGCCTTGTACGAGCGCAACTCCAGGCTCGTACGGCATCACGCCCCAGCGAGGACGAATCGGTTCCGTGAAGGATCCAGCGAGGACGATTGACCCTTTCGGGATCGGGGCGTGACATATGTTACTTGGCACTGTCCTGTGGAAATTTGTTTCCATTTACCTCTGACTTAGGGTTCATCTAAGAGGTAAAATAGAACTATATATAGGAATATTATTACTATCATATTTCTTCATACAGATCCCACACAAACAGCAGTCTTTATCCTAAATTTTTGGGATTAGCTATTTAGACCAAGGACAGCTTATTTAGGGCCTAGGGCAGGTGCCTAGTACCCAACCGGTCAGATAGGGCAGGTCCCATGCGACATAGACCTCTGCTTGTAAACAAAATTTTCACATCGGTTATTAGCCCCTCTCAAAATTTCAAGTCCTTGAGCACGTTTCCTCCCAAAAATTCAACAATGTACCAGTGCTTAACACTGCTAACACCATTATACAATTCAGCAGAACAAGCATACAGATAACACAAACCTATGAGAACCAAATGCGACAAATCCAGTAACAAGATGAAAGCAAGCTCCAATTTCCTCGAGAAGGAATGTCATAATAACTTGAGGGCGACGAGTAAATTATCACCTTCAGATGCTTGTTTTCATTATGTTGCGGGATAATAGCATAATGTGTTCAGGATATCTCCTGGTATAACCGGTATATCAGCCGGTATAAAGATTCCAAAGGCAAACTGAAACCTTTTGCCTAACAGGTTCGGAAAAACGTTAATTGAACCATATTGGACAGTAACCGGACAATATAAGGGGTATACCGGTCATATAAAGCAATGTTACATTAAGCAATTTTCATTATGCACATGATCCATGTCTGGTTACAAATTAATAGCAATTACTTGGCTACTTAATCACATTTACATGGCCACTTGAAATTTTTGACTGATTTGCTACCCGGTAAACCAAATCAGCGATATATTGCCCGATGGATTCATCCATAAATTCTTTTTTAACACTTATATCGATGCATATATGGACTAACTTTCCATTAAACCCCCTACAAAATATTCGAATTGCAAATGCGTATATGTAGAAATATGGAAGAGATTAGAGGAGAATGGACACTTGACCAAGAAATTCAAAGTATTATTTCCAAATTACAAACTGATCCATCACCTTTTCTTCATTATACTTTGGAATTCAGTTGATTTGCATGATAAGGGTAGAATTGTACTATCATCAAATTCAGCCCAAAAGAAAATTTTGTTGCAAGAATTACATAGCTCTTCCGTTGCTGGTCGTTTCGGATTTCTCCATACTTAGAAAAGAATTGCTCAAGGATATTTTTGGAGGGGTATGAAGAGAGATATTGAGCAATTTGTGGCAGAATGTGAGGCCTGAACACGACATAACGGGGAAACAATGGCTACTCCAGGGCTCTTACAAGCGTTGCTAATTCCTGAAGAAGTATGGACACTGACATCTCAATGGACTTCGTAGAAGGGCTACCATCATCGCATGGTAAGACCACAATCTTTGTGCTTGGGGATCGTCTCACTAAATACTCATTTATGCATTAGCTCATCCTTATACAGCAACCTTCGCCCGAGTGTTTGTTGTTAACATAGTTAAGTCGCATGGGTGCCACATCCATAGTAAATGATCGGACAAAGTTTTATTAGCAACATTTGGAATTAACTATTTCGCCTTGAAGGAACCAATTTAAATATGAGCACAACATGTTGGTGTTTTTCACTTTGCTTTGGGAGTTTTAGTTCCATATTGGAAAATCACCAATGTGTATATCTCAATATAGAGCTTTGCTTAGTATTGGTATATGCACATGGGGTGGTGGCCCATGTGGGTTGACTTTCCTAGAGGGATTAAGTGTGAACCCCATTATGACAATCTTTATTTTGTTACTTCTACCTTTGGAAAGTTTTCCTTATGAGCTAAGTCCCAAAGGGGCTTAAGCGACTAGGACTCGGGCTCAATGGCGCAAAGTGGCGCTTTATTGGCGCACTTTGCACTTAACACGTCAGCATCGCATGGCGCTGGTGCGCTCCTTTTATGCGCGAGTTACATGCACGGTTGCTTGCTCGTGCGCATGCTTCGTGGAGCGCTGCGGACAGGGGCCCATGTAGACAGGTGCGCATGCGGCCAGGAGCCATGCGGTCAGGTACGCATGCGATCAGGGACGCATGCGACCAGGAGCCCGTGCGCTCTTTTATGCGCGAGTTACATGCACGGTTGCTTGCTCGGGGGCATGCTTCGTGAAGCCATGCGGACATGTGCGCATGCGGCCAGGGGCCATTCGGTCAGGTATGCATGCGGTCAGGGGCGCATGCGGTCAGGGGAGCATGCGGCCTGGAACTATGTGACCAGGCGCTATGCGGCCAGCAAGTTAGCTTGAGCGAGTCAAGTGTAGAGGGGACAGAGACTGCTGTTGGCAGCTCGGTGCAGCGCAGTTTGCTCTGTGCAGTACAGCGCGCAGGCGGCGCAGTCTGCTCTGTGCAATACAGCGTGCAGGCGGCGCAGTCTGCTATGTGCAGTACAACGCGCAGGCGGCACAGACGGCTCATGGCTCTCTGTGCCATGCGACTGCAACGACTGCAGCTTTCGGCGCCTGACGACGCTGTCTACTTTGTGCAGTACAGCGGCGCAGGCGGTTCATACGGCCTAATTTTTTTCTCAGACCGCATGGAAGCTGAAATCCTCTTTATATAGAGGCCCTCCTCTTTCATTTAGTGTGTGGGAAAAATTGAGAGGGAGAGACAAAACTGAGAGCACCAGCAGAACCTGCTGCAGTTTTTTAGCATCCTTCCAAAGGATCTGCGTTCCAGAAGTTCTCGTGTGAACTTGCTTGATCCTGGGGACAGATCGTTGTATAGCGCGAATCTTGACTTGAGCTCTGGTGGTTTTAATCACCCCAGCAAGAGTTCCCTTCTTTGTATTTATGTTCTTGTTCCCGTTCTTCACGGTGTAGTGTCTACGAACGTAAAGAGAAGAACGATTTTATGATTTTTGTTGTATTTGCATTTTCTTTGGGTTGTCAGTTTGTAACATGTTCCTTGTTCAATGTTTCTGTGGGGTTGTGTGTCACTGAAGAGAAACTCTTGTGTGAATCTCAGTGCACCAACTTCTCTTCTGGAGTTTGTAGAAACGAACTCTTGTGTGAGTCTCCACTTTGTGGCTACCTCTTCTTCTTTGATCTGACTTCGGGAATAACAATCTCAAGGCAAGATCCGAGTTAGAATGGACAACCGCTCAAACCTTCTCGATACTAGCTTTCACAAGCTTGAGAAGTTTGATGGCGAACACTACAACATTTGGAAGAGGAATATCTCCTTGAATCTTCATCTTGTCAAAGTTGCTTATGTGTTGGTTGATCATGAACCTACCATTCTCGAAGATGGAGGAGAGCTTGCAGTTGGTGTGGCGCAGGACGCGCACTCCAAGTGGAAGGAAGACAACAACCTCTGCAGGTTGTTGATTCTCAATGCTATAGATGACTCGATGGCGGAGTCCTACAGCAAGAAGAAAAAGACAAGAAATGTCTGGGAATCTCTTGAGAAGCACTACAAAACCGACAAGAAAATGTCTAAAATCCATCTCGTCGAGAAGTTCTTCACTTTGCAATTTGAGGACGAGAAGTGATGTTACCACAAGTTAAGGAACTTCTGAAGATGCAGCAGAAACTGGAGGAAGAGGGCATGAAGCAAGAAGACAAATTTATGGTGGAGGCTATCGTCACCAAACTTCCTCCAGGCTGGATCAGGTTCAAAACTGACATGTACCGTAAAAAAATGGAGATCCAGCTCGAAGATCTTCACTGGATTCACATTGAAGATGAAGCCAGGGGGCAACTGAAATTGGACTCCTTGTCCAAGCAGTTGGCTAAGGCCAACATGGTACATGCTAGTGACTCTAAAGGAAAGCATAATTTTTTCTACAAGAAGAAGAAGAAGGACTTCAACCAGCTGAAGGTGAAGTCGGCTCAGTTCAAGCCAAAGCCGAAGTCTGATGTGACATGCTACAACTGTGGCAAGAAGGGTCACTACAAGGGCGACTGCAGGTCGAAGCCTAAACCGAAAGAGCAAGGTGAGCTTAACCCAGTTGCTATGATTGCGCAGGTTGAGTCACATAGTGTGAACACTGACTGGTGGGTGGACACTCGTGCATCTTGCCACGTGTGCTATAAGAAGGAGCTTTCGTCAAATATGAGCCTACCTCTGAGAAAGTCTCGATGGCGGATAAGTCTCAAGTTGCAGTGCTGGGGATCGGGACGGTAGTGCTGAAGTTGACTTCTGGAAAGTCACTTATACTGGAGAATGTGAAGCACGTACCAATAATCACCAAGAATCTGATTTCTGGGAGTCTGTTGTGCTAGACGGGTCTGGGGATGGATATCAATGCCGGTCAAATAGTGATGTTCTACAAAGGAACATACTTCGAAAACGCTTTCTGTACCGAAGGGATGTTTAAACTGCAGCTTGTAACTCCTTCTGTTTGTATCAATGCAGTCTCTACTTCTGGTTATTTTCTTGAGTTGTGGCATAATAGATTAGGACGTGCATTGTAAACACATTAACAAGATGTCTAGACCTTATCTCCAAATATGGGGGTAATGAGGTGGAGAAATATGAAGTCTATGCGCAGACGAAGATCGTCAGGAAGCCGTTCAGAAGAGTGAATCGAAGCACAGATCTTATGGAGTTGGTACACTCAGATATCTGTGACTTCAAGTAATTCTCCACAAAAGTCGGAATAAAGTATTTTATCACTTTTATTGACGATTTCTCAAAGTACGCGTTCGTATATCTTCTCAAGTCGAAAGACGAAGCGTTCAAGAAGTTCAAGGACTTCAAGGCTGAAGCAGAACGTCAAACCGGTCAACAACTCAAAAGACTCAGAAGCGATCGAGGCGGAGAATATCGTTCCTTGGAATTCGCATCGTTCTGCAAAGAACATGAAATTTTCAACGAAACGACTGCTCGAAGTACGCGTTCGTATATCTTCTCAAGTCGAAAGACGCGTTTGAGAAGTTCAAGGACTTCAAGGCTGAAGCAGAACGTCAAACCGGTCAACAACTCAAAAGACTCAGAAGCGATCGAGACGGAGAATATCGTTTCTTGGAATTCGCATCTTTCTGCAAAGAATATGAAATTGTCAACGAAACGACTACTCTGTATTCTCCCCAATCTAATGGTGTAGCGGAAAGGAAGAACAAGACGCTGACAGAGATGATAAACTCCATGTTGCTGATAGCAGGACTTCCAAAGTGTTTATGGGGAGAAGCAGCGCTTACGGCTACGTTTATTCTGAATAGAGTACCATTCGCGACATCTGACATTACTCCTCATGAACTCTGGTTCAATATCAGACCCAACTTGAATGTCATTTGAGTGTGGGGGTGTCTGACGTATGTGAAGCTTCCAAACCTAAATATTCAGAAGCTGGGAACGAGAACTACGAAGACCATATTTCTGGACTATGTTGATAAAAGTGATGCTCGGAGGTTCCTTGATATCGAATCTAATCATATCATAGAATCTCGAGACGCGGAATTCTTTGAAGACAAGTTTGCTAGGCACAAGAATGTTGTTCTCGCGGATGTCCCAGAGAATATTGCTAGCACGGACGAGACAAGTACCTCTTAGAGAGAAGTAGTCCAAGAAGAAGTTGTAGTTGATGAGACAACATTTGAACCAGAACCCGCTGAGCCGAGAGCAAAGCGAGTGAGGAGGCCGAAGGACTTCGGAGAAGATTTTGTTACCTATCATGTGGAAGCTGATCCGCTTACCTATGATGAGGCAATGAAGACCAGATATGCTATTTTCTGGAAAGAGGTTATTCATGACGAGTTTGACTCGATAACTTCTAATAATACTTGAAAGTTAGTCGATCTGCCTGAAGGAGCTAAACCCATCGGATGCAAGTGGATCTTTAAGAAGAAGATGAAAGCAGATGGAAGTGTTGACAAGTTCAAGGCCAGGCTAGTGGTCAAGGGATTTTCTCAGATATAGGGGATTGACTACTTCGATACCTATGCTCATGTTGCACGAATGACTACTATCAGGATGCTGATTGCTCTATGTGCTATTCACAGAATAGTGATTCATCAGATGGACGCCAAGACAGTATTTCTGAATGGTGAACTGACTGAGGAGATTTACATGCAGCAGCCAGAAGGGTTTGTCGTCAAAGATTTTGAAGACAAAATATGCAAACTGGTGAAATCTCTGTATGGTCTGAAACAAGCTCCCAAATTGTGGCACGAGAAGTTTGACAAAGTTATTAGATCAAATGGCTACAAGGTCAGCGAAACTGATAAGTGTGTTCACACAAAGTTCGCTGGCGATAGAGGTGTCATCGTTTGTCTCTATGTGGACGGCATGCTAATCCTAGGCACAGATGAAGAATGTGTCACTAGAACAAAGATGGTCCTATCGTCTAAATTCAGTATGAAGAACATGGGAGATGCAGATGTCATCCTTGGGATTAAGATAATCCGGACAGAAGCAGGGCTTGCTCTATCACAAGCTCACTACGTGGAGAAGATGCTCACACGCTATGGATATCAGGATCTTCCAGGGATCGATACTCCATATAGGTGTGACAAGAAACTGAAGTCTAACCCAGAAAAAAGTGTCAGACAGTTGGAGTATTCTAGCGTCATCGGGAGCTTGATGTATGCTACAAATGCCACTAGGCCTGACATTGTTTTTGCTGTGGAGATGCTGAGTAGATTCACGAGTAACTCAGGTGTTGAACACTGGAAAGCTGTGAAAAGGGTGATGAGATACCTCAAGAAGACTCAAAAGTTTGCGCTTTACTACAGCGGAGATCCAGCAGTGGTAGAAGGCTTCAGTGATACTAGCTGGTGCTCAGAAGAAGAGAGCGAGAGATCCACAAGAGGATATGTTTTCTCAATGGGATGAGCTGCCATATCGTGGAAGTCGAAGAAGCAGACGATGCTCTCACGCTCATCGATGGAGTCTGAGTTCTATGCACTTGCAGCTGCAGCAGATGAAGCAGAATGACTTCGGGAGCTCATGTACGCTCTTCCAATGGTTGGTGTGCAGATTCCGATTGTACCGATATACTGCGACAACCAGGCAGCTGCAGCAGTAGCATCTAATAATCTCTTCAATGGAAAGAAGAGGACTGTGCGGCTTCGGCACAGAGCACTGAAAATTCTCATCAAGACTGGTGTCATTGCAGTGGTGGATGTTCGGAGTCAGGAGAACCTGGCGGATCCGTTTACTAAAGGCCTCAAGCGCCAGCTAGTCGAAGACACGGGAAGTAAAATGAGCTTGACGGACCTCTGATATTGTGTCTTTGTAATCCTATCATTAATTTTTATGCTATTAGTTCAAAGAGAAATCTACTAGGCATCTAACTTTTGGTTTCAGGGAGGACCACTGACTGGAAAAATATGAGGTACAATGGGTAGTCCTTATGGACAATGTGGGATACGTACCCGAAACCACTGTAGTATACTATTTTGTTCTATAGAACAATTCCCGTGTAAGGTTGGCTTCGACGCATTAATGAGTTCTCGGACAGAGTGAATGTCCGACGTGCACTGCAAGAAGCACGTGTAGTTCAGCACTACAAGGGACTTGTATCCCATGCTACAGTGGTGTGACACCACGATGAGGTAAAAGTGTAAAGCCTCGGCTGCAAGCCATGTCACAGCGGTAGTAGCACCGCAAATAGGCAGGTAGCCTAATACTGAAAAGATAGAGTTGTAGCACAGCACTACTAAGAGGCCGGGGACCTCATGCTACAGTGGGTGACACCACATGAGGTAGTTAACCTCGGCAGCAAGCCATGTCACAGCGGCGTAGCACCGCACGGAAGCGCAAGGCTTCATGCTGGAATGTAGTACAACACTACTAAGATGCTAGTGACCTCATGCTACTGGGGGTGACACCACATAAGGTAGTTAATCTCGGCTACGAGCCATGTCACAGCGGTGTAGCACAGCATGGAAGCGCAATGCTTCATGCTGGAAGACATTAAACTCTCTTAAATAAGGAACTCACCTAAGTGTATGGACAAAGATACATACCGTCTCTTGAGGGTAAACTTGTAGACACCCAAAATACATACACCAAAATCAGGTCAGCACAGGGCCTTTACTGTGCGACCGGAGACACGGCTGATGTCATTGTGCGAGTGGAAAGAACAACAGCTATGATTCAGAATTCAAGGCATAGTCCATTCTTGTATCGTACTGTTGTTTGACCCATGCGGAAAGATTTTCGTAGGCGACATCTATCCTAATGCATGATGGGTACTCACTCTGAGGAACACTCAACCATATATTGTGATATATGTAGGGGATTGTTGGTGTTTTTCACTTTGCTTTGGGAGTTTTAGTCCCATATTGAAAAACCTTCAATGTGTATATCTCAATATATAGCTTTACTTTGTATTGGTATATGCACATGGGGTGGTGGCCCATGTGGGTTGACTTGCCTAGAGGGATTAAGTGTGAACCCCATTTTGACAATCTTTATTTTGCCACCACCTTTGGGAAGTTTTTCTTAGGAGCTAAGTCCCAAAGGGACTTAGCGACTCGAACTCGGACTCGGACTCAAGGGCGCAAAGTGTTGCTTTGTTGGCGCACTTTGCACTTAGCACGTCAACATCGTCGCATAGCGCTCGTGCGCTCCTTTTATGCGCAAGTTACATACCCGGTTGCTTGCTCGGACGCATGCTTCATGGAGCTATGCCGCCTGGAGCGCATGCGACCAGGGGCCATGCGGAGAGGGACCATGCGGTCAGGTGCGCATGCGGCCAGGGGCCATACAGTCAGGAGCCCATGCAGTCAGGGGCGCATGCGGCCTCGGGCTATGCGACCATCAAGTTAACTTTTGCAAGTCAAGTGTGGAGGGGACATGGACTGCTGTTGGCGGCTCAGTACGACGTAGTCTGCTCTGTGCAGTACAGCTGTACAACGCGCAGGCGGCGCAGTCTACTCTGTGCAGTACAGCGCGCAGGCGGCTCGTGGCTTTCTGTGCCACGCGGCTGCAACGGCTACAGCTTTCGGCGTCTAACGGCCCGTCTGTTCTGTGCAGTACAGCAGCGTAGGCGGTTCATGCAGCCTGATTTTTTCCTCAGGCCGTATGGAAGCTGAAATCCTCTTTATATAGAGGCTCTCATCTTTCATTTAGTGTGTGAAAAACAAAACCAAGAGCAACACCAAGACCTGCGGCAGTTTTTAGCATCCTTTCAAAGGATTCTTCCGAGTGATCCGAAGGTGACCAAGAGCGTTCCAGAAGTTCTCGTGTGAACTTGATGGATCCTGGGGGCAGATCGTTGTATAGCGCAAATCTTGCCTTGAGCTCTGGTGGTTTTGGTCACCCCAGCAATAGTTTCCTTCTTTGTATTTCTGTTCTTGTTTCCGTTCTTCTCGGTGTAGCGTCTGCGAACGTAAAGAGAAGAACGATTTTCTGATTCTTGTTATATTTGTATTTTCTTTGCGTTGTCAGTTTGTAACATGTTCCTTGTTCAGTGCTTCTGTGGAATTGTGTGTCACTGAAGAGGAACTCTTGTGTGAATCTCAGTGCACCAACTTCTCTTCTGGAGTTTGTAGAGACGAACTCTTGTGTGATTCTCTACTTTGTGGCTACATCTTCTTTTTTGATCTGACTTCGGGAATAACACAACCTATCATCCTCATACAGACGGACGAACTGAACTTGTAAATCATTGCCTCAAGAATTATTTATGATGCTTAGTCGGTGACCGTCCTAAGGAGTGGGTGTGTTGGCTTCCTTGGGCAGAATGGAGGTATAATACCACCATATCTTTCGTCCACAAAAATAACTCCCCCAGAAGCTGTATATGGAAGAGTTCTGCATGTCCTTGTTTCTTATTCACCTGGTCCATATAAGGTTCATCAAGTTGAGGGCGACTTGCAAGACAGAACAAAGGTGCTACAATTGCTCAAGGAAAATTTAGTCGCTGCTCAAGTTCGTATGAAGCAGCAAAAGTGAGTGAGAATTTGAAGTAGTTTATTGGGTTTATCTTCGACTTCAGACTTGTAGACAATCTTTGGTTGTTTGCTCGTGCATCTATGAAGCTTTCTCCAAGGTTGTGTGGGCCTTATAAAGTTATAAAGGGTATAGGCCCGGTTACTTATCGCCTTGACCTTCCAGCAGGATCCAAAATTCATCCCATCTTCCACGTATCTTGTCTGGAAAAGAAATTAGGTGAGCAAATCAGTCCGCAACAAACATTTGCCTGATATTGTTGCCACAATTGAGGTTAAAATTCAGCCGCATGCCATTTTAGACTGACGGATGGTGTAGTGTGTCAATAAAGCTACAAGTGAAGTTCTCATCCAGTGGTCCAACGTACTGATGGAGGACGCAACATGGGAGTCCAATCAAAGAATGCTCGAGAAATTTGCGGGGTTCATTAATGGCCACAAATCTGATTTAAAGAAGGCGGGAATGTGTTACGATCCTATTTTGATTAGTTATTTCTATGTGTTGCTAGTTATTTCTTTAGGAGTTATATTTTGTACTTTCCTTTTTTTAGTAGGGTTTGAGGTCTGTAAATTGTAGAAGTCAGATGGTTTTGGGATCATCAGAAATAATATTACAAGATTTTTGTCGATAAGGATGATCCCTCGAAGAGACCAACCCTGACTTCTTCTATTCTCAATTTTCTTATCTATTTGTTTCTTTATTTTGTACAGTAGACCTTCGGAGTTCTATCAGGAACACAATTTTTTTATTAGAAAAAACAGCGGAAGACTTAATGACTTACTAAAATAATAATGGAGACAACATCAACTGGGCCGATTGATATTTTAAATTCGCAACAACATGAACATCTACATTCCGCTCAACACGTCCCAAATAATCCATGCGGCCACGGTGACACAGTACATCGTGCCCCATACGTATCTCGAACCGACACCGACACGATGCCGATTTTTGTTGCAACCCAGACATCCAAACTTAACACAACTCCAACTACCTATTTTCAAAACAAGAAAGTCGCCAACATCCAACTACAGCATTTCCGAAACAAAATCAAGAAACCCTAAATAGTGAGAGAGAGAAGAGAGAGAGAGAGAGAGAGAGAGAGAGAGAGAGAGAGAGACCTTCCGTGTTCGCCAAAACCCTTGGGAGAGGGTTCATCACCACCAGCACTAGCACCACCAGCCATGGGGACCACGGACGCGCTGCCTCTACTCCCATCAACGCCGCCATTCCCCGCCGGCTCGCTCACGCCACCAATCCCATTTCTCCAACAACAACAAAAACACTAGCTAGCTCAACTCCTGATACTCCACCATTCCCCACCACAAAACCACCAATCGAATCCTAATCCGGATCTGGATCCGGATCCGAATCCCCAAAGCCGGGACACGAGAGCGACACGAGAAGATTCTTATCAACTTTCTTACTTCTTCTTTTTCTCTTCTTTTTTCTACATTTCCTTTTTCAGATTCGAAGGAAAAAGAAATTTGAAATTTTCTCTTTCTGATGAATAGTGTGTGGGGAAAGTAGCGTCCCTAAACTCTTAAACGCACCAAATGTGACCCACTTATTGACCAAATTGCTGACATATGGGTGTAGGATCTGGCGTCATACATAATATGAACGTTGTGGTCCCCGCTCTTGCTAGTTGGGTTGAGTCAAGACCTGTCAACTCCGTGCAGCTGTTTTTGTTTTTATTTTTTTAATTTTTTTCCTATCGTAAATTTTCTGTCACCCCTTAGCCGATACCGGACCTACTCGACAAATATCCTATAGTTTTACCACTAAACTACATCCTAGGGGCCGTGCAACTGTTTTTTATTTTTGTCTTTTTTTTCTTTTCATGGATCGCGGTTCGAACAAATAGCAAGTGGGTGTGGATATGGATATGAATGTGATGTTGGGATGAATTTATTGAGTTTAATGATTGAAAATAATGTAACAGTATGGATAGAGACTAGCGAATAATAGAACGAAAAAAATTTCCGAAAGTTGATTGTAGGGTGTCAAATATGACTCTCCTATTTTGGTAACAATTTTATAACTTATCTCCTAATATTTTTATATTTAATAGGTCAAACAAAAAAATTAAAAATTAACAATAAATAAAAATCTAACTCTCAATTCATGGCTGTTTTGATTACGTAACTTTCATATGCAACGAAATAGCGATTTTTACTAGATAATAAACAGAGGAGGAGGGGGTAAATTTTGTTCATAGCCCAACACTAGAACATAATACTCATTTATAAATAAAATTCTCAAAATACCATTAAAAGGAACATGAACATATACAAATCCAGTTAAATTAGAATAAAAAATTCAGGAACAAATGTGCACTTTTTTCAACCAAAAAATTCGTTGGACTTATCTTCCTAAGGTAACAGATTGACATATGGTTCCGATTGAATGAATATATTTCAAAGAAGAAATCATCATTTCTTCATAAGTCACAAGGCTCCCCCTTGGCCAACTTGTACTATACTGATGCGACCCTTTTATTCTTTGAGACAAAAAAAAAAAAAGCAATGACAAGAATTTACATAACCATAAATTTTTCGGGATATAAAAAATGCCTTCAACAAAAAAATTGAGAGGGGTAAAATGTATCTTAATTTTAAATAGTTGTTTAAAAAATTAGTTTAAGTCTGTCGTTTAAAATCAGATATACTTACAAATTATATTACTAGTTATTAACAAAAAAAAATTAATTAATATATCATATAGTAGTAAACTGAAAATTCGAAAGAAAATATGCCTCTTTGGAAAAGTTTTAATATTTTGGAAAACCCTCCAAAATCTGAAAATATTTATAAGTTGCACTTGCGTTAGGCAGATCCGAATCTCTTTAAATTATTTGCTACAACACGTTAACAAAAAAAAATTAAATACTAAAATAGTAGGTGGTGGTATGCAAAAGATTGGAGACATGCATTAGTGATTGGTTGCACTAGTTCTATAGTTTTGTAAAGCAAGCAAACACAGAGCTCACGTGCGCTAACAAGTCCTAGTCCCGTCATGATTGCAATTAAATTATTTTACATAAACATCACTATCCACTTTTCCACCATTTTGTCATGTCTTAAGAAACATCACTATCCAGGGTTCCATCTCCTAATCTAGTTAAATTATTTTACATAAACCCCCTTTTAATCATAGGCTAATTAGAGTTTAGATCATAAATTTTATATTAGTTTAAAGTCCAGATCAAATTAGAAAGTTTACATCCTAATTTTTTATTATTTGTTTTATTTTTCTCATTATAACTTTCGCGTCGTGTTTGACAATAAAACATTCTAGGGAGGATATAATAGAAAAAAATTATGCTCTAAAATTTTTAATTGGACATATCAAGACTTAAACTCTAAGTTTTACAAAAATCAGAATCTAAATTATAATTAGTCCTTTAATCATCTAAATTTGTTTTTTTTAACATAAGGATACGTTTGGTAAAAGTGAAGTGGGGTCTGATTTTTACTTCACCTGCGATTTCAACAAAAAAAGTCTTCACTCCTCTTGTTTGGCTGGGAACTGTAATAGCATCATTAGTAGTTGAGACTCTCTAATACAATTTGGGGGTCCAAAATTTCAAAAAAAAGAAGAAGATAAATGTAGAATGGATTTGGATTTGTATGAGAATAGTAGAAAATGATAAAGTGAGTTCCGCAAAATTTCACACGTCCGCATTGACGATACACACCTTTTGGTGTAAGTCGCACACGACGAAGTCGCCTCGTTTAGCGGGACGCACCCCGTTTCGAGAAATTTTGGATTTTGGAAACCAATTTTTTGGTCAATTTTATCCACGAATAAAATACAGCACACAACGAATTAAAATAAACTAATTATAGGGTCTTATTCTCGGTTATGTTGTCTAATTAACTGTTCAAACATAATCTAAAATTATTAAACAGGTTAGGAGAAAAATGGCCGTGAACATGGGACTCCGAGACAGTTTCTGAAGTACAGAATTCTTGTTTTTTTCTGTTTTGTGTCACGTTTTGCGACTGACACGGGACACGATACCCCAAACTAGTTCACGAAATTTTGAGAGGGTCAAGTGGTCTTTGCATAGGATTCGACAGAACTAAATTCAAATTAATACACAAGGAGATACGAGAGCTAGAAGGGTACCTTGATGTTGTTAGAGAGTGGACAATTACGCGGCGATATTGGCAGTCGTTTTTCGGCGGCGTGCGGCGGCCGGAGTTTCTCGCGGGAGATAGGAGAGTGAGGGGGTATGGTTGGTTGTGTGAGAGATTGAGGGAGTGGGGGTTTATGTGAAGGAGAAGAGGGGGGGTGACCGCGGTTTGCGCGGGGTGTCGTAGGGGGATTCTGTGAGTGGGGGCGGGTTAGCGGGTAGGCGGGTAGCGGGTCGGCGGGTCGGGTCCGGATTCGACCCGCTAGGGCGGTTGGGTCCGGTTTGGGTTAGTTTGGGTTCGGTTTGGTTCAAGTTGGTTCAGTCCGGTTTAAATAAAATAATAGTTTTTAACTATTTAAAAATAGTTTTTGAGCCCAATAAATTCCAAAAAAATTACACAACAACCAATAATTAATTATACAGCCAAAAATATAATTTTTACAATATTATAATACTTAATTTAATACATAAAAATATAATTTCTTTGAAGAACAGTAATAATAAATAATTAAAAAATTTAGAAAAATCCCAAAAATTATTTTTAAAATTTTAGAAAAATCTGAGTGTTTACAGATATGGACATTATACTATGCAGATAACACGTTCTAATGAACGATGGACGTTACATGTACAGATGCCTCGCTCTTCGGAGTGCGAACGTTATGCCTACACCTATCCATACATACCAAGGTTGTCCTCACATTGCATTCACTTAGATGGTTAGCACACCCTTTATTTTATTCAGTATTTTTATATGGCATGTATTTTTGTATCTTGTTACGTCCCTCTGAGGATCTGCTTCCCTTTCAGATTTGGACGAGGCTTACTATCCTACTGTGTACGGACCCGGGCAGGAGACGAGGTTCGTATCCGAGGAGGAGCTAGAGGTGCTTCCATCAGAGTTTCCTTGATCATTGGTAGGCCTTCCTCCTAGGACTGGAGCATTCCTTATCTAGTTAGCCGATGCTCTAGTCGTACTCTTTATTCTGTCTTTTAGTACTCTTATTTCATCATTTGTAGTGGGTTTGTTCATATCAGACATATTTGGATTATACTACGACATTTCAGACTCTGCACTTATTTTTAAGTATTTATTTCAGTACTTCTTGTTTATATTGTGGATAAGATTAGACATTTACCTGATGTATGATAGTATTAGACTTGTTAGTTTTTAGGACAGCGTAGTACGTTTTGTTGGGTCTATTAAATTGGATAATCCCTCGGAGACGTATTAGATGGCCATTGCCACGTGGCCTGGTCCCGTGTATTTTGGGACTGGGGCGTGACATGGTTTTAGTGGTGGCCCATGCAAGTCCTGTTTATCTCTTGTGGTATGGCAACATGCCCAGCGAGCCTGCAATAGGATAAAAATTACTATATCTCATCCACTTTGATTACGTCTTTGAACCTCCTTCGTATTTTTTTTAAATATCTGCATCATGTTTGCTTGTTTTCGTACTCTTTTAATGAAGTTCTATCTCTTGCAGCGAGTTGAACTTGCGCAGTGGACGCGAGGCATACGGTGCCATAGTGCTGTAAGCCCCCTGATTTTTCAGAAATTTTTAATTAGGATTTTTCATAATTTTCTGTAATTTTTCTGTTTTTAAAACCTAGGTACTTGGTAATTAAATGATTTTTAATTAATATTAATTAATATTAAAATATTATAAAAATAATATTTTATGGTGTAAAATAGAAAACCGGACATAGGGTAATTTTCTGCTTATTTATTGGACTCCGAAAATGCGTTTAAAACCCTAAAAACTATTAGATAAATAAACCGAACTAAACCAAACCGGACCGACCGGTCTAAGCAAACCCAGACCCAATTCTTTATTGGGTCGGATCCGGGCCCAAAACCCGACCCGACCCGACCCGTGGACCCAAACCCGGAACCAACACCGTAACCCTAATCCTAATCCGGCTTCGACTCCACGGCGGCGCACCTATTTATTGGCCTCGACTTCTGTGCCGCCGCCGCAAACCCTAATCGCTCAGCCGCCTTCCTCGACCTCGCTCCACCCGTCCTCGCCGTCGCCGGTCATCTCCTCCGACGAGCCCCGGCCTCTCCGCCCTGCCCTAGCCCGCTGCCCCCTCACCACCTCTTCCTCCTCCCTCCGTAGAGCTGCCCCGCACGCCGGAGCCCGACCATCTCCTCCAAATCCCCCGCAGCCCCCTCTTCTCCAGCCAAATCCCCCACCGGAAACCTCGACCCGACCACCGAAGTGCAGCGCCTCCCCCGAGCCGCCAGGCCTCCCCGCCGTGCAGTGCCGCTCCGCCGACGAGCCAGCCCCGAGCCGCCGCCTCCGGCCGACAGAGCCTAGCCAAAACCCTAACCCTAGACACGACTCGGACACGACGCGGACACGTGAAAGTCATATTCACGGAGCCCTATTCAGGTAGCATTTTCTCTCTCCTCGTATTTCCGTTTTCGATTTCGTCAGTTGCGTCGCGTAGACTGTATGACCCTCTCGGTGCCTGTGCAACCCGCTCGGTGCATCGCGTCCTGTGGTGGTCGCAAACCGCGATCCAAAAACAGGAAAACCAATGCCCTGTTTCACCCCGGAACTGAGTACGTCCCACCAAACGGGACGACTTGGTTGCACGCGGTCTTTACCGAAATGGGCGCACCGTTGATACGGACGTGCGGATTTCGCAAAAGTTAATTTGGATGTGCGTGCACACCGAAATCAACGCGTATCCGCCGACACCGTCTCGTATCCGTCTATTCTGGAACACGTTGTAACTTTGTGTACACATATCGGATCGAGACGAAACTTGCGCCATCGGACTCGTAGCAATACGCTAGTCCTGTGACCCAACTTTGGTTCGATTCTGAGAACGTTGACAAAATCGCGTATCGTGGGCCCCACAAGCTCCACTTGACGGGCGATTTTGTGATCGGCTCATCGGAATCCAATTCTGGAAGTTCCGTTGGGTTCGTATCATTGTTCCTGACTTATTAACACTGAGTTTGACAAATTTGGAGACCTTTGACCCTGACACATTTTTCGGTGCAAAGCGGCCCACATGTGGACCCTGCTTTAACCAGAAACTGTCATCTTGGCCTATGTGTCCAAATTGGACTTAAGGACAGGCATTTCTAGCTATTTGATATTTTCTGAGACTGTTGGTGATGTTTATTACAGCTTTTGGAGGAGTACCTGCAGGATCCACAGATACAGGGACAACTGTTGGTATTCAAACCCCAGGCAAGTGTACCTTGCCAAATTTGCAGTTCTTGTTATTTATTCCTTTGACTGTATATATATTTGTGCATGCTTGACCTAGGACCGTGTGACTTACTTAGCGTCCGATTAATAGTCGGGTGCCAACACCGTACGCGGAGTTGTGTAACGTCACTTAGAGATGGACATTCGTGACCCTTTACATTCTCGTACTTGTCTTGTCAAGTACATCATAACCCATGACACTTGATACTATTCATAAGACAGAATCTTCCTGAGATATTCATGGTAATTCTGTATAGGATACAGGTTTTATGACATAGACATTATATTCATAGACAGTATATGACTTGCAGTATTAGTTTTGATCTTGCGTGTCATAGACATGAGACGTGTGATTACATTGGGTGGGGAGAGACACACAGGCTACAGGCTGATTTATATATATTATTTATGGTGAGGCTTAGACTCTTTATCAGAGCTAGGCACTCTACTAGTGTTATATTTATGGTGAGGCTTAGACTCTATATCAGAGCTAGGCACTCTACTAGTGTTATATTTATTGTGAGACCTCAGACTCTTTATCAGAGCTAGGCACTCTACTAGTGATATTACTGCTACCGGATCCCCCGACACAGAGCTTGTAGTGGTCTCAGCCTGAGTTTAGTGATGCTCTCAAATTGTATTTTCACATAGATGGTTATATAGTTTATCCTATTTATCTCATTTACTATTATACTGCATTTTGGCATGTTGATTTTTGTACCTTGTTATGTCCCCTGAGGACCTGAATACCGGACTTTGTCCCCAGGACTAGCAGACGAGATCGACCACGAGTTACACGGGACAGGAGCATTAGCAGGAGCAGAAGCAGGAGCAGGCACTGGAGCAGTATCAGATCCAGTAGACGAGTGATCACCGAGGGTATCTTCTGGGTATAGGCTTTACCCATACTCAGTATTTGCTGTGGTTATCTTTATTCTTGTATCTTGACAGATGTGTCAGACTCATTATAGGGTTATTTCCCCGAGTTTATATTATATTGAGATTGATCTTGCTTTATGATTCTGATATTGTTGTATTCATTTCTGTGGATGAGATTAGTATATTTAGACCCTTATTATTGTATTCCAACTTAAGTACGCCCCGATGGATCCATTAAATTGGGTTGTCCATCGGTGTGTGCTGCTGGCCATTGCCACGTGTCTAGTCCCTCGATATTTTGGGACTGGGGCGTGACAAGTGCCATCCGCCACCGCACCGAGAGAGGAGACGTCCCAGGGACCACCCGAAGAGCAGCCACCACCACAGGCCCCGGTGATCCCACAGGCCCCGCTGATACATTGGCACCAGACTTCTCCTGACTACCAGATGCAGCAGCCAGAGGGCCAGACTTCTCAGACTGTCCCGATATAGCACTTTGACGGCCAGACTTCGAGGGCTACACCGATGCCGCAGTCCGGGAGACCGACATCTGAAGAGATACCTACGACGCAGCTAGAGGTCCCACTGCCACCACCTCCACCCTTTCCACCCCAGATGCCATATTCGGAGGGATAATCGCAGATGTTCCAGTTCTTCCAGGCTATGATGCAGGCATAGTAGCATCAGACCGAGACCCTGAGATAGAGCTTGATGGCAGTACTGGAGAGGACACCTGCCCCAGCACCTGCACCAGTACCTACACCTACCCAGCCAGCTGGTACTGTACGAGAATTTTGCCAAATGGGCCAGGATACCTTTTCGGGCAGCGAGACTGGAGAGGAGATCTCTGATTGGGTCTCCAATACGGAATGCTACTGGAGGCTTCTCAGCTACATCCAGATCTTTGGATGACCGCAGTAAGGGCCCAAGTGAAAGGCAACGCCCATCACTGGTGGGACTCCATAGAGCACAGTCTCGGCAAGACACAGACGTGGGAGCTATTCTTAGGGTACTTTAATGCAAAGTATTTCTCGACTACAGTCAGGAATGACCTATACTCCCAGTTCCTGCACCTGGAGCAAGGGAATATAACCGTAGACACATACGACGCGGAGTTCAGTCGACTTAGCCGATTTGGTGCCGCCTTGATACCCAACGACCTGGAGAAGGCCAGGAGATTCCATCACGGCCTGACTTTCGAGCTACAGAGGTACACCACCACCCAGGCAAGAATCTCTTATGAGAAGGTTCTGTCAAAGGCGAGGATCCAGGAGGCCATTGGCAGAGGAGCGAGACATTCCAGCACGACCGTACCAGCCAAAGCTCAGCCCGGAGCAGGAGGACCGATCCGTCGTCCAGGAGCACAGACACAGCAGAGGACAGTGCCATACCAGCAAAAGGAGCTTTCGACTTGCCACTACTGTGGTAAGAGAGGGCATTTCCAGAAGGACTGTCGAAAGAGACTGGGGACATGCATGATTGTGGAGCGATCCAGCACCAAGCCCGAGACTGCCCATAACGCAGAGATGCATCACCGCAGACAGGACAGAGGCCAGCAGCACTAGTCCAGAGGATACTAGCCCCGACAAGAGGCCAGCGTCCACCAGCACCCGGAGGATTTCAGAGGGGACCGCCCTTGGCCCCGTAGGAGGCACAGCTTGATCGAGCCAAACAGCAGGCCGGAGGGCAGAGGCGCGGGCATGCCTTTGCACTAGCAGCGACTGAGGAGGAACCGGAAGGGGAAGATATCACAGTTACCATTTTAATTGCATCATTGTCTGCGACTGCATTGTTTGATTCTGGTGCTACACTATCTTTCATATCTAGTAGTTTCGTAGCTATGCATAGAGTAGCTACTTCTCCCTTGCCTAAGAGTTGGAAGATTCTTACCGGAGGAGACATCGTACCAGTTACCAGCACTATTAGAACATGCTCGGTAGTCGTGTGTGGTAGGGAGATGAGAGCGTGATTTTTGGTATTCCTGATGCCAAACTTCGACGTTGTGCTAGGCATGGACTGGTTGAGCCAGTACAATGCCATACTGGATTTTCGGAGGGGTAGCATCATTTTTAGACCGCCAGATCATCCGGAGTTTGAGTACATATGGGACACCATCGAGCGAGGAGTAGGGCAGACAGCTGGAGCTTACATGGCTATGGAGACAGTACCCCATCGATTGTTGCAGAGTTCAAGAATATTTTCCCAAAGGAGTTGCCAGGCCTACCGCCGGATAGAGAGGTGGAGTTTACTATTGAGTTAGTACCCAGAGCAGCGCTGGTATCTTCAAATGTGTACCGGTTTGCGAAGAAGGAACTGGATGAGCTGAAGCTACAGTTAGAGGAGTTGCAGATCAAGGAATTTGTCCGTCCTAGTGCATCACCCTGGGGAGCACCAGTGTTATTTGTACCAAAGAAGGATGGGACAGTCCGTATGTGCATTGATTACAGAGCCCTTAATGCTTTGACTATCAAGAACAAGTATCCCCTGCCGCGGATTGATAATTTGTTCGACCAGCTGACAGGAGTAGTGGTGTTTATGAAGATCAACTTGAGATTGTGTTATCACTAGGTAAAGGTACGAAGAGAATGTCACGACCCGATTTCGTAGAATCGTTGAGGCGTCCCCCGAATCGTGACCGCCGTACGGGCCTGGAGTTGCGCCCGTACAAGGCTTTAATGATTTGCATAACAAGCACATATTCAGAGTACCCAAATAAATTGAAACACAGATTTGAAACATGAAAAAATTCTCTTTATTGATAATGAACATCTATTACAAACTCTTGAACGAGTTAGCTAATATGCCGCACGGGCTTACAAAAGGGTTGACTCAAAATGAGATAGCAGTCATGTACATTATATCCCTTTACTAAACTCAAAATGATAAGGACCTCCAGGCTGGAGGATAGCTTTGCCACATAGCTGCATTTGTGTATGAAGAGTTGCAAGCTCCTGTCTTCAAAATGCTTCAGGGGGCGCGGTGAAGATGCGCCAACAGCTGGACTGGATCGGGTAGACGACTTCGGCTCCTCGCTCGGTTCGCCTTGGTGCGGAGAACCTGTTTCAACGAGGGTCAGCATGTCGAAACATACTGGTGAAGGCGAGCTAGCCTGACTATACCAATTAACACGTTATTTTAATAAAGCATACATATTTTGTGGGTTTCTATCTTGCCTTAGTTCATTTACAAGTAAGCATCATATAGAATTTACTGAAATAAACGTGCCACCGTTCGGTGGATTTTACCTGCCCGTCTGAATTACCTGCACAATACTTACCATGCCTTCCCTGCCACGAAGACACAAGTTAGTTTGCAACAGGTTTAAATATACACGATGATCACTGGCATGATTGCCATAGTGGACTAGTCCGAGAGAAGGATAGCATGCAACGATAGTACACGAGGCACTGCAAGCCATCTTGTCCCGTACACGATGACTATTACACGAGTTCCGCCCAGATCGGATCGGTGCCAGTGCCCCAGCGACCGTCCGCAGAACTATACCTTGTGCACAAGTTGTCCATGATCGAACACGATTAACAAGTTAACAATTCATGCAATTAAGGCAACACGAGTGCAAGAACACGAGTGCACGACAAGTAGTAATGCATGATTTATTTAGCACAGCCTCCCTGAACAATTATGCACAATACAAGGTGTGTGTCATACTTAGCATAATTCATAAAACATTTGCACGAACAAGCATACGATAAGGCAACAGTTCACAGGTTTGATTGACAAGCATAATAACCAAGTCTATTCCCTTTTTATCTTGGTTTCTTTTATTATTACTTGGTATCGTTTGATTGGGGCAAAGAAGATTACAGATTTATTAGATGTGAAGCTTGGAAGCAGGGCTAGCTAATCGGGTTGGTAGCCACTCAATTAGATTTTGGAAGGGAGAAGGAAAGAGGCGCTTTACGACTCCGCTCGCAAGCCGCCTACTGCTCGCTCACCTGCACACGAACAGCTCGATTAATACTTCTTTCTCTCTTTCCAATCTCGGAATAGAAGTGAAAGTCAATGAACGAAAATAATGAAGACCATCGAAACTGTTCAAGAAAAACAAGCAAATCCCAAAACCAACTCAAAGCACGAAAGCAACAAGCGACATCAAAAACTGAGGCAATAAAAGATAACAGCGGAGAGGTCCCTCCTGACTCTGCCGCTAAGCCGATCCTTGGGGCGCGGTCCACTGAATATGGGAATCGATTTCGAAGAAACAAATCCATAACGAGGACGAGTTCTTAATTCAATCTATCCCGATCGAATGATACCGTCTTGTGTTTCTTAGCCGCGTTCTCCGCACCGGGAGAACGGGGCGCTACAGAGAAGACATTCCAAAGACGGCATTCAGGACTCGTTATGGTCACTATGAGTTCTTGGTGATGCCTTTTGGACTGACAAATGCGCCTACAGTATTTATGAACCTGATGAACAGAGTCTTCCACCAGTACCTAGACCAGTTCCTAGTAGTCTTCATCGATGACATCTTAGTGTATTCAAAGAGCCACAAGGAGCACGAAGAGGACTTGAGGCTAGCGTTAGAGACGCTGAGGCGTGAGAGGCTCTATGCCAAGTTGAGAAAGTATGAGTTCCTCCTAGATCGTGTCGCTTTTCTCGGATACATTATGTAGCGCCCCGTTCTTCCGGTGCGGAGAGCGCGGCTAAGAAACACAAACGGTATCGTTCGATCGGGATAGATTGAATTAAGAACTCATCCTCGTTATGGATTTATTTCTTCAGAATCGATTCCCATATTCAGTGGACCACACCCCAAGGATCGGCTTAGCGGCAGAGTCGGGAGGGACCTCTCCGCTGCTATCTTTTATTGCCTCGGCTTTCGATGTCGCTTGTTGCTTTCGTGCTTTGAGTTGGTTTTGGGATTTGCTTGTTTTCCTTGAACGGTTTCGATGGTTTTCATTGTTTTCGTTCATTGAACTGCACTTCTATTCCGAGATTGGAAAGAGAGGAAGAAGTATTAATCGAGCTGTTCGTGTGCAGGTGAACGAGCAGTAGGCGGCTTGCGAGCGGAGTCGTGAAGCACCTCTTTCCATCTTATTTCCAATAATCTAAGTGAGTGGCTACCAACCCGATTAGCTAGCCCTGCTTCTAAGCTTCACTCCTTCGCCCTGATCAAACGATACCAAGTAATAATAAAAGATACCAAGATAAAAGAGAATAGACTTGGTAATACTGCATGTCAATCAAACTTGTGAACGATTACTTGAATGCATGCTTGTTCGTTTGGAATGTTCACTATATCCTTCAAGTTTAGTTAGAATGCATATCTTCTATGAATATTATTATGCATATGGAACACACTTTTCTTTGCCATAGATGGATTCCATAGACTATGCAAAGACTGTTGTGTATGAAACTTGTATCGTGCTAAAATTTAACTTGAAACGTGCATGGATTGATGGAAAAACTTAACGAACGCTTTGATCACGGACAACTTGTGCACAAGGTTTTAGAGGTTTCGCGGACGGTCGCCAGGGCGCTGGGACCGATCCGATCCGGACGGAACATATGGATTAGTCAATTGGAATTGAGGAAGTAAACGGCATGTGGCGGGGCTCGCAACCTGCGTCGCATATCGTTTTCTATCCCGTGACTATAACTCGTCCCTTTGTGGCATCAAGCCAGTGATCTAAATTATATATTTAAACCTGTTGCATACTAACTTGTGTCTTCGTGGCAGGGAAGGCATAGTAAGTATTGTCCAGGTAATTCAGACGGGCAGGTAAAATCTACCGAACGGTGGCACGTTCATTTTCAGTAAATTATAAATGCTGCTTACTTGTAAATGAACTAAGGCAAGATAGAAACCCATAAATGCATGCTTCATTAAAAACAACGTATTGATTGTGTCACGCCCCAGTCCCAAAATACCGAGGGACTGGATGCGTGATTATGGCCAGCAGCACACACTGATAGACAAACCCAATTTAATGGATCCATCGGAGTGTACTTAAGCTGTATTATACAAGTCAGGGTCTACTATTCCCATCCACAGATATAAGATATCAACTTCAGCAATAGAAATATTAAGTTACAACCAGACAAAGTAAATAAATCGGAGAACAATCCGATATTAAGTCTGTTACACAAGTTCTCAAAGACAGGAATTAAAGAGTTTAATGAAACAGGAAAATAAAGACTAAATGACTGAGCATGGTGAAGCAGTTGTTCAGGAGAAGTCCTCAGCGGTCACCTCGTCCTCAGGTTCAGGTACTGCTCCGAGTAGTGCCCCTGTTCCGTACACCTCAGGGTAGCTCTCGTCTGCTATAACTGGAGAACAAAACCAGGTCCTCAGCGGGACGTAACAAGGTACAGAAGAATACGAGCCATAATACAGTGAATGAGCATGCAAGTCAACCAAAATGTTAAACACAAGAGAAGTACAAGATATTAATAAGTTTAAGACAGTGGTATGCCGATGTTACTATCAAACAAATCCAGTTAAATAATTAAAACCAGCTAAGTGATCATGCAAGTTGAGAGTTATTAATCATACTTCAGGCTGAGACTACTACAGAATCAGTGACAAGAAACCATAGCAGTGTTTTCTCGAAGGGCCAGTACAGGTGCCAAAGCTCTGTGTCAGAGACTAGGACACTTCCAGATAACCAGATATATATATAATATAATCAGCCTTGATATGGTAATACTCTCCCCACCCAATGAATCTCACGTCACAGATTTCAATGTTCATGTTACACAAGATTAAAACTAATGCAGTCATTCATTTATTAAGCTCTAAGAAAATAAGCTTAAATCATGAAATCTATATCCTATTATGAAACTCCTTGAAAATCAGGAAGATTCTATATCATGCTTTGTGTCAGGTGTCCTGGGTATAAAGTACTGGATAGGGCAAGTACAACAGTCACAAAATTTAAGGCAAGAGAATCAAAATGAATCAAATACTGCATTTAATGGCAAGGTACACTTGCCTGGATTTTCGGTTCCAAAGGTTGCTCTGGCTTCAGCTGGATTTCCAAGCAGTACTCCGGTTGCTGAAATAGACATCACCATCAGGTCCAGAACACATCAATCAGCTAGGAACGCCTGTCCTTGAGTCCAATTTGGAGACAAGGGCAAAAACGTCATTTTCGGGTCAAGGCGGGGTCCAGATGTGGGCCGTCTTGCACCGAAAAATGCGCCAAGGTCAAAGGTCTCAAAAATAGTCCAACTTAGTGTCAACAGGTCAGGAACGATGATACGAACCCAACGGAACTTCCAGAATTGGATTCCGATGAGCCGTTCTCAAAATCGCCCGTCGAGTGGAGCCTGTGGGGCCCACGACACACGATTTTGTCAACGTTCTCAGAATCGAACCAAACTTGACCCACAGGACCAGCGTATTGCTACGAGTCCAATGGCGCAAGTTTCGTCTCGATCTGACTTGTGTACACTAAGTTACAGCGAGAAACAGAAAGTACGGATACGGGGCGTTGTCCGCGGATACGCACTGATTTCGGTGTGCACGCACATCCGAATCAGCTTCTGCGAAAGCCCGCACGTCCGTATCAACGACGCTGACGTATCGGTAAAGACCGCACGCGACCAAGTCGTCCCGTTTGGCGGGGCGTACTCGATTCCGGGGTGAATCAGGGTCTGGTTTTTCCTGTTTTTGGATCGCGGTGTGCGATCACCACAGGACGCGATGCCCCGAACGGTTTGTCCGGGCACCGAGAGGGTCACGCAGGGTTCGCAACACAATTTACGGAACTGAATTCCGAGCTACGAGTCAAAAGTTACGGTTACCTGAAGTGGGTTCCACAAACCGAAAATCTCCGTGTCCTCGAGATGCGTCCGACACGAGTCCAATCTAGGGTTAGGTTTACTGTGTTCTGAGAACCCTGTGTCCGTCCTCGCTGTGTCCGTGTCTAGGGCTTCTGTAGCTTGGCGGCACTGTTGACGGGGAGGCCGGCCGGAGGAGCGGCGATGCACGCGGCGGCGCTGAGGCGGCACGGCACGGCGGGCTGCAGCGGAGGTTCTGGCCGCTCGGGGTTGCTGGGTCGGGGGAGCCGGAGGCAGCGAGGGAAAGGGAGGAGGAGGGAGGTGGCTGCGTCGCGGGGGACGTCGGCGGGGAGTCACAGCGGCGTGGGCGGAGGAGTTGGCCGGAGCTAGGGCACGATGGGGGAGGAGCCGAGGCGGGTTGGGCTTTATATAGGGAGGAAGGGGAAGGCGAACGGCGGCCGGCGGTTGAACGGGGAAGAGGAAGAGGATAGGTCGGCGGCGGCGGGTGAGGGAGCTGGAACGGAAGCGTCGCCGGCGGCGGAAACGGCCGGAGGCGGGAGGCGAGAAGTCGGGGAGCAGGCGTTGGGGAGATGGAGAGGGACCGGGTTCGCGGGTCTGCGGGTTCGGGTCTGTCGGACCCGACCCGACCCGGTGGCCTAATGGGCCGGTTCAGGTTAGGCGGGCTGGGCCGTTGGGTTGGGCCGGATTCAATTTAAATAACTCATTTAAATAATTAACTTAATGATTAAATAAATAAGTAATTAATTAATAATAGATTTTAGGTGTTTAAAAATAGGTCCAGGGCCCAATAAATTTCAGAAAAATTACCCTAAGTCTAGATTTTCATTTTACACACAAAAATATTATTTTCATAATATTTTAACAATATTTATTATCATTTAAAAATCATTGAATAATTAAAACACTGGTATTTAATTACAGGAAAATTCCAGAAAATCCCAGAAAATTGTGATAAATCCAATTTTTAAATTTATGAAAATCAGGGGGATTATAGATTGGTATAGTCAGGCTAGCTCGCCTTCACCAGCATGCTTCGATATGCTGACCCTCGTTGAAACAGGTTCTCCGCACCAAGGCGAACCGAGCGAGGAGCCAAAATCGTCTTCCCGATCCAGTCCAACTGTTGGCGCATCTTCACCGCGCCCCTTGAAGTATTTTGGAGTCAGGAGCCTGCAACTCTTCATACACAAAAATGCAGCTCCATGGCAAAGCCGTCCTCCAGCCTGGAGGTCCTTATCATTTTGAGTTTATAAAGGGATGTAATGTACAGGACTGCTATCTCATTTTGAGTCAACACTTTTGTAAGCCGTTCGGCATATTAGCTGACTCATTCAGGAGTTTGTAATAGATGTTCATTATCAATAAAGAGAACTTTTCCATGTTTCAAATTTGTGTTTCAATTTATCTGCGTACTCTGAATATGTGCTTGCTATGCAAAATACTTTAGCCTTGTGCGGGCGCAACCCCAGGCCCGCACGGCATCACGATTCGGGGGACGCCCCAACGATTCTAAGGAATCGGGTCGTGACACATTATCTCAAGAGATGGTATTTCGGTAGATCCAGTGAAGATTTTGTCAGTAGAGACGTGGCCGACCCCTACTAACGTCTCAGATGTGAGAAGTTTTCTAGGACTTGCCGGATATTACCGGAGGTTCGTAGAGAACTTCGCAAGGATCGCAGAGCCGATGACCCGCTTGACCCTCAAGGAGCACGAGTTCACCTGGACAGAGGAGTATCAGACGGTGTTCGATGAGCTGAAGAAGCGTCTGACTACGGCATCTATCTTGACCATACCTTCTGGACCCGGAGGATTCGTAATCTACAGTGATGCGTCCGGGAAAGGATTATGATGCGTCTTAATGCAGCATGGAAAGGTTGTGGCCTATGCCTCTAGTCAGCTGAGGACCCATGAGAAGAACTATCCCACTCACGACTTGGAGCTTGTTGTAGTGATCTTTGCTTTGAAGCTTTGGAGGCACTACCTATACAGAGAATGAGTGGAGATATCCACAGATCACAAAAGCCTGAAGTACGTCTATACTTAGAAGGACTTGAACCAGTGACAAAGACGTTGGCTCGAGGTGATGACAGACTTTAAGATCGAGCTACAGTACCATACTGGAAAGGCTAATGTGGTAGCTGACGCATTGAGCAGGAGGCCCATGGCATTCTTTTTGACTACCCAGCAACATCTGTTGAGAGATCTAGAGCAGTTGGGTATAGAGGTCATTATGCCCGGACAGACGGCCAATTGTCGAGTTTTCAGGTGCAATCGACATTGGTTGAGAGGATCAAGGCTGCCTTGCCAACAGATGCCAGATTCCAGAGGCTTCAACAGAGGACAGAGGCCGGGATGCAGACAGGATTGCGTATACACGAAGACGGGACTTTGAGATGTGGAGATCGTCTCTATGTTCCAAATGGAGAACTTCGTCAGAAGATGATGAAGGAGGCGCACAGTTCAACATACTCTATTCATCGAGGAGGCACGAAGATGTACAGAGACTTGAGGCAGTACTATTGGTAGCATGAAATAAAGAGGAAGATAGCCCACTTTGTGGCAAAGTGCCTAGTGTGTCAGCAGGTCAAGGATGAGCATCAGAGGTATGCAGGTTTACTTCAGCCGCTCCCGATACCTGAGTGGAAATAGGAGCACGTCACTATGGACTTCGTTACGGGCTTCCCGAGGAGTCCTAGTGGTCGCATTATGGTATGGGTAATCGTAGATCGACTCACCAAGTTCGCTCATTTTTTACTCTTCAGAGTAGGGCAGTATACAGGGGTTTTAGCAGATATGTATATGAGGGAGATCGTGCGACTGCATGGAGTGCTAGTTAGTATAGTGTCTGACAGGGATACGAGGTTCACATCTTATTTTTGGCGGAGTATACAAAAGAGTATACCCGCTTGAAGTTCAGCACATCGTATCACCCACAGACAGATGGCCAGTTCGAGCGCACCATTCAGACGCTGGAAGACATGTTGAGGGCATGCATGCTTGATTTCAGTGGATCATGGGAGGACCATTTACATTTGGTCAAATTTTCCTACAATAATAGCAATCAAGCGAGCATTTAGATGGCTCCCTATGAAGCATTTAGATGGCTCCCTATGAAGCATTGTATGACAGGAAGTATCGTTCCCCAGTGTGCTGGAGCGATGTGGGCGAGAGGCAGATTCTTGGGTCAGAGTTAGTTGTTCATACAGTGGAGAAGGTAAAGAAGATCCAAGGGCACCTGCGAGCAGCACAGGACAAACAGAAGCATTGGGCAAACGTGCATCGACGACTCCTAGAGTTCCAGGTTGGAGATCATGTGTTTCTGAAAATCTCACCTACCCGAGGAACAATCAGGTTTGAAGGCAGTGGAAAGCTGAGTCCGAGGTACATCGGACCATTCGATGTGTTGGAGCGCATCAGAGAGGTTGCTTACAGATTAGCATTGCCACAGACATTAGAAGGAGTTTAAGACGTCTTCCATGTATCTCAGCTAAGGAGGTACATGCCAGATCCGAGTCATGTGCTTGACCACTCGAAGATCACAGTTGGGCCGAGTTTGTTATACCAGGAGGAGCCTGTAGAGATTCTGGACAGAAGCGAGAAGGTATTGCGAGGTCAGACTATCCCTCTAGTTTGTGTCGCATTGAGGCATCATGCATCAGGCGAGTCAACTTTGGAACGAGAGGATGATATTCGACAACGTTTTTCCCATCTCTTCGAAGGCCTAGGTATGTAGTAGCTTTTAATTTCAGTCAATAGTTTTTACCATATGTCTGTTTTAATTTTGAGGACAAAATACTCTAAGGAGGGTAGATTGTAAACTCCCTCAACCAAATTTAGGTCTACTTAGCTTAGATAGAAAGACTAGGGTTAATTTGGAGCCAATTAGAATTAGAACACAATGGTTTAGATTTATTGTGCAATATTTATATCACTTAGTGCACCTTACCGTTGCTTCGATATTTAGAGAACTATACTAGCTATTACCTTCAAACTAATTCCATACACTTTTCCTAGACGTACAAACCTACCATTCTGACCTTTGTGTGACTTATAACTACTCTCTCTTGTGCTTTATTTTAGTCGCACAATATTCGTTACAAACGTCCATGTTTAAATCCAATTAAATCCAACTTTGCATCTTTGTCCGTTCCGATCGAAATTAGAGACACAACCTCAACCCGTTTTGTACAACCCAAATTATAACATTATTCTATTCTGAGTCTACTACGTCCATGACACTTGCGTCCCACCCAATTTTAATCCTATGTATTTCCAATTAATTAAAGAACACCAATTACACTAATTTTAATTAAATTGGTGTAAGGACCCAACCTCACCCAAAACTTGACCCAACTCCAACCCAAATCCCCACTCACACCCTCAAGGTTCATACTAAATACCACACATTATTTTAGCCCACTACATCACACCAAACATGGTGTTTTGCCTCATTCAATCCCAAATTCTACTAATTGTACAATTTCTTAATTGTTAAGGGAATTTTATGCAAATATGCAATGAGGTGTCCCCCTCCCATTGGACCCAACACATGAAGAATCTCATCCTCCCTCTTTGATCGGTCCACCAATATTTTCCCTCTATTTGTTATACTTCCTACAACTTTTCCTCCTTACATCCTCACCCTCCATTTCAAAATCCCTCCATCCTAGCCATTCCTTCATCATGTTGTGGTTTCCCACCTCCCCAAAAATATATCCTAGCCGGCCCTAATCCCAAGGAGAGCCCCCCCCTCTCTCTCCTATATATACTACTCTCTCTCTCTCTCTCTAAAACCAACTCACAGCCAACCCTACCTAAAGAAACCCTAGAAAACAACATTACCACCACCATCACCAACCCGCCACCCTTTCCTCCGACCACCTCTGCACAGCTCCACCGCCACCAGCACGACTTTCTCCTCCGCCTGTTCCCGCCCTCGACCACCGCCAGCATCCCCGCCATCAGTAACCACCGCCACCGTCGTCACCAAGAACACCATCATCACCACCCGACTCCTCTTCCCCTCGACCCGGCTCCCCTCCGCTCGTCTCCCCTCTTAGCCACCGTCGACCCTGGCCGTCTCCACCACCGTCACCCCCACCTCACCATCTTCACCACCACCAACAACCATCATCGCCACCACCGTCGTCTCCACCACTCCCCTCACCGTCACCCGATCACCATCAACAACACCACCATCATCATCCCAGTCACCCCCACCGCCACCACAACGACCCAGCCACCTCCACCACCGCCTTAGCCACCGTCCCGCCACTGCCGGCAACTCGCCACCATACCACGATCACCCTGCCACCGCCGCTGCAACTACTGCCGAAGCTGTTGTTGTACGTGCTATTGTGACCCGCATTGCCGCTGTAACTGTCGTAGTTATTATGCACGCCGGAGACCGGCCACCTCGTGCAGCGGATACCCCCCGAACGCGATCATCGACTAGGTATATTCCCATTATTCGTCATGTACGTATACATTGATGTATTGTTGTATGGACACGGGTAGTGTATGTGAACCCTTGTGTTTGGGTTTAAGAGTTAATATTTTAGAATAGGTATTAATGTTAGTAATTACCTCATAATAATTATGGCTATTTTAATAAGGAACACTGTGTTGACCAAAGTTTAGACACTGGTTTTATGCACACTAATATGTTAGCTAGGATTTATAATTTAGTATTATACGTCATTTAGTTTATAACGTATGTTTATAACATGATAGTTAGGACAGGGTATTTTTTGTATTATACGTATTAGTTTTATATAGCGTATATTGTTAATTCGGTGTCTTGGTGTACACGGTAATTGAGGATACGACACGTGTACGTTTTAGCTACGTACACATGCGACCCAGCTAGATGACCTGTTGTGACCCCTGCGTCAGTTCGTAATTGCAATATAGTATTTCCTGTGCGTATTATTGTAGTAACTGATGATCGTATTATTATATTATATATATAGGGTCGTTGGACCGTTCAGGCGAGACTTCAGGAGCAGGTCATTGGCACTCGCAGCTTGAGGACCCATGCAAGTATACCTTGCCTGATTTACAGTTTAATTTAAATGATAAACTGTTGTATGATATCTTGTTGCAATATTACATATAACTGTGCGTGTCCGAGAATGACTCGGGTGCAATCGACGAATGCGTCGATGTGTAGTACAATTGACTTAGTAACTAGCAAACTCACCTACCATTGTGAGGATATTCTGATATCTTCTTAGACCCTGACACTTTTATACGCATCACGATGACAAACTCATATTGGGATGCAGGTTCGCATGCCCGACTAGCTATCGGTACGTGTAACATGCATCACGGTTAGTGCGTAAGCAGGGTTATATAAATTACTTGAGACTCAGCATGTAGTTACGTGGTATGCACGTCATGTATTTGATTTGTATATCTGCATTGGGATGGGAGAACAACTGGTAGGCGTATGGGACACACACATTAGTACCCGTAGTATCCGTCAGAGCTACATGGACTGATGAACTCCCTTTATTCAGATTCCACGTTCTACAGAATGATATGGACGTTATACTATTCAGATTCCACGTTCTACGGAACGATATGAACGTTATACTATTCAGATTTCTCGTTCTACGGAATGATATGGACGTTATACTATGCAGATTCTACGTTCTTTGAAAGGATGGACGTTACATGTACAGATGCCTCGCTCTTCGGAGTGCGAACGTTATGCCTACACCTACCCATACGTACCAAGGTTGTCCTCACATTGCATTCACTTAGATAGTTAGCACACCATTTATTTTATTCAATATTTATATATGGCATGTATTTTTGTATCTTGTTACGTCGCTCTGAGGACCTGGTTCCCTTCCATATTTGGACGAGGCATACTATCCTACCGTGTAGGGACCCGGACAGGAGACAAGGTTCGCATCCGAGGAGGAGCTAGAGGTGCTTCCATCAGAGTTCCCTTGATCATTGGTAGGTCTTCCGCCTCGGACTGGAGTATTTCTTATCTAGTTAGTCGATGCTCTTGTCGTACTCTTTATTCTGTCTTTCAGTACTCTTATTTCATCATTTGTAGTGGGTTTGTTCCCATCAGACATATCTGGATTGTACTATGATATTTTAGACTCTGTACTTAATTTTCAGTATTTATTTCAGTACTTCTTGTTTATATTGTGGATAAGATTAGACATTTATCTGATGTATGATAGTATTAGACTTGTTAGTTTTTAGGACAGCGTAGTACATTTTGTTGGGTCCATTAAATTGGGTAATCCCTCGAAGACGTATTAGCTGGCCATTGCCACGTGGTCTGGTCCCGTATATTTTGGGACTGGGGCGTGACAAAAAAGTCAAAACAAAAAAATTCAAGTTAGGGGAATCTCGTATCATGTATTTGGCCAAAAATTGGAAAATAGGATACGAGGTGATCCAAGGGTTTAATGGGACTAAAACTCGGGTATGCCCTAGTAGGGGTGAGTATTCGGTTTCAATCAAAAAAATAGTCAAAATCGAATAAACTTAAATTCTAAAAATTTAAAATTGAAACAAAACCAAAATTAGTCCTAATCGAATTGAATTGAATCGAATAATTGATTCAGTTTGTTCAATTGGACTATTTATACTATATAATGGATTGGACCCAAAGTTATGATTATGGTCAAATTATATTAAAAATTATAATTTTATACACATATTTGTTGTATTTTTAAGTTACGTTCAAAGTTAGATTAGTTGTTAAATTACCAAAGTTGGGCTTCAAAACGCATACATATAATTATTGTTTCCAAAATATAAAAAAATATACACATTTGTAATCACAAAATATGCATAAAATTGAGGTTATTTATATAATTGCATAATTTTTATTCAGTTTTTAGTTTTGGGCAGAAACGAAAATAAAAAACCGAATAAGAAATTTTAGTATTTTCAAAACAGAAACATAACTGATTTTTTTCAAACTGAACAAAATATCTTATTCAGTTCAATTTTCTGTCCAAAACCGAATAATGTTAACCCCTAGGACCTAGGTAATAGAGTTAAAACACAGAGGACAAGGCTCATGACAAGATTCACAGAAAATAAGATAAATCAACGATGAAATGAACTCAATTCAAGAACCTATTTCTGAAACTGTACAGTCAGATGGTGTACCTATCGGTATTCCTCCAACATTCCATATTCTAGAACCTTTTAAGTGACAATCTCAAGCGAGGATACTGGTATATTCATACTTTGTTTGTCATATTCCTTGAGCGGGACATATCACAGCTTCTAGAAGTATATCATAGTCTACTATAAAAAAACTACTTATACTCTTATTTTTTGAAAAACAATAACAATTCAAAACAAACTTTCTATAATTTTATTTTTATCATAATAGATAAATGAATCTCTCATAAGATAAAGGGGCTTGCCCCGATCAAACGATACCAAGTAATAACTAAAAGACTTCAAGATAATAAGGGAATGGACTTGGGTTATATTACGCTTGTCAAATGAAACTTATGAACGGTTACTTACATACATGCTTGTTCGTTTGGAATGTTCATCATATGTATAAATACAAGTTAGAATGTATATTTTTTCTTAAAATTGTGCTATATATAGAACTCATCTTGAATGCAATAAACTGAACAGGAAGACTATACAAAAGTAAATCTTGCCCTGTTATTGCCCTGCGCCTGATATGCCCTGATTTGCCTCGATTGCTAACTTAGTGAGCGTTGATCACGGACAACTTGTGCACAAGGTCTTGGTTCCTACGGACGGTCGATGGGGCACGGGCACCGATCCGATCCGGACGCAACTCATGATAGTCGCCTACTATAGGACGGAATGCCCTGGGACGTCCTGAATATGCGTCGCACGATATTCCGTACTGAGACTAGCCCGTCTATTTTGGCAACGTGCCATTGATCCCCTCGTATATTTAAACCTGTTGTAACTAACTTGTGTCTTCTTGGCAGGGAAGGCAGAGTAAGTATTGTACAGGTGGTTCAGACGGACAGGTAAATATCACCGAACGGTGGCGGGTTATTTCATTGATTTCATATCTATTGCTTGCTGTAAATGAACTAAGGCAAGATAGAAAGACCACAATAAATATGCATGCTTCATTAAAACAACGTGTTGATTGGTATAGTTGGGTTAGCTTGCCTTCACCAGTACGTTTCGATGTACTGACCCTCGTTGAAACAGGTTCCCCGCACTAAGGAGAACTAAGCGAGGAGCAGGAGTCAAATTCCCTAATCCAGTCCAGCTGTAGGCACGCCTTGATCCTCGCCAACCTTTTGAAGCATTTTGAAGAAGAAGTTAGCAGCCAAGCAATTATGCAGCTTCGTGGAAAGGCCGCTGTTCCCACCGGAGGCCTTATATTTTGAGTTTTAGTAAAGGATGTAATGTACAGGACTGCTATCTCATTTTGTGTCAACACTTTTGTAAGTCCGTAGAGGCAACCTTGTGACTCAGTTCAAGGAGTTTGTAATAGATGTTCATATTATCAATAAAGAGAACTTTTCCATGCTTCAATCTGTGTTTCAATTTATCTGTGTACTCTGAATATGTGCTCGCTATGCGAAAACAAAATACTTAGTCTTGTGCGGTGCGCAACCTAGGCCCGCACGGCGGTCATGCCCGGGGGACGACTATCGATTACACGGAATCGGGACTTGACATGTTGGTATCAGAGCACAGATTCAAGTTCCTTAGACTCTCGTACTGGAAAAGTTTCTTTAACGATAAATTCCTGTGCGGACTCTTGAACTCGTTAGGCCAAAATGAGATACGTTCATGCAATAAGTCCATAATATGTTATGATCCTGATGTAATTTACCTTCTTTTGAAGGAATGGCACAAGCGCAACCATCTGCGCAAGAACCGGGCGAGACACAGGCTCAGGAGTAGGGGTAAGCAACGGTTCAGTTCGGTCCAAACCGGACCGAAATATTAAAAACCGAACATAAACCGAACCGACATAGTGAAGAACCGAACCGAACCGCAATATTTCAAAACCGAAATTAACCGAACCGAAAAATTACGGTTCGGTTATTCCGGTTATTCGGTTCATGGGCCTTTGTGTAATGGGCCGGGAAGGTTCATTTTACAACGAACAAAATGGCCGAATTGAACGGCCCAACAAATAAAATTATCCTTGGCCCATCCAATATATTGTTGAAAGGCCCATTTTACAACAAATAACTTCAAACCCAACCTGGGCAATCAAATATACAAACCAAATTTCAATTAAAAAAAATTTTGAAGCAAAGAAATTATAACAAAACAAAGTGTAGACAGTAGACTACACAGTCACACACAGTGCCAGACTGCCAGTTATGATATTGTACAAAAAAAATTAAAAATGTACACACAAAACAAATAAAATCTTGTTTCCAGATATCAACTTGCTTTTGGACGACCATCCGGGTCAAGAAATTTTTTAAAATCTTTCCAATGCGGAGCTCTTTCCTTCGAAGGCTTTCTTGTAACCGGAAGCTTCAAATTTAGATTAGATACAGGAAGAGGCTCATTTGTGGCTTGAGAACTAGTTGGTGGTTGATGATCACCTTCTTGCGACATCTAAAACAATAAATTTGTACTTTGAATATATGAAATATAAATAACAAAATTGAGTCCAAAAATTAAGAAATACGCACATTGCATGAATATGAAGTTGTTGCCATTGATTGGGTTGGTGCTACACCTGTTGAACATCACACATTTATGAGTAACCTAAGTTACCTATAGCTATGCTACCTAACCCTTACCCAATTCCAACCTACATAAATAGACCTTAGTCACTACTAGTCCTAAATGCAGTGTCTCAATGTGCCAGGGTAGAATACAGAATCAGATTGCAGATAGGGATAGTCCCATTACAGAGTCACAGAATGCAGAAACAGACTCACAGAATTAAGTCAAAATGCAGAATGCAGTATTGCAGTATTGCAGTATTGCAGTGTGCAGTATTGCAGTATGCAGTATTGCAGTGTCTTAGAATTGCAGTGTACCAAAAATAATTGTCAGTCACTAACAGATACACTATGCAGTCTTGCAGTATTGCAGTGTGCAGTATTGCAGTGTCTTTGTATTGCAGTGTAGTATTGCAGATGCATTATGCAGTATTGCAGTATTGCAGTGTGCAGTATTGAACATGCACACAATTCAACAATATACAAACAGTTTAAGAAAACACTTCAGAACCAGTACACTATAATTATTAAAATGCATATATAATTTATAAAACATTTAGATGCATATATAATTCACAAAAAAATTACAAGAACATGCATGAAGCATATCTAATTACTAAATTACAAGAACATGTACATGCATATCTAATTTGCACATTTTATCAAAATAACTCTACTAATGTAACTGATCTACTCATCTGACAAATAAAATATTGCTAACAAGATAAATAATAAATAAAGGAAATATATTGCTATAACCAGATTCCAGACTTTAAATATATTTTCATAAATAATAAATGAGAGAAATATATTGCCAGAAATAATAAGATATAAGAAATGTATTACAAGTTACTGATCTACACATTTAATCTAAACATGAAACATTTGATCTAAACATGCATAATAAGAAACAAAAATAAAATATGTATAATTATGCTAAATATAATAAGAAACAGAAATAAAATATGTATAATTATGCTAAACATTTGATCTAAACATGCTGCATGCATAAGAAACAGAAACATAAATACATTAACTAACATTTGTTATTTTTTACACATTTGATCTAAACATGCTGCATGCTAAAAATTTGTTATTTTTTACACATTTGATCTACACAATGTAAAAAATAACATATACTGCTAGAGATATACATATTTTTATATACTGCTATAAAAAATAACATATACTGCTAGAAAAATAACATATACTGCTGTAAAAATTATCATATACTGCTAAAAAATAACATATATTGCTGTAAAAAATAACATATAACAAGCACACATTTGATCTGCCACAGAAGTTCAGATCCCAACTATATTGCTAGATAAATACATATTTTTAAATGAAAGGTAGAGTTCAGATCCGTAGATCCCGACTCCAGAAAGGTAGAGAAGTTTAGATCCAATGTAAGAAATAAATAAAATATGACATATACTGCTAGAGAAAACTATTACCTAGCTATATTGCTAGATCCCGACTCCAGAAGTTCAGATCCGTAGATCTGAAAAACAAATTTGAACAAGTTAGGAGAAACAAATAATAAACAAAAAATATATGACAAATATTTTTAAAAATGGTAGAGAAGTTCAGATCCAGACCTTAGAAGTTCAGATCCAGCCTTCAGAACTTCAGATCCAGCCTTCAGAAGTTAGAACTTCAGATCCAGAGAAGAGAGGCGGTGAGAAGAGGCAGGACTATCAGATCCAGCCAGCCGACGGCGGTGAGAAGTCAGAACTTCAGATCCAGTTCAGATCCAGCCAGCCGACGGCGGTGAGAAGTCAGAACTTCAGATCCAGTTCAGATCCAGCCAGCCGACGACGACCAGCGGGGTCCGGAGATGAGAGGTGAACTGGTGAAGTTAGGCTGTTAGGGTTTTGGGGGAGGGGGAAAGGGAAGACCGGTCACCGGAAGAGAAAAGAGAGCGGCAGCAGGGATCTGAGTGAGGACTGAGGGAAAGGGAAGGGAAGGGAAGGAAAGGAGCGGAGAGAAAGGAAATGAGCGGAGAGAGAGAGAGAAACGATATTATATACCTAGGGTTAGGACTGAGGGTATTTTGGTACTTACACTGTGTAATTCGGTTTTCGGTTTTAACCCGAAACCGAATTCAAAATCCGAACCCGAAACCGATATTATTATTTTCTAAACCCGAATCCGACCCGAAACTGTTTTGAACCGAACCGAATAGCCTTTTCGGTTCGGTCCGGTTCGGTTTAATGTTTAAAACCGATTAATGCTCAGTCCTACTCAAGAGAGCAACTCTGGCACTTCGGGAAGCTCACGTAGCCAGCGAGCCATGTCTCGAGTTGATCCGCTTCAGCAAATGATGCGGATGCTGAAAGCAAGCCAGCAACGGGATGAGGCCCGTTATGAACGGGCTGAGAAGCGAGCAGACGAGAGACTCCTCAAGTTTTAAGACAATATAGAGGCAAGATTCTCAGTCCAACAGAAGCAGGTAGATACCCTGCAACAGATTGTTCAGACCCTGGCCTCCAACCATTCTGCAGCGACAACAGCTACGCCAGTGGAGCAGCCAGCGCTTGAAGTCGAAACGCCTCCAACACCAAGGACGAGGGAAGTGACTACCTTCGACTTTGGTGACTTCAAGAAAGTCTGCAACACAGCATTCAAGGGGACTGAGAATCCGATTGTTGCCTTAGATTGGCTCGCAGAACTTGAGGATCATTTCTTCCTGCTGGAGGTACCAGAAGAAAAGCGCGCCGCTTGCGCTCAACTACAGCTTCGCCTCAATGCGCACGACTAGTGGGACGTGCATCGACGATCTCTTCAACTTGACTATGGGGAGGAGGCGATCGCGTGGACGACTTTTCGTGCCGCGTTTGAGGAGGAGTTTATACCCCCGCCTGTACGAAGTCACAAGGAAAACGAGTTTGTTCAACTGCGGCAGGGCAGCATGACGGTGAAGCAGTACTCTGCTGAGTTCAACAAACTGGCCAAATTTGCTAGTTCCTATCTACCCGATGCAGCGAGTCGAGCCAGACGATTCGAAGGAGGGCTACGTCCTGCCATCCACGCGCACGAAGTCGTTCCGCAGGAAGTCTTGAACCATGCTCTTTCTCTTGAACCGCAGTATCCTTACGTTGCCACTGGCGCTGTGCAAACCACCAATCACAAACGCCAAGGCAACGATAGAGAAAACAACGCTGCAAAGCGTCTAAATAACGGCGGTAAACAGCGTGGAGACCCGAACAAGACCTGCAACTTTTGCAGGAAGCCAGGGCACATCGAGAAAGATTGTCGCCACAAGCTCGGGACTTGCCTCCGTTGCGGCGATCCAAACCATCAGATTAGCAGCGGTCTGCTCTCCCCACCTCAGCAACAAAATCAGGCACCGGCACCTCAGGCAAATCGAGTGGCGCCTCAGCAAGGGCGTAATCAAGCTCAAGGCCAGGTCTATACCATGACACGGGAAGAAGCTCTAGCTTCGGATACCGTCGTGTCAGGTACTTTGCTTTTCAATAATATACCTGCTCGTGTTCTATTTGATTCAGGTGCAACGCATAGTTTTATTTCCACAAATTTTGCCGTGGAGAGCAATGTAAAATGACTCCGTTGCACCTAGATTTAAGTGTTAGCACCCCCTCCGGTATGAAAATACATGTTCGTTCAGTATGCCAAGGTGGTTACATTTGTATCGGAGAAAAAAAGCTGTCGCTTGATGTTTTAGTTCTAGTTGTTCGGGACTATGATATCATTTTGGGAATGGATTGGCTCGGCGCGTGCGCGGCAACTATTGAATGTGCAGAAAAGTGAGTCATTTTTCGTCTACCCGGAGAAGCAGAATTCTGTTACACTAGTAGTCCAGCGATTGATGCGACCAGGACCTGCATGGTGATTTCGGCAAAATCTGCTCGGCGAATGCTCTACACAGGCTGCGAGGGATTTCTAGCGTCGATTCAGGACACACGGCAGGACTACGCAAACGTCGAGTCTACTTCCATTGAGGCGGAGTTCCCCGATGTGTTTCCGAGCGAACTACCCGGCATGCCGCCAGATCGAGAGATTGAATTCACTATCGATATATTTCCAAATATGCAGCCTATCTCAAAACCTCCGTACAGAATGGCCCCTGCAGAACTGAAGGAATTGAAATATCAGCTTCAGGAATTACTTGATCGTGGGTTCATCCGTCCGAGCGTGTCTCCTTGGGGCGTGCCTGTGCTCTTTGTGAAGAAGAAGGACGGAACGTTACGCCTCTGCATAGACTATCGGGAATTGAACAAAGTCATAATCAGAAACAAATATCCTCTGCCACGAATAGATGACTTGTTTGATCAGCTACAGGGGGCAACAGTGTTCTCAAAAATTGATCTCCGCTCAGGTTACCACCAGCTGAAGATTAAGCCTGAGGACATGCCAAAGACCGTCTTTCGAACCCGCTACGGACATTACGAGTTTTCAGTGATGCCGTTTGGACTGATGAATGCACCTGCTGCATTCATGGATGTCATGAATCGTGTATTTCGGCCCTTCATCGATAAATTCGTGGTAGTTTTTATCGATAACATCTTGGTGTACTCGAAAACTAGGGATGAGCATGCAGCACACCTGCGGATGGTGCTGTAAACCCTTCGAGACAACAAGTTGTATGCCAAACTGAGTAAATGCAAATTTTGGCTAGACAATATCTCCTTTTTGGGGCATATCATCTCTTCGGAAGGCATTTCAGTTGATCTGAAGAAGGTAGAAACCATTACGCAGTGGAAATGGCCGGAGACAGCTAGCGATATCCGAAGTTTTCTTGGACTGGCAGGCTATTACCGTAGGTTTATACAAGACTTCGCTAGAGTGGCCTCGCCTTTGACTCAGCTTACTCGGAAGGGAGTAAAATTCACTTGGACGGACGACTGTGAAGCTTCGTTTACGGAGTTAAAGCAGCACCTCGTCTCTGCCCCGATCCTTACTCTGCCGAACGGACCGGATGATTTTAAAATATATAGTGATGCATCAGGTAAAGGACTGGGATATGTCTTGATGCAAAGGGATAAAGTGATAGCCTTTGCATCGAGGCAGCTAAAGTCTCACGAGCAGAACTACCCAACGCATGATCTCGAGCTTGTCGCGGTAGTGTTTGCACTGAAGCTGTGGCGCCATTACCTTTATGGCGTGCCATATGAAATCTACACGGATCACAAGAGCTCGAAATACATGTACACACAAAAGGATTTGAATATGCGACAACGGCGCTGGCTTGAACTCCTTAGCGACTTCGATCTCATGATCAGATACACGCCTGGTAAAGGAAACGTCGTAGCTGATGCACTGAGTCGAGTGTTCGTAGGGAGTTTGTCTATCAACGATATGTTACGCCAGGATCTTGGTTCATTGGGCATTACTCTAAAGATCAGATACAAGAAGGCGGGACAACTGGCACAACTGTGCCTCAAACCTGACTTGATACAAAAAGTCAAGGCCGCTCAGAAGGATGACCCATTCCTGCAAAAGATTCATGCCCTTATCCCAGCAGGAAAGGCGTCCGACTTTGCGGTAGGCACGGACGGGATGCTCCGAGTGAAGGGAAGACTATGCGTTCTGAACGATGTGGCCCTCAGAAAATAGATTCTCACGGAGGCTCATTATGCTAGTTATACTTCTCATCCGGGTAGCACAAAGATGTATCGGGATCTTCACACGATGTTTTGGTGGCACGGCTTGAAACGGGATGTGGCGCAGTTCGTGTCGCATTGCATGGCTTGTCAGAGAGTAAATGCTGAACACCAGAAACCAGGCAGAGAGCTCCAGAACCTTGCTATTCCGGAGTGGAAATGGGATCATATAACGATATATTTTATTGTTGGCTTGCCAAGGACGCAACGGGGATATGATGCAGTCTGGGTTATCGTCGATCGACTCACCAAGTCAGCTCAATTTCTGCCTATCAAATCTACTTGGAGTGCCGACCGCCTGGCTCAGATATATCTCAACGAAATCGTTCGGCTCCACGGCGTGCCCGTATCCATAGTCTCCGATCGAGATGGTCGATTCATATCGCGTTTCTGGGGAAGCCTGCAGTCAGCAATGGGGACGAAGTTGAAGTTCAGCTCCGCCTACTGTAACACCCCGTTCCGCTCAAGCGGACTGCCGTCTCAAATGGCAATAGTGCAACTGTCCCGACCCGCTTTGCCTCAAACAAGAAATAAAAGATATCCAGACTTGTCCCTACAGGAATTTAGCTTCGGCTTTCAGAGGCTCGCTTGACGTATCGCTCTACCGAGGCGAATCATCGCTAAGGTGGGTGGCTACAGTGAACTTGTTTTTGCTTAGCCAGCACACATAAAATCTGGAATATTCATGCTAGTCGCTAGGTGATTCACCCCCTGCATGCTAATAAATCCAACGCACCTAGCTAAGGGAATAATCCCAACTTGCCTTGCTTATGCTAGAACATAGAAATTAAAATACTGCTTATATTCAGACCCTCGCATGCTGAGTCCCTAATGGCTTCATCTCTCGGCTTACCTCCGGGTCCGAGCAAACGTGTTTACTTGTGTTCCTTAGAAACGCATGCTTGTCTGCTTGAATGTTTGCATTATTTTCATCCAAACCTCGGAAGACTACCAAGTAGTTATTCCGTGCCTGAATAAACCTGCAAGTATTCGGGACCGTTAGGTCGCCAAGGCAGTTCCCGATTTAGGGGACTGCATCATGCCAAGTAAAAGAATCATGCTCTTGTGGCAAGACTCATTCAGGTATTCGGATCTCTCTGTAAGTCTCCCTCGAGCGGGCTTACATCAGCCCAGAAGACTGTGCATATCCAATAGCTAAATGAATCATGCAATACTGCTTGTCGTGTGCTCGTGTTGCCTCAACTGCATGAAGTATGAATTAATAATCGTGTTCGATCATGGACAACTTGTGCACAAGGATATAAGTTCTGCGGACGGTCGCTGGGGCACTGGCACCAATCCGATCCGGGCAGACTTCGTATTTATAGTTAATTGTGTGCGAACGGGATAACTTGCAACGCATCGTGTTTTATGAGCTCTTCGTATTTTCTCGTTGCATGCCATCCTTGTCCTTGACTAGTCCATTATGGCATCAAGCCAGTAATCATCGTGTGTATATGGCTTGCAATGCATCGTGTGATTTTCATGTGTGTTTAAACCTATTGCATGCTTGCTTGTAAAAATAAAAGATAAACAAGTCATCCTCGCTTAGCGGCTATCCGCGTGCGAGTTATTGTATTGCATCAACGAACAACTGAACACCTGAACGATCATGTTATAATGACCCTCGTGTTTGCATATGTTATTGCCCCTGAATGCTTATACTTGCCCGTGCTCAGATTTATAATGTTTGCCTTGGACAGGGAAGAAGATGGTAAGTTGGTAAGTCTCGTCGTGTTTTCTCTCATGTTGTACGGTGCACTGCCCGACACGTTAGGCTATTCAATATTTACATGAAACTGATCCTAAGGCAATTAGAAAGACAACTAAATAGTTGGTGCACGGAACCTGTATTACGTGTTTGGATTTGTCGAGCGGGCGAGTAGCTTCCCCACCAGTACATTCAATGTACTGATAATCCACCAGTTTGTATGCAGGGTGCGGGAGAACCTCGTTCGGTGCGGATGCCTCCTTCGTACGTGCTAAGGCCAAGAGTTCCCTCTGAAGCCTTACAATGGTGCGTCTGGAACCGAAGCACATATACAAGACATAATGTTGGAACATAGCCCGAACTCGCCTGAATATCGCCTCTACAATCATTCCATAGTTGTAGCCACTTGGCACGCTTTTACTGTTTCAGAGAGAGAGGCTTGAGCGACTTGTAATCTAGGCTATACGCCGCCTGTAACACTTGTTCATATCAATAAAAGAGCTTGCTTTACTTCAACTTGTGTTTCAATGCTTCCGTTATATTGTCGACTCAGTGAACCTGTTACCAAATTGCTATGCGTTCATGACTCCGCTGCACTCGGACAATCTGTGCGACTCTGTGGCTTAGAACTCTTACCGCCAACCAATGAATTACGGCCTTGCATGGGCGCGGTTCACGCTCGTGCGGCATCACGCCCAGATGGGTCAAGCGATCATTCCGCGGGAGCGCTGGCGAGGGTGATTCCCGCCTAGCGGGAACGGCTGATTTGCCTGCGGGAGATCGAGACGTGACACCTACCATCCACAGACCGACGGCCAAACAGAACGTGTCAACCAGATCCTCGAAGACATGCTGCGGCTCTGCGCCTTGGATTTGAAAACTAGTTGGGACCAGCATCTACCGTTAGCCGAATTCGCTTACAACAATAATTATTAATCAAGCATTCAGATGGCGCCGTATGAGGCATTGTATGGACGGAAGTGTAGATCTCCGATCTGTTGGGACGAAGTTGGTGAACGACAGATCCTTGGCCCTGAACTTGTGGAGCAGACTGTCGAGAAAGTTCGGTTGATTCGAAAAAGATTATAGATAGCTCAAAGCCGCCAAAAGAGCTATGCAGATTCACATCGTAGGCCACTTGAATTCCAGGAAGGCGACCGGGTATTTCTCAAAGTTTTGCCCATACGAGGAGTCAGCCGATTCGGAGCGAAGGGGAAGCTAAGTCCAAGATTTATTGGCTCGTTCGAAATACTAAAGCGGGTTACTTCAGTTTCTTATCAGATTGCCCTACCACCATCCCTATCAGACGTACATGATATATTTCATGTTTTTCAACTTAGGAAATATGTGTACGACCCGAGCCACGTGGTAGACCTTGAACAACTGAATCTCCAAGCCGACTTGACGTACGTAGAACAACCTGTGCAAATTTTGGATAGAAAAGAAAAGCTGCTTCGGACTCGTTCGGTTCCTCTCGTGCGCGTGCTTTGGCGGAATCACTCTGTCGAAGAATCTACTTGGGAAGTCGAATCCGAGATGAAGGAAAGGTTTTCCTCATTATTTCCTAGTGGTGGGTTCTATTCTTAAGTTTCGGGACGAAACTTCCAATTAGTTGGGTAGGATGTGGTGCCCCGTTCCCCCTATTCGGGGAGCGCGGCTAAGAAATACAAGATGGTATCGTTCGATCGGGATAGATTGAATCAAGAACTCATCCTCGTTATGGATTTGTCTCTTAGGAATCGATTTCCATATTCAGTGGATCGTTCCCCCGGGATCGACTTAGCGGCAGAGTCAGGAGGGACCTCTCCGCTGCATTCTTTTGTTGCCTAGTTTTCGCTGTCGCTTGTTGCTTTCGTGCCTTGAGTTGGTTTTCGGATTTGCTTGAGATTTCTTAAACGGTTTCGATGGATTTCATTGCTTTCGTTCGTGAACTGCACTTCAATTCCGATATTGGAAAGGGTGGAAGAGGTATTGATCAGTTGTTCATGGCAATGTAGGTGAACCAGCAGTAGGCACCGCTCAAACGGACTTCTGAAGCATCTCTTTCCTTCTTTCTTCCAACTACTAAGTGAGTGGCTACCATCCCGATTAGCTGGCCCTTCGTCCAGTCTTCACATCTAAAATCTTGAGTTCGTGCTTGCCCCGATCAAACGATACCAAGTAATAACTAAAAGACTTCAAGATAATAAGGGAATGGACTTGGGTTATATTATGCTTGTCAAATAAAACTTATGAACGGTTACTTACATACATGCTTGTTCGTTTGGAATGTTCATCATATGCATAAATAAAAGTTAGAATGTATATTTCTTCTTAAAATTGTGCTATGTATAGAACTCATCTTGAATGCAACAAACTGAACAGGAAGACTATACAAAAGTAAATCTTGCCCTGTTATTGCCCTGCGCCTGATATGCCCTGATTTGCCTCGATTGCTAACTTAGTGTACTGCGTTGATCACGGGCAACTTGTGCACAAGGTCTTGGTTCCTGCGGACGGTCGCTGGGGCACCGGCACCTATCCGATCCGGACGAAACTCATGATAGTCGCCTGCTATAGGACAAAATTCCTTGGGACGTCCTGAATATGCATCGTACGACATTCCGTACTGAGACTAGCCCGTCCATTTTGGCAATGTGCCATTGATCCCCTCGTATATTTAAACCTGTTGTAACTAACTTGTGTCTTCTTGGCAGGGAAGGCAGAGTAAGTATTGTACAGGTGGTTCAGACGGGCAGGTAAATGTCACCGAACGGTGGCGGGTTATTTCATTGATTTCATATCTATTGCTTGCTGTAAATAAACTAAGGCAAGATAGAAAGACCACAATAAATATGCATGCTTCATTAAAATAACGTGTTGATTGGTATAGTTAGGTTAGCTTGCCTTCACCAGTACGTTTCGATGTACTGACCCTCGTTGAAACAGGTTCCCCACACTAAGGAGAACCAAGCGAGGAGCAGGAGTCAAATTCCCCAATCCAGTCCAGCTGTAGGCACGCCTCGATCCGTTCCAACCTTTTGAAGCATTTTGAAGAAGAAGCTAGCAGCCAAGCAATTATGCAGCTTCGTGGAAAGGCCGTCGTTCCTACCGGAGGTCTTATATTTTGAGTTTTAGTAAATGATGTAATGTACAGGACTGCTATCTCATTTTGTGTTAACACTTTTGTAAGCCCGTAGAGGCAACCTTGTGACTCAGTTCAAGGAGTTTGTAATAGATGTTCATATTATCAATAAAAAGAACTTTTTCATGCTTCAATCTGTGTTTCAATTTATCTGCGTACTCTGAATATGTGCTCGCTATGCGAAAACAAAATACTTAGCCTTGTGCGGTGCGCAACCTAGGCCCGCACGGCGGTCACGCCCGGGGGACGACTATCGATTCCACGGAATCGGGGCATGACAATACACACCTTGAATTGGTCCACATTTGCATGGCTCATATAGAAATATGAGCACTATATATATATATATATATATATATATATATATATATATATATATATATATATATATATATATACACACGTGTGTGTGTGTGTGTGTGTGTGTGTGAAAAGGGATATGAGCCATAGGCTCATATTCCTACATGAGCCAATGCATATGTGGACCAATACGAATGAATTTTTATATCCCATGTGTACTAGTTATATGGGTGCACATGAGAGGTAGAAATCCATTCTTATTGGTCCACATGTACATGACTCATATATATATATATATATATATATATATATATGGATTTAGAAAAATTAGCACTATTGGCTCATATCCCGTTTCTCATATATATATATATATATATATATGAAAAAATGGAGCCATATGCTCATATTTCTACATGAGCCAATGCACATGTGGACCAATAGGAATAAATTTATACATCCTATGTGTACTAGTGCATATGGGTGCACATGAGAGGTAGGAATCCATTCTTATTGGTCCACATGTGCATGGCTCATATAGGAATATGAGCCTATGACTCATATCCCGTTTACCATATATATATATATATATATATATATATATATATATATATATATATATATATATATGGTAAACGGGATATGAGCCATAGTGCTCATATTCCTACATGAATCATGTACATGTGGACAAATAGGAATAGAGTGTACCAGTGCACATTGGTGCACATGGGCTGTAGGAATCCGTTTTTATTGGTCCACATGTGCATGGCTCATATCCTATATATATATATATATATATATATATATATATATATATATATATATGAGCCAATGCACATGCGGACCAATAGTAATGGAGTGTATCCGTGCACATGAGTGCACATAGGATGTAGAAACCCGTTCTTATTTGTCCACATGTGCATAGCTCATATAGGAATATGATCATATGACTCATATCCCGTTTACCCATATATATATGGATTTAGAAAAATTAGCATTATTGTCTCATATCCCGTTTACCATATATATATATATATATATATATTAACGGGATATGAGTCATAGTGCTCATATTCCTATATGAGTCATGCACATATAGACTAATAGGAATATAGTGTACTAGTGCACATGGGATGTTGAAGTCTATTCCTATTGGTCCACATGTGTTTGGCCCATGTAGGAATATGAGCACTATGGCTCATATCCCGTTTACCATATATATATATATATATATATATATATATATATATATATATATATATATGGTAAACGGGATATGAGCCATAGTGCTCATATTCCTACATGAGCCATGCGCATATAGACCAATAGAAATAGAGTGTACTAATGTACATGGGTGCACATGAGATGTACGAGTCTAGTCCTATTGGTCCACATGCGCATGATTCATGTCGAAATATGAGTACTATGACTCATATTCCGTTTATATATATATATATATATATATATATATATATATATGATAACATGATATAAGTCATAGACTCATATTCCTATATGAGTCATGCACATGTGGACCAATATGAATAAATTTCTACATCCCATGTGTATCCATGTGCACTAGTACACTACATTCTTATTGGTTTACATGTGTATTGGCTGATGCAAAAATATGAACATATGAGTTTATGGCTCATATCCCCTTTTCTATATATATATAATATTTAAATATTTAAATAAATTTTATATTAATATGAGAAGAAAGTAAAATTATTTGATCGTACAGCTCACTTGAATTTACTAATCTATATAATGGAAGGCATATATACTGGCATTGAAAAACATGGGGTAATACAATTTTATTGTTTTTCATATTTTGTATTTTGTTTGGTTGAGGATTCAAAAAAATACCGAGAATTTAAAGACAATAACAACAGGAATATGAGCCTGTTGCCATCTTGATCTCAGGACATTTGGTGCAGGCTGGTCCCCGCCAACCCAAACCACACCATACCTGCCGGACCTTTCCACTTTTTTCGGTGCGGATTATGTGTTTCCTTTTCTTTTGCACCCGAAAAGGAGATGCTTCCCCCTCGTGCACCCGTTGACGATGCGCCACGTGGCGTCTCGAGAGCCATTGCCAAAAGTTCAAAACGAAGCAAATCGGATCGGAACGGATTGGATCCGGTATCAAAATATAGATTTTTTTTGATTTATCGTTCACTTTATTTATCTTTATTTATGATGTACTCTATATTATTTTTATAATGTACAAAACTCTTACTTTTGATGAAAATTATTTTTTTCTAACGGTCAACTCGTTTGACTCAATTTTTTTGGACGAAAATATTTTCTTCTTCTTTCCCTCCTCGTTGCAGGTCCCCGCTCCCTTCTCCCCGCCGTCACCGTCGACCCAGCTCTCCCCCCTCCGCCACCGCAACAGCTCCCCTACCCCCGCGTCCGTCGTCGTCGACCCCGCTCCCCCCCCACCACCCCCTCCTCGCCCCTGCTCCCACGCCCTCTCCGCCAACACTCCCACCTCCCCACCCGCCCCCACCTCCCCACCCCCACTCCTCCGCCCCCGCAGTAGCAACAGCAGCAGGCGAGCACGGCGAGCGGCGGTAAGCGGCGGCGTGCGCGGACAGTGGCTGTTGCGGGGGCGGGGGGAGCGGGAGTGAGGAGGGGGGGGGGGGAGGGGAAGGGGAGCAATGGCGAGTGGCGTCGGCGGGCTGACCGCGTGGGGAGGAGGAGGGGGTGAGACGGAAGACGAAGAAGAAAATAAGTGAGGAACTTTTCGTTAAATTTTTTGGGTTAAAGCAGTTGACCGTCATGACTGGATGAATTCCGTCAAAAGTTGGAGATCTTGAATATTATGGAAACAATGTGGGGTGTACCCTGAATATGGATAAATAACGTGAGGGCAAGTCAAAATTTCTCTAAAATATATTCAAATCTATTTTTTTTTATCATGGTTGGCCTTTGTTGCTTCAAAATTCCTTGAGGAACGCGTGATTTCTTAATTTTTTGAATTCATGCAATTTACAATCGTTGTATTACATTCATCTTATCTTTTGAATTTTTAAAGAGTCTAAATACAAATGATTAAATTAAAAAATTGTCCATTTATCATATCCTCAGTGCAAGTTTAACTCATGAGTTCTTATTTGAGTTTCTGTAGTTGAACTCATGTTGCTTCGTCTATAAATTTATGTTTAGAAGATCAAAAAATGCTTTACAGTCCCAAGGTTGAACCAAAAATCCAAATCGCAATGTCACGTGTTTGATCCTCTTGGCCGGACAAAAAAATGACATCAGACCTCCTGCATACGTAGATAAAAAAAAAAATTTCGGCCAATCATGATTGGACACGAGGCAGAATTCGATTTTCAGTTCATCTTTCAGACCGTAAAGCAAAGTTCCTAGAAGATCTAGACAAAAAGATATTGAATTTATGTACAACAAATGAACCTTTGATATACTTATGGCGAAATATTTATATATTTTTCTGATGCTTAATAAAAAGTATTAGTTTATAGGTGACCTTTAAACAGAAAATTTACTGTAGCGAAATAATTTATATTTAATTTATCTAAACGAAACAAGTTTGAAAAAATTGGAAAAAAAGTCAGGCTCTGCCAACAGTGTTGGCGGAAAACACAACCGCTGTACACGTAAGCAGCAAAAAAATTATAAAAAAAAAACGCGGGCCCCACGGCCAATTTACGCCAACAGAGTTGGCTGAAATTGGGGGGGGGCCAATTTCAGCCAACTCAGTTGGCGGAAATTGGCCCGTGGGGCCCACTTTTTTTTTTGATTTTGTTTGGTTTGGTTATTTTACTTTCTTTGGTTTGGTTTTTTTTTGGTTTATTGTAATTAGTTATATTTCAGTTTTATTTATTTAGTTTAGTTTAATTTTGTAATTAGAGTTAAGTAAATTTATTTTAACGAAATAATATTAAAATAAATTAATTGGAAAGAAATATTTAGAAATATTATTTTCGTAAATTTGTTTCCAAAGCATCAAAATTTGTCTAAATTACATCTAAAACATAAAAGTTTAAAAAATTACGAAAAAATATCAATATGAATTGGACGTTTATATTTAAAAATATTATATTTTTATCGTAAATTTTTTCGTCGTTAACAGACGTTAAAAAATAATAATATTAAAAATTTGCCGTAAGACTATTACGTCTGCCGTCGAGCAGACTTCGAACGGCCATAACTACTTGTTTATAAATCATTTTTTGTTAAATAATAAGTCGATTTATATGTTTTCGACGAGTGTAACACAAATCATGTAGAAAAAAATTTTATCCGAAACAAGACGCATATGTTACAGGCAAAAATATAAATTTTAAAACTTTAAAGTATCATAACTTTTGACTGGGAGATCGAAACAAGGCCCAGTTTGTGCCAAAATGATCGTATGGAAAAGTACTATAGGATAAACTATTTCACCGTTTGACGGACTTCGAAAAATTTTAGAATCGTCAAAAAACGATGTTTCGACCTCCAAATTTGACTTTCTGTAATATTATTTTTGAATATTTAAAATTTACTGTAGTGAAATAAATTTATATTGGATGTGGGGGCCCACGGATTTAAAATGATGTTTCGATCTCCAAATTTTTTTTAGAAACATTTAAATTAATTATGTTATGTCTATTATGAAAAATAAACTAATAAAACAAAATAAATAATCAAATCAAACCAACTAAACCAACCAAAACAAACCAACCCAAACCATCCAAAAAATTCATGGGCCCCACATCAAAATTCAGCCAACATAGTTGGCGGATTTTGGGTGTGGGGGCCCACGGTTTTTTTGGGTGGTTTGGGTTGGTTTGTTTTGGATTGTTTTGGTTGGTTTTTTTTAGTTGGTTTGTTTTAGTTGGTTTTGTTTTATTATTTGGTTTAGTTTTTTTATTTAGTTTTTTTTTTTATTTTAACCAACATCCAACATTTTTTTATTTAGTTTTTTTATTTACTTTTGTTTTAGATTTTAATTTATTTAGTTTTGTTTTGAATTATGTTTTGCTTTGGTTTTTTTATTTATGGATTGATGTTGATTCAGGAATTGGTTCACGTAGAAGGGGATCTCGGTTTGGTTTAACAAGGAGACAATACTGAGAGACAAGAGTTAACAGGAAAAAGAAGAAGAAAAGACTTGAGTGGGAAAAAAGAAGAAGAGACGTGAGTGAGGAAAAAAGAAGAAGGGACGTGAGGAAAAAAGAAGAAGAGACATGAGTGGGGAAAAAGAAGAAGGGACGTGAGTGGGGAAAAAGAAGAAGAGACGTGAGGGAAAAAAGAAAGAAAGAAGGGACATGTCTCGTGGGGGAGGAGAGAGAGGAGTACAACAGAGAAGAAGTTGGTGCGAGGTGGGAGCTATAAGAAGAGAAGGAGGAAGCAGAACAGAATGCAAGGAGGAAGAAGAAGAGAGTGCACTACGATCATTTACAGCATTCCTTGTGAGCACGTAGCAGCAATTTGAGCAGCCTTAATTTTCTCTCATTTGTAAGTGGACACAGCAGTCTTTGTGAGCACAACAATTCTCATTGTTGAAGGTCTTTATTCTATTCTTCTTCATTTATACTTTTATTTGTATATGCAATATTTGATGTTAGTTTTTATTTTTTAAATATAAGTTATGTAATGTGCAAAATTACGGACAGCCAAAATTTATTTTTTGACAACCATAATTGTACAGATGGACAGCCAAAATGACGGACGTATTCCTGGAGGCCCTACTACGGATTTAATAATCCAGCAACGTGCGAAACATATATCTACTTTGGTATTTTATGGGAAGGTACAATAAAATATAATTGTGTAAACAAATATGAATGATATTTTGTACATGTCTACTAATAACATCGTCTATGTTTTTCATATATAGCAATACGATTATACTAATAATGAACGGTGCCGGGAGCATGCCTCGTGGCGTCACGATAACAGACTTGGGTATTGGAGGTTGATCGACCACCAGGTGGCACTGTTAAAAATATTTGGCTTTTATTATGTTGACAAGATACATTTTTTGTAACACGATAGAGACCTAATATTCAGTTTAGTTGAGCGTTGGTGGCCCGGACGAAATACCTTTCAGCTACCATTCGGAGAGATGACCATTATTCTAGCTGATGTGGCCAATATTTTAGGTTTACCTATTACGGGTGAACCTATAATATTTGATAAATCAATTTTTGCCGACATTATGATTACAAAGTACCTAGGTGTGGAGGTGCCGCGTAATAAACGTGGTAAAAATCTTGTGACGTTTACGTGGCTCCGTCATAACTTTTTGTACCTAGATCGTATTGGTGATCAAGTTACCTCAGTTGATGAGGATCGGATAAGTATAGTTTTTTTTTGCAACTTATGTTATTATTTACGTAGTATATTTTTAATTGAATTTAACGCATATAATGTTTTTATCATTTGTTCAGGTCACTGCTTGCACCAGAGCCTACTTGCTAGGTTTATTAAGCGAAATGTTGTTTCAAGACTCATCCAATTTAGTTGATTTACGTTTTTTTACCTTTTTTGGTAGACCTGACCGCACCTACGCGCCACGCTTGGGGAGCGTCAGTGTTGGTATATTTATATAGTTCCATGACAGATTTTGTACAGTTTGAAGACATGAATGCAACGAAGGTAAATCTAAGTGGTTGTGCGACATTAATACAGGTATGAAAATATGTGCACTTATATCATATGAAAAGTTTTACTTAATTCCATTTACATTGAAAATAGATGCACTTATATCATATGGTCATATTTTCTAGGTTTGGTCCTACGACCACTTTCATATTGGTAGGCCAGTCCCCCGCATTAATACCGACGTTGGTGTCTTTCCGTCAGCTTTACGGTGGACTACGGATGCAGCAGATCCAGTACACTGTGAACATGCGGCTATCTCTTTATACCGGGTCGAATTTGACACACTGAAGTATAACGAGGTAAAATATCTGTATTATTATTTTATAAAGTCATTATAACCATTATCTTATAATTTTTTGTCATAAAATAGGTGACATACTGTCCGTACCGGCTTGAGCAAAATTCTACTGAAATCCAAACAACAGCCTATGACCTTAGTGTCTATAGTTGTTTCCTGATATTCGACGGTGAAATCATGTATCATCCAGCTGATTGCGTTATGCGACAATTCTGGGTGAAACAAAAGATTCTCGATGAGCCACCATGTTTAAATCGTAGTAAAGGGAGTGCAACTAAAAGGGCAAGCAAAATAATTCCACAGTGGAATTCTAGGTTGGAGACACAGCCCGTGGTACAGATGTCTCAACTAATGGACTCTATAGATGAGGGTAAGTTATTTAAAAAGTTGAACAAAATTATTTTTTTAAAATTATATGAAATTAAACGCTCATATTTGTTTAAATGGTGTAGCATTAGGTGATATAGCCTATAGATCTTGGTGGGGAGCTCCTCTTATCAGTAACCGATCCTACCAATATGAGGAGTTGCGATTCCAACATCGGACCGTTGATGATGCTAGTTATCGTGAATGGTATCAAAATATAATGGAGAAGGTACGTATTTTATTGATAAAAAATTTTGTTTCCATAGTTTTTTATTATGAATTAATTAGATTCTACTTAATATTTCAGCTTCCAAATTTGATTGTAGCATGTGAAAATCATCCAGTGAGAGACTCGTTAAGCACAGCAGTAAGATCATTTTTGGATGATGTGCAAGCATTTCCGACTCCACCCAACCCTCCATTAAATATTCCACCAGATTATCCTCAAGGCTTAGTTAGCCGACGGCAACCACGTCCGCGTAGAAACTATCCCCATGTTTGGCATATGGATAGCCCGCCTCAACAAGATGACGAGGTCCCTGAGCAGGACATTTTTCAACAGGCTGACCAGGGCACTTCCCAACAGGCTGACCAGGGCACTTCCCAGTGGTCTGGCCATGGCACTTCTCAGTGGGCGGGCCAAGGCACTTATCAGTGGGTGGGCGAGGGAACGTCACAAGCACGTACCCCACAGATGGACCGAGAGGCGGACGAGGGGACTTCACAGCCTGGTGTTGACTATTGGGATTATTATATGCAGATGTCCAATTCTATATTTGATGCACCCCGGTTTGATACAGCTACTCAGTTATCTGTGACTCCAACAGCGCCGGTGCATACACAAGAGGCTGATAAATTTGACCCATGGGCACCATTGCCAGGGGAGAGACTTGAGGATACAGTAGCAAGAAGAAATAGACTCGGTCTTAGGCCAAGGCCTCGTAGGAATTATGACAGGATGGCAAGAGGCAGAGAATGAAATTCTTGTACTGCTAGGTTATATGAGAAATTTATGTATTAGAAATTAAATTACATCAATGAACATAACTTTTCTAAGAAAATCTATGCCAATGCATTTATTCTCTTGGTTTGTTAGTACATCTTCTTCGATTGTGTCCTAAACCATTACAGTTGCTACATCGGAGATCTCTTGATGGTTGATCCTTCGCCATGATGCGGTTCTTCTTTGGTCTTCCCGCTTTCCGTCGTACATCTGGTACTCCAATGTCACCTATAACTAATGTACTTTGAATGTTGTAAGGGACTGGAATTGGCTCCAGGTGCGGCTCATATACGTTTCTTAATGCTTCTTTGGAAAAAAATACCTGGATAAAAACTCTCGATGCTAATATTTTTAGAATTACAAGCATAACATACATGTACACATGGCAGACAAGTATGATACCATTTAAAACATGTACAATATTTTTCATCTAAGTTCACAGCATATGTTCTGTTTGTTTCACGATCTAGTATTTCAAACAAATAACCAACTATACTCAATATTTGCAGCTGGTGTCTTTTTCTTGTGATACTGGCCATAGTATTTAACATCTTCGGACAATAATCAGTTGCAAGATTATCAGCTTTTTGTCGATTTTTGTCCTGAAGTGTTATGATTTTGGCTCGAATACCATCAAGTAGTGTTGTTATTGGTTTATCGCGTAAGTTTTTAACCCAGTTATTGAAGTATTCAGCAAGGTTCGACGTGTTAATATCTAATCTAGGACAAGGAGAATAAGCTGTTATCCAGTGTGACAAAATACGAGTTTCATCATTTACTCCAACAAGCCATTTGTAAACATCGATATTTTCAGCCTTAATTGTTTCAAAGCAAATATTCGCATCTGTCTCATTATAACATCTTGCAAGGTAGTCTAATTTACGTTAAAAATAAGGCAGTCTACATACTAGTTTTAAATTTTGTTTAAAATGTTGAATACAATAAAATGAGGTGATTCCAGAAAAGTAGCACGCATGGCATTTATTAATCCTTTCTGTTTATCTGATATAAAAGAAATTGTATCCCACGTATTAAAACTACCTTCAAAAGATGTTTTCAAACCGTTTAAAAACCAAGTCCAAGAATCCGTGTTTTCGCTCTCAGCAACAGCATAAGCAATTGGATATAATTGATAGTTAGGATCATGAGCACACGCAATAAATAAAATACCTTGAAATTTAGAGGAAAGAAATGTAGCATCAGTACTAATCACAGGTAAACATCCCCTTAAAAAACCATCAATGCATGCCTTGAAACAAATAAAAATTCTTTGAAACTTATTATTTTCTGTAGTCTTTATATAACATCTGCTACCTGGATTTGTCTCAATGATTATAAAAGCATACTCTTCAAGACTACTATATGCATCAATATAACTACCATTTATTTCTGATAGAGCAATTTTTCTAGCTTTCCAAGCTTTAAAATATTTAATATGTATTCGGTGTTCCCTATAGATATCATTTATAACATGCGATGGACTATACGACTGATTATCACGAATTTTATCAATAATCTTATTCTTAACCCATATAGTTGTCGCTAATGGATAATTTTCCGTTATAAGTCCACCTAAACAAGAATGTACATTTTCTAGCGTACTAATGACGAATGTTTCACCGTTGCCAATGGCTTTAGCGTACACTCTCCAATTACAACTAGAAACGTTACATTTATATATAATTCCACTGGCATTGTTTCTAGTAGTGTAAACACCCTAAATTTTCAAATATTTAAAATCAATTTTGGGATTTAAAATACATTTTGAGGAATTTACATAGGACCTGTAGAGAGTTTGTAATTTTTAAATTGCCAATAAACAGCATTAAAATGAAATGAAAATATGACTTTATGGTGTAAAATAGAAAACCGGACTTAGGATAATTTTCTAGGATTTTATTGGGCCTCAGACCTATTTTTAAAAGCCTAAAAACTATTTTCTAAATTAAATTAATTAATTCTGTTATTTATTATTATTATTATTATTATTATTATTATTATTATTATTATTATTATCTCTTTTTGTTTGGGCCCGGCCGGCCCAGTGGGCCGAGCTCAGAGACCCAGCCCAACCCAGGCCCTTGGCTTAGCGGGTCGGGCGGGTCGGCCCAACCTGGACCCGACCCGACCCGGATACCCGGTCACCCCCAACCCACGACTCCCTCTCTCCCCGTGAACTCTGCCGCCCGCCGAAAAACGCGCGCCACGACCGCGCCTCACCCCCACGTCGCCTCCCCCTCCGGACCCCTCGCCCACGACGCCCCGGCCAGCCCTCCCTCGACCCCTATAAAAACCCCCTAGCTCCGGTCCTCTTCCTCCCTCATTCCTCTTCCCCACACCCAAGCCCTAGCGCCGGAACCCTAGATCTGACCCCTCCCCTAGGCGCTGCCCTCCACCTCCCAACCGCCGGCGACCAGCTCCCCCGTTCTCCTCCCCTTCCTCCTCTCTCTTCTCCAGCAGAGCCGAGCCGCCCGAGTCTCCGGCGACCCGCTGCCCGCCACAGCCCGCGTCCCGAGCCCCCGGCGACGCCGTCCCCGGCTCCCTCAGCCGCCAACGCCGCCCAACCCGCCACCGGCCGGCCATAACCCTGGCAGACACCAAACCCTAGCCCTAGCAGTGGACACGTGTCCAGGACACGATTCGGGCACGGCGAACCCCGTTTCAAGAAGCCCTGTTCAGGTACTCCTAATTTTCTCCTCGGATCTCCGATTTAGATTCTGTAAATTTCTACGCGAAGCCTGTATGACCCTCTCGGTGCCCGGATAAACCGCTCGGGACATCGCGTCCTGTGGTGATCGCACACCGCGATCCAAAAACAGGAAAAACCAGACCCTTTTTCACCCCGGAACTGAGTGCGCCCCGCCAAACGGGACGACTTGGTCGCGTGCGGTCTTCACAGATACGTGCGCGTCGTTGATACGGACGTGTGGGATTTCGCAAAAGCTGATTCGGGTGTGCGTGCACACCGGAATCAACGCGTATCCGCGGACATCGCCCCGTATCCGACTTTTCTGCAATTTACCCTAACTTCGTGCACACACGTCGGATCGAGACGAAACTTACACCATCGGACTCGTAGCGATACGCTGGTCCTGTGGGTCAAGTTTGGTTCGATTCTGAGAACGTTGACGAAATCACGTGTCGTGGGCCCCACAGGCCCCGCTCGACGGACGATTTCGTGATCGGCTCATCGGAATTCAAATCTGAAAGTTCCGTTGGGTTCGTATCAGCGTTCCTGACCTGTTGACACTAAGTTTGGTGAATTTGGAGACCATTGATCCTGACACGTTTTTCGGTGCAAAGCGGGCCCACCGGTGGACCCCGTTTTAGTCCGAAATTGCCGTTTTTGCCCTTGTCTCCAAATTAGACCCAAGGACAGGCAATCCTAGCTGTTTGACACCTTATGAGCATGATGGTACTATTTATTTCAGCTTTCGGAGACATCTCTGGAAATTTCCGAAACCAGGACCTAAGTGGAATCCAAACCTCAGGCAAGTGCACCTTGCCAAACTTGCAGTCATTATTTTCATATTTCCTGTAAAAATACTCTGCTGAATTTCTTGTGCAAATTCATATAAACTGATTTAAACTGCTTAACCTAGGGAACGTATGACGTACCCAGTGTCCGATCATAGTCGGATACCGACACCGTACGCGGTGTTGGGTTCGTCATTTAGAGATGGATTTACGATCCCCTTATTTTGTACTTGACCTATCAAGTACCCTACAACCCAGGACACTTGACACTATCATGGACAGAATCTTCCGGAGATATTCGTGGGGATTCTGAATAGGATACAGGACTTGACAGAGTTATTTATTTATAGACAGTATGACTTGTTGCATTAGTTATAATCCCGCTAACATGGACATGAGACGTTATGGTCATGGCTTGCGTGATTATATTGGGTGGGGAGAGACACACAGGCTACAGGCTGTTCTATATATATATCTACTATTATTGTGAGGTTGTAGACTCTCCAGCAGAGCTAGACCCTTTACGTGTTATTACTGCTACCGGCTCCCCGACACAGAGCTTGTAGCGGTCTCAGCCTGAGTACTAGTGTTGCTCTCATTTGCATATCACATAGATGGTTACTTAGCTTACCCTGCTGTTCATTTATTTATTGTACTGCTTATTCAGTTGGCTTGTTTTATCTTGTGCCTTGCTATGTCCACTGAGGACCTGGAATGGATTATGTCCCCAGGTTTAGCTGAGGAGCAGTATCCCGAGATATACGGGACCGGAGCTGAAGCTATTGCTGGAGCTGAACCAAACACTGAAGACGAGGTGACTGCCGAGGACTTCTCCTGAGTGCCTGTCCCAGTACTCTTTTATTTATTTCATGTTTATCTCTTTTGTTCCTGGCCTATAGAGCCAGTTTATTCAGACTTAAGTCGGATCGTTTCTCCGACTGACTTGCTGTGATGATGTTGATACTTATTTCCATTTGATTATGCAGTTTATTTCTTTATCTTTATGGATGAGATTAGTGTGGCTTGTTGTAGTAGACCTTTTTATAGCTTAAGTACGCCCTGATGGTTCCATTAAATTGGGTTATCCATCGGTGCGTGCTGCTGACCATTGTCACGCATCTCCAGTCCCTCGGCATTTTGGGACTGGGGCGTGACAAGTAGCCCTGCAACAATTTTTTTTTGCAATTGCTATATCACTAATAAAACTTCTAAATGCATCACGATTTATAAATTCTCTTCCAATGAATAAATTATTTAAACTATCAACATTATCATCAAGTACATCATCTATATTTTCGATTAAATCATCACTATTTTCATCGTCGGTATTACCATCATCTACTCTATGTTCTTCTTCGGTAAATGAAATAACTTGGTGAGAAGAACTTGGACCACTACTAATTCTTGGTGGTGGTGGTGGAGGAGTCACAAAAATATTAATATATGTTGATTGTATATTAACTTCAAGAATAAATTTCCATGCCTCCTCACTAACTAAATTTATGCAATTAGATAGATAAATATGTACCAATAAAAATTCACAGTCAATAGCAAAATTTTCAAATATTAGATTACGTAAATTATCAAACGAAATATTTTGATCAATTAAAAGAACTTCAACTAAACCTCCTTCATAAGCTAACCCATTTAGTACACCACCAAGTGAGCATAGTATTGTTATACTTCGATCCATGGCAACAAGAAAATGGGCTTCAAAGATTGTATATTGAACTGAGCTTCTCCTGTGTCGAAAGAAAGAAATTTCGTATGAAAAGAAATAAAAATTTTGATTGCAATGTTTGATATGCTGATATCAAATAAATACTACGTTTATATAGGTAACTTCGAACCGATCGTTAGACGAACGTTGGATATGAACGTTAAAAAAATAAGAGCCGTTGAAAGAGCCGTTGTAAAATAGCCGTTGTACATAAACCAACTACTAAACCAACCCATAGACCCAACCCAATTTCAAACCAAAATCAAAACCAAATCATTCCTCGATATTTGTCTTTCTTCTTTACTTTGTCTTTTTTTTTCATATAAAAAAAAACAAAACCATTAAAATAAATAAAAAAATTAGAGGACACAAATAAATACTAGTTAAAATAATTTATTTTCTTCTTTAGATGACACAAAATTAGAGGACACAAATAAATTAGAGGACACAAATAAAAAATTAGAGGACACAAATTTTTTTCTTCTTCTTTATTTACTTTTTTTTTATTTTCCGAAAATAATATTTCTAAATATTTCTTTCCAATTAATTTATTTTAATTTTATTTCGTTAAAATAAATTTACTTAAATCTAATTACAAAACTAAACTAAACTAAATAAATAAAACAAAAATATAACTAATTACAATAAACCAATGAAAAAACCAAACCAAAGAAAGTAAAAAAACCAAACCAAATCAAACCAAACAAAACAAAACAAAATAAAAACTAAGTGGGCCCCAGGGCCAATTTTCGCCAACAGAGTTGGCTGAAATTGCCCCCCCTCCCAATTTCAGCCAACTCCGTTGGCGGAAATTGGCCGTGGGGCCCACGTTTTTTTTTTTAAATTTTTTTTGGCTGCTTACGTGTACACCGGTTGTGTTTTCCGCCAACACTGTTGGCGGAGCCTGATTTTTTTCCAAATTTTTCAAACTTGTTTCGTTTAGATAAATTTAATATAAATTTATTTCGCTACAGTAAATTTTCTGACCTTTAAATGAAGGTTTTTTATTCATAGAAATTCACTTCTTATTGCTTTTCTATATAAAATGAATTAAGCATTTCATATTTGGTTAGGTTGTAAATCTGAAGTTCGAAAGTTTTAAATTTTTTATTCCTATATTTTTGTTCAAAATTTGTTTATTTTTTCACAAATAGTCTTTATTAATTTTACGATGCCACGGTTACTCAAATTCAATTGGTGTCATTAAAGATATTACTGTAGAAGAATTGTAATTAATGTAAGCAATCAATATTCCCAAAGGATAAAAAAAAAATAGAGTCTATTTTTGTTCACTCACAAAAATTAGGATATATGTTCACCACTCCACTTATGACTTGTCACATATCAAACTATGGATCAAAACTACTATGGATGTTCACAAAATCATTCCCAAAGTGATTTTAGATTGCATAAAAATGACATGTGGCAACTCGTAAGTGGAAGGATGAACATACATCATAGTTTTGGTGGACGAACAAAAATGGACTCAACAAAAATATTTTCAAGAGCGCCTTAAGTTTTACTGTGTCACAAATGTGTAAAATTGAAGTCCCATATTCCTTCATGTTCTCAATTTCAGAAATACCAAACATAGAATAAATAAATAAAAATTTATTCTCAAGTCTCAAAATTTGAGAATCCAGTATTCATATCCATTTAGTCCTTCAAATTACAACTAATCCCTAATATATTCTTACATGTAGTAAGTAGTAAACTTGATTAACTTACCGTATCTTTTGAAATTTAGAGGATAGAATAAACATGAGAGGAATTTTATTTTTTAATTTGAGTCCTCATATATATATATATATATATATATATATATATATATATAAACGAGATATGAGTTATAGTACTCATTTTTTTTTACATGAGTCGCGTACATATGGACCAATATGAATAGACTTCCACATCGTATGTGCACCCATATGCACTAGTATACTTTATTTCTATTGGTCCACATGTATGCTGTTCGTGTAGAAAAATGAACACTATGACTCATATCCCGTGTGTATATATATATATATATATATATATATATATATGGAACGGATTGGAAATTCTGTCCATGGTGCCCCGCGGGAATTTCGATCGAACGGGTCCACGCGGACACGCGCGTGGTTCCCCGATCCGACGGACGAGGGAAAAACCTACTTGATACTATATTCATTTAGTAAAAACAAGAACCAGAGGAATCTATGTGTAAGAAAATTATAAATTACATGAACATTCTTGAGCATGAGCTTGCTAAATAACTCACGAGGAAGGAATATAGTTGATTGGTGAAAGAGCATTGCAAGTAGAAGACATGAGAGGGGTTGCAGAATGAAAATGACAGGGCATGGGAGGTGAATACAGCAGGATGGATATGAGGAAAGGTCCGGTCCGGTCCGGTCCATCCAGCCTGTGTACAGTCAGAATAGCTGTCTGCCTACTTGCTCGGAAAAGCCATGCACTGAACCTGGGCACTCCCATTTCTTTCCTCCACACAAACACCACTGCTGTACTGTGCAAATTTACATCAGTAAAAGGCCACAGCACTAAAAAGTAACAGGGTTAATTAGAGTTTATATCCTAGTTTTTTTTTTTACTAAGCATAGAATTTAAGTCCTTACATATTCAATAGTAAAATTTGGTGTTGATTTTATTTTTCCGATTTTAACAAATAACACATAACGGAGAGGAGGGTATAAAAAAAAAAATTCAAATTTTCTAACTAGACTTGTTATGACTTAAATTCTAAATTGATATAAAATACAGAATATGAACATTAATTAGCCCAAAGTAATTAAAGTAATAATTGTAATAGAGTAAAAACAGTCACTTGTCGGTGATGTCAAATGTCTCGTGTAGTTATTTGGATCCACTGTTCCCCACCTACCCCGCAGTTTGATCCCGAGACCGTCCGCCTAGCCAGAGGTTATACCTCTTCTTACTGACCACAAGAGCCAATTGAGTTCGGTAAAGGTCTCGTGTATCTATAACTGATTATTAGTACCACATGTACAGAGCTTTGAGTTCTGTAACCCTCTAATGAATCAAACATTTGCAATTATATATTCATTGTCAATCCAAATAGAAATAATGCCTGTGATTGGAGTCGATCGTTCGGTTTATTCGATTTCAATCGAATCGAAATAGTGAAAAATAAAGTTCAAAAATCCAAAATCGAAACCAAACCGAATTATCAATTTGGTTTATTCGATTTTTTTTCGGCTGAACTATTTCTATTGATTAATGGGTTGGGCCCAAAGTTGAAATCATGGTTAGATTATATTAAAAATTATAATTTTTACATATATATGTTGTATTTCAAAATTGCGTCCAATGTTAAACTAGCTGTTAAATTAGCATAGTTGGACTTCAAAACATATACATAATTTTTTTTCTTCCAAAATATACATAATTTTAATAAAAAAAAAATGTATAAAACTGAAATTATTTACCTAATTATACAAGTCTTATTAGATTTTTTTTTTTTGACCGAACCGAATAAAAAAATTTAGTATCTTTTAAATCAAAACCGAACCGAAACATTTATTCAGTTTGCTTTTTGGTTCAAAACCGAATAATGCTTAACCCCTACTTGATATATTGGCAATTTCTTGTTGTCGATATCTTATGCAAAAATTTCGACATCTTATTCATTCTTGGCATTAGGCAGCCCCAATTCTCTTGACAAACACGTGAGTTTGCTTATGTTTAATTTATTTGGGCCTAGTTTGCCTGAATTCATCTGTTACCAATTTAGAGCATGGCCCAAATGTACCGCGTTTTCTTTGTCTGGCCTTCCGTTCCATACTTGGCCCAAATGTGTTGTAGTTTAGAAAATGGTAGGTGTGAGAGATTGGTAAAAGAAAGACGAAGATAATATTTGGTTGAGGGAAATAATATTTGGGTTACAAAGCACAAGAAGACGTCTTCCGAGTTTTATTTATCTATTTATCTATAATACTACATTATAAGAAAAGTGAGACTTCAGCGTCAAAGTTTTTATTCCAAAAACATTGTTATATATTTTTTTAATAATTAAAATTATTTATTAATTTAACATAGGCTGTTAGGTATTTATGTATAGAAAAAAAAAGTAGTTTGCTGTTCTCAAATAGTAAAATTCTAAGGAACTTTGTTCATCTCACTTATAAAAGACTATTATTTGGTATTTTTAAGTAATATGAACAGGTTATATACTGGTAGTTCAAAACTAGAATTTATGACCCGATTCAAAATGAATCGGTCTTAAATTCGGCTGAGACCCAGCACAGGATCATCTGGGCCTAGTCCGCTTTGAAGTGTGTGCTTGGTTAAGTCATGGACTTACTTTTTTTTATTTCTGGATGATTTGGGCCAGGTCTGCTTTGAGATGTGCTCTTGGTTAACTCCTGTGTTTTTTTTTTTTTGTTTAAAATTTGAGTTGCCTTCCACTTTATTTATCACAATTTAAGGTGCACCCCACAATTTTTATAATGTAAGAACCTTCCTCCCTCCCATTTTGACGGAAACCGTCTAGAACTGACGGTCAACTGCTTTGATACAAATTTTTTTGACCAAAATATTCTTTTCCCATTGCCTTCTTTCCCGTCCCCTCCCCTTCCCTCCCCGCAGGGGACATCCAACGTCCCCTCCCCGTCGCGATGACCCTCTCCCCGCCTCGCCACGCTGACCCTCCTCTCCGCTGCTTCTGCTCGCCGTCGTTGCTACAATTGTCGCTGTTGCCGGCGCCCTCTTTCACGGTTGTTGTCGGCGTCCTCTTTCCCTGTCGGTGTCGGAGAAGGGGAGGTTGTTGCCGGAGGCATAGGGGAGGGGGAGGAGAGAGAGGGAGGGAGGTTGCTGCTGGGGGCAGAGGGGAGGGGGGGGGGGGGGGGGGGGGTTGAGAAGGGGGGAGGGAGCGGAGTGAGCGGTGACGGCGGAGAGGGGGGAGGGAGACACGAGAAAGTAAGAATATTTTGATCAAATTTTTATAGTCAAAATAGTTAACCGTCAATTCTAGACAATTTTTGTCAAAACTGAAAAAATTATTACATTATAAAATTTGTATGAAATACATCTGAATTATGATAAATGAAATGGAAAGCAAGTCAAATTTATTTTTTCTCACGTCCGATGTTTTCCTTGGAATATCTTTTGCATTATGGTCAAACTATGGTTTCTGTATACACTATTCAAGAAATGTCACTAAACAGCTATAAAAAAAGGCCCGAGGCTGTGGGGCTCAAGTAGTTTAAATAGGATTTTTATTTAATAATATTTGCCACAAATATGTAAATAAAATAGGAGATAGTGTATGTTAATATATGTTAGGAAAAAACAAATTGTTTAGGTGAGATTTAAACCTTGAAAGGGCTGAATAAATTTCAATTCTTACACATTACTGACAACAAATCCTAAACTAACTTGATGTTATATATATTGTTAATTGAATGGGCCTGCAAACTTAGCTCAGATCCATTCTGGTCCGTCTCGAACCGAGTTCTAGACCGACTAGATTTGAGGTTTCAGATTTTAATCCGGTCCTCTTCTTTAGACCAAGCTGGACCAGCTCGACTCACATCCGATCAAAACCGGTCAATTTTGGGTCCGGTTCGACGCCAATTCACACCACTAGATTTAGGGGTGAGCATTATTCGGTTTTGGACCGAAAACCGAATCGTACCGAACCGAACCGAATAAGAGTTCAGATCGGTTTAAAAAAAAATCGGTTCGGTTTCGGTTTTGAAAATACTAAATTTTCTTATTCGATTTCAGTTTCCGTTTTGGGTTTCAGTTTCGGTCCAAAATCGAATAAAAAATTTTAGTTTATATATATATATATATATATATATATATATATATATATATATATATATAGGTAAACGGGATATGAGCCATAGTGCTCATACTCCAAAATGAGTCATGCACATGTGGACCAATAGCAATAGACTCCTACATCATATGTGCACCAATGTGCACTAGACTCTATTCCTATTGCTCCACATGTGCATGACTCATGTAAGAATAGACTCCTACATCGTGAACCATTCAAATCAATGGTTAAGATTAGCAGGCTAATTTGGTTCAAATCGAACCGAATAACCGAAAACCGAATAAGCAAAATCGAAATCGAACCGAAATGCTCCATAATCGAACCAAACCGAACCGAATTAAATTGGTTCAATTTTCGGTTTTTTCGATTTTTTGATTTATTTGCGCTTTTTTAATTAATACATATAGTAACTATATATATATATATATATATATATATATATATATATATATATATATATATATATATTCTCGTAAAGACAAATTTTATTCATGCTCCTTTGAAAGGCTACAACTCAGCCCCAAGGCTTACAACCAATTCAGCCCGAAGGTCTATGTATACATTCCCCCTAGCCCGAAGGCCCCACCATCCCAGCCCGAAGGCTCCACGACCGAAGACACGATGCCCAAAGGCTCCATCCGGTTTGAATGCCTCACGCAACCGTAGCCGCACCGCACCGCATCGCACCAGATCCACCAACACTGTACTTGCACCTGCATAGCATCCGTGCACCGTCCGGGCCGCACCGCTCCTTGCTCCTGTACTGCACCCAACCACCACTCCACCATTTAATTCCCCCCAAAGGAAAATTAATGGAGCCGAGGGGTCTTGATCTCATGATCTCCCCGTCCAGATACATTGGTCATAAACGTTAGACTAGACATCATTTGCAATATATATATATATATATATATATATATATATATATATATATATAGATTATTTTTATAATTTAATTTGATTATAGGTTTTTAGGTCAAAACAGTCAAACTAGGTCAACTCTAGGTCAAATAGTCAAACTATGGCATTTCTTAGTTTCTAGGTTGATTTTTTTTATCCATTCTAATGGTTTATGAAGTTATATTAGATTATATTAAGATTATAAAATCATATAAAAGATAAAAGCTTATCTATCACATGTAAATTAATCGACAAGGGTGATTACTATTTCATTCAATTTTAAAAATACTAAGAATCAAATAGGTTTAGAGTTAAGGAATGGTCCGATATCGATTCCGGTTCCGATACTTTGGATCTTGGTTAAATTATATAATATGATATCTAGTATCTAATATGATACTCTAACCAAAATAAAATATAGCACATATAACTCTAAAATTCTTAACTCTAAACCTATTTATATAAATAAATATAGGAGAATTATGGGACGTTAGAGGGGGGCGCTGAGAGTAGTACACCGAATGAGAGAAACGATCAGTGGGTAAAAGCTGTCGGGAGAGAAAAAGACGATAGCGTGTACGGTACCGGATCGTTGGTATCCCAGCCATCGGTTCTTTCCAGAGCTCTTCCGACGGCTACTCCAGCTCCATCAGTGCCTGGCTCCGGAGTTCCTTCTGGTGCGATGTCTCTGGAGCAGCTCAGGACGACTGTGCATGAGATACATGGGCTGGTCCGATAGTTGATAGACACGCGTGATGCTCAAGCACCTTCTCCTCCGATGGCTACTACGACTGCTCCACCAGCTACTCCGACGGCATCGATGGGTCCTCCAGCTCCTTTGACAGCTCCTGCCACTACTTGTAAACCACCAGATTTTGCAAGAAATTTAAATTGGGATTTTTCATAATTTTCTGGAATTTTCTGGAAATTTTCTGTAATTAAAATCAGGGTTCTTAATTATTGAATGATTTTTAATTGTTAATAAATAATATTAAAATATTATGGAAATAATATTTTTGGGTGTAAAATGGAAAACCGGACTTAGGGTAATTTTTCTGAATTTTATTGGGCCTCAGACCTATTTTTTAAATGCCTAAAAACTATTTAAGGTAATTAATTAATTAATTAATTAATTGTTATTATTATTATTATTATTATTATTATTATTATTTTTATCATTATTTTGTTTTGGGCCCGGACCGGCCCAGTGGGCCGAGCCCTTTAGCCCAGCCCAGCCGCTGCTAGCAGGTCGGGCGGGTCCGCCCAACCGGAACCCGCCGCCCGAGACCCGACCCGGACCCTCATCCCCTTCCCCACGCCTGTGCCGAGAAATCCGCCGCGTTCTCCGGCCACGTCGCCGGAGAACCGCCGCTCCACGACTCCACGAGTCCACGACCCCCTCGGCGCGCCTAACCCGGCCACCTAGCCTCGCCTGAGCCCTATATAATCCCCTCTCTTCTCCTTCCTCCTCCCTCTGTCACGCCCCAGTCCCAAAATGCCGAGGGACTGAGCACGTGAGCAATGGCCAGCAGCACGCACCGATGGACAACCCAATTTAATGGATCCATCAGGGCATGCTTAAGCTGTAGTCTAGCAGGACTAAGTACAAGTCTCAGGTATTACTAATCTCATCCACAGAATAACACAGATTAATTGCCAGAAATAGTGCAATGGAAATAAATATGCAATAACAAATAAGGTTGTCTCGGGAAACAAATCCGAGAAATATTCTGTTACATTTAAGGAAAAGACAGAAAATGAAATGCTGGAAATGAAAAAACTGTGTAGTAGAAGCCGGTGCTCAGGAAAAATCTTCGGCCACTACTTCGTCCTCTGTTCCTTGTTCTGCTCCAAGGAGTGCTCCGGTACCGTACACCTCTGGGTAGTTCTCTTCAGCTGTACCTGGGGACATAATCCGGATCCAGGTCCTCAGGGGACAGCAAGGTACAGAAAATACAAGCCAAAATAAACACAGTGCAGCGGATAATTAAACACGAGGGTAAGCTATGTAACCAGCTAAGTGATATGCAATATGAGAGCAGCACTAGAATTCAGGCTGAAGCCACTACAAGCTCTGTGTCGGGGAGCCGGTAGCGGCAATAACTATGAACTACACTATGTTATATACTATGTTTTATATATATATCAGCCTGTAGTCTGTGTGTCTCTTCCCACCCAATGTAATCCCATGTCTCATGTCCACGATGCCTCATGTCCATGTCACGCACGATTATAACTAATGCAGCAAGTCTGATAGCTATGAATCAAATGTCTAAGAATGTAAAGTCTATGCCATAACCATGCATCCTATACAGAATCACCTTGAATGTCTCAGGAAGACTCTGTCTCATGAAATAGTATCAAGTGTCCTGGGTTCTGGTGTACTTGATAGGACAAGTACTAGAATTATCGGGTCTCGTTAACCATGTCTATGTGACGTTACACAACCCCGCGTACGGAGTTGGCACCCGACTATGATCGGACACTAAGCACGTCACACGTTGCCTAGGTTAAGCAGTTAAAACATGTTTATAATTAATACCACAAGAAATCCATTAAAATACTATGTCAAGGATTACTGAGGTTTGGCAAGCTTTACATGTCCATTATTGCATAATTAATTCCAGAAATAATTGGCAAGCTGCAGGGTTTGGCAAGGTACACTTGCCTGTGGTTCCGGTTCCAGTTGCGATTCTGACTTCAGCTGAAATTGCAGGTGGTACTCCGATTGCTGAAACAAATATCACCATCAGATCCAAAAAATATCAATCAGCTAGAAACGCCTGTCCTTGGGTCCAATTTGGAGACAAGGGCAGAAACGGCAGTTTCGGGCCAAAACGGGGTCCACCGGTGGGCCCGCTTTGCACCGAAAAATACGTCCGGGTCAACGGTCTCCAAATTCACCAAACTTAGTGTCAACAGGTCAGGAACGATGATACGAACCCAACGGAACTTCCAGAATTGGATTCCGATGAGCCGATCACAAAATCGCCCGTCGAGCGGGGCCTGTGGGGTCCACGACACGCGATTTCGTCAACGTTCTCAGAATCGAACCAAACTTGACCCACAGGACCAGCGTATCGCTACGAGTCAGATGGCGCAAGTTTCGTCTCGATCCGACGTGTGTACACAAAGTTAGGGCGCGTTCCAGAAAGTACGGATACGGGGCGATGTCCGCGGATACGCGTTGATTTCGGTGTGCATGCACACCCGAATCAGCTTCCGCGGAATCCCACACGTCCGTATCGACGAGGCGCACGTATCTGTGAAGACCGTGCGCGACCAAGTCGTCCCGTTTGGCGGGGCGTACTCGGTTCCGGGATGAAACAGGGTCTGGTTTTTCCTGTTTTTGGATCGCGGTGTGCGATCACCACAGGACGCGATGCCCCGAACGGTTGGTCCGGACACCGAGAGGGTCATACAGGATTCGCAACGCAATTTGCGGAATCAAAAATGGAGCTACGAGAAAAAAGTTACACGCACCTGAAGGGGACCCAAAATCAGGGTCAGACCGTGTCCGACACGTGTCGGATTCGAAATTGAATTTAGGGTTAGGGTTAGGGTTCCGGTGCTCTGCGGCGGGGCTCCGGCGGCTGGGGCGGTCGGGTCTTCGCCGGACGCGGCTTGCGGAGGCGGCGGCGACCGAGGGGCGGCGGCGTCGAGCTCGGGCGGCTGCCGGAGCTGCTGTGCGGTGCGGGGCTGCTTGCTGCGGTGGCCGCTGCGGGGTGCGGTGGCCGTCGACGGTGGAGAGGAGTGGGTTGCTGACGGAGGAGGAGGGCTGGGCTGCGTCGGGGTGGTGCGGCGGCGACGGCGGCGAGTGGTGGAAGGGGTGGAGTCTGGCCGGAGAAGAGAATCGGGGAGGGGTTTTTAAAGGCGGGGCGAGGGGCTGGGGGCCGTGACAGGCGGAGGACGTGGGCGCGGGGAAGGCGGAGCTCGCGGGGGTCGTGGGGGCGTGCAGGGGCGGCCCGGGCGGAGACGTGGCCGGGACGCGCGGCGGAGCGGCCGGGTCGCGCGGGGGCTGGGGATCGTGGGGCGAGCGGGGGGAGCGGGTACGGGCGGCGGGTCGGGTTTGGTCGACCCGACCCGACCCGCTAGCCACGGGTGGGCCGAGATAAAGTTGGGCCGGGCTGGGGTTTGGGCCCAGTGGGCCGGGTTCATTTTAATAAAAACTAATAATAATAATAATAATAATTTTAATAATCAGTAAATAATTAATAATTAATTAATTAATTAAATAAATAGTTTTAGGCCTTTAAAAAAATAGGTCCGGGGTCCGATAAATTCCAGAAAAATTGTCCTAAGTCCAGTTTTTCATTTTACATCTAAAAATATTATTTTCATAATATTTTAATATCATTTATTATCATTTAAAAATTATTGAATAATTTAAACCCTATTTTTAATTTACAGAAAATCCCAGAAAATTTCAGAAAATTGTGAAAAATCCAGTTTTTAAAATTTTGAAAAATCAGGGGGTTTACACCCTCACTTTCCCAAATCCTTAACCCTAACTCCGGCGACGCCACCCTCCTCCGCCGCTCCTTTGCCTCGTGCCCGGCCGACGCCCCGCAGAGCTCCGCCCCTTCCTCCTCCTTCTTCTCCTTGCTCCACCACCTCACGACGACCCCGACGCCGTCTCCTCCAGCAGCAGCAGCAGCGTTGGCAGCCGCCTCCGCCGGACTCCGGCGCCGCCCCGCTCGCCAGCGCCTCCGCCTCGCCCCGGCGAGCCGTCCAGCCCCCTCCGGTGCTCCTCCGGCCGACCCCGCCGCATCCTCGCCGGAATCCCCTGAAACCCTAACCCTAAATCCCCAATTCTTCGTGTCGGCGTGTCGGACACGACACGAACACGAGAAAACCCGGTTTCTCGAGCCCTGTTCAGGTATCCATATCTTTCTCCTCGCTGCCCCGTTTTTAATTTTGTAAATTGCGTTGCGAAGCCTGTATGACCCTCTCGGTGTCCGGATAAACCGCTCGGGACATCGCGTCCTGTGGTGATCGCACACAGCGATCCAAAAACAGGAAAAATCAGACCCTGTTTCACCCAGGAACTGAGTACGCCCCGCCAAACGGGACAACTTGGTCGCGTGCGGTCTTCACAGATACGTGCGCGCCATCTATACGGACGTGTGAGATTTCGCGGAAGCTGATCGGGTGAGCGTGCACACCGAAATCAACGCGTATCCGCGGACATCGCCCCGTATCCGCCTTTTCTGCAATTTATCCTAACTTCGTGCACACACGTCGGATCGAAACGAAACTTGCGCCATCGGACTCGTAGCGATACGCTGGTCCTGTGGGTCAAGTTTGGTTCGATTCTGAGAACATTGACGAAATCGCGTGTCGTGGGCCCCATAGGTCCCGCTCGACGGGCGATTTTGTGATCGGCTCATCGGAATCCAATTCTGGAAGTTCCGTTGGGTTCGTATCAGCGTTCCTGACCTGTTGACACTAAGTTTGGTGAATTTGGAGACCTTTGACCCTGACACGTTTTTCGGTGCAAAGCGTGCCCACATGCGGACCCCGTTTTGACCCGAAACTGCCGTTTTTGCCCTTGTCTCCAAATTGGACTCAAGGACAGGCGTTTCTAGCTATTTGATATCTTCTGAGCATGATGGTAATGTTTATTTCAGCATCTGGACTCATTTCTAGAAACTTTCCCGAGATACAAACTATAATTGGATCCAAACAACAGGCAAGTACCTGCACTTCAAAGTTTAATCTTTATATTGTGATAATTAATTCCCTGCTCTACTAGTACCCTTGATGGTTGCACGTAGTATTAGAACACTGGATTTCATGTATTGAATACTGGTTTTTCATGTCTTGCTTTCGTGTCGGGTGGAAGAATACTAGAAGGCATGTAGTTTACCCTTTCCCCTGCCGTGTTAAATAGCTGTTGGTACACGACTGTCCATCAGCCGGATCTCGATTATCTTGTTTAATAGCCGCCTAGGACGGCCAGATTAGCCTTATAACCCCCTACATGCCAACTATGTATTCTAAATACACAAGTTCACACACATAGTTTCTTGTCTTGTTGCAGTTCCTGTTGTCTTGTTGTAGTTCCATTTTCCTGTCTCATTATATTTCCTGTTTACTCATATTCCTGATTTACAGCAATTAACCCTTAGTTATTGTTACTTCTTATTTATACATATTCTCAACATGATACTTAGTTAGTCTTTTTCCTACTTGTCATAAATATTAGTTTAATCTTTGTTGTGCATTGTGTACTTTGCTCCTTTCCTGACTGGATCCGTTGATTTAGGCGATAATGAGGACTTTGCCCCTACCTATTATGATCCCTATGAGGTAGCAGGTGATACATCTGAGGAGCCTGTTCCTACTCAGGAGACTACTTTTGAGGAGTAGTCAGCCAGTTAGCTAGTATTTTCTTTCAGCACAGTAATCGGATTTGTCCCCGATTTATCTTCTGGATTCTGTATTAAACCATGGATTTGTATATCACAATTTGTCTTATGAAATCTTATCACTTCTATTTCCCTGTCATTTTCCTTTTCTATTTACTTTGTTGTGGATGAGATAGATTCTAAATTTCCTGTGATTATGACCTAGACAGCGTACTACCGCCGACACTGCGGCGTAGGCTGGACGTACCCACGCACTCGTACCCGAATATCCGGGTGCGGGTCGTGACACTGCTCCATCTGCCGTTGCTCCCGATAATCTACATAATATCATCGCTATGGTTGTGGCGCAGTACATGGCTAGCCGTGAGCCGCCGCCACCTCCCCCTCCGCCTCCACCGTCTACTTGATAGTTTTTTGAGTTTGTGGTATTTTTTTGACTTGGTTGTATTTTTTTGACTTGATTGTATTTATTTGACTTTATGGAATTGTATAACACCGTCGTATTTTTGGACTTGAATTGTATAACACCGCCTCCGCCTCAACCGTTATATTTTTTGAGTTTGTGGTATGTTTGGATTACTCTACTTTATTAGTTTATTGTATATATAATATTTGGACATGTTTGTGTAGATTTTTATAGTTTGTGTGAAATTTACTTTTGTGAAATTTATTTGTATAAAAATTGGTGAATCTATAACAAGTATATGCTCAGCAGAAATTAATTTCTGGAAAAAATATTACCTTTAGCGACGGACTAGCGACATAATAGCGACGAAAAATATAAAAAATCTCAAGTCAGCGACAGATTTTCGATGGACAATCTCAGGTCAGCGACTACCTAGCGACGGATAATTTCGTCGCTAAAACGTCTGAGACACACAAATGTGCCAAACATGTATCAGGGTCCGTCGCTAAAATCAGTGACGGGTTCCGTCACTGGGAGTGATGACTTAGCGACGGATTAGTGACGAACTATGTGAGTCCAGAATGTGCAAAACCTTCTGAAAATTTTAACAATTTTTGGGCTCACATAATCTGTAAACCCCCTCGACCAGATTTCAGTATTTTTAGGATTATTTTAACAATTTAGGATTTATTGCAATTTATTAATTTATTTTGCTTACATATCCTGTTGACTTGTGCACCTGTCCATCTCCTAATTATTTGGAGCTTTACCTTGACTGTTATCCCCGAACGAAGTTCACGTACCTCTCCTAGACATGCCAGTCTACTATCCTGCACTTTGTGCAACTCCCAGATACTTAGTTTTGAGCCTCGTATGAGACGCACAAATCTCGTTACAAAAGTCCGTATTTATTACCTATTTTATTTCCTGCTCTTTACCCATCTCTGTACTCCTAGAGATTTGAGGCCTAACATCCACCTGTTTTGTCCAGACAAAAATACGTTAATTTTCTACACTGAGTATACTACATTTAGTGTATTGACACCGTAGAAAAATTATGACCCTACCTGCCCCTAAATAATTAGAGAACACCGTGCGCAATATTTATTAGTTAATTAAATATGATGGCCCGTATCACCCTAAAACCAGGCCCAGTCCCTGCCCAGACTCACCCCCACCCCCTCGGGACCCTTGCACAGCTTTTCCCTTCAATTCTGTGAATTTTAGTATTTTCAGGAATCGGGTGTTTTTCCCAGACAATTTCGTAATTGCACAATTTCCCAAAATAGGACCTCTGTACAATTTACGAAATTACAGGGACTTTTCTGTAAATTACCCTGTGAGGTGTCACCCCCTGATTGGCCGGTGAACGTGCACCGTCCATTCCAAAAGGAGTCCAGATTCGATGTATTTACATTAAGTAAATATCTTAAATGTAAATTACAAATTAACCCCTATTGATTTTTCTATAAAATAAAATAAAAAGAAAAATTCAAAACAAAATAACCCAAACCCTAAATCTACCCAGGCCGCAGCCACCCCCCCCGCCGGCGGCGAGCCCTCGCCGGAGCCGACCCCCTCCCTCCGGCGAGCCTTTTCCCCCTCGCGGCGAGCCATCCTCCCCGCCGCCGCCGAGCTCCAGCCGACCCCTCGACCCACTCCTGCTCCACTTCCCCCTTCCCCGACCCCACCCTGTCGGCTGCCACCACCACCCCCATCACCGCCACCACCTCCTTCTCTTCCTCCCTCAGCCCCCTTCTCCCCCGTCCGCCCTTTTCCCTCCACCGCCACCCCATCTCAGCCCCGACCCTCTCTCCACTCCTCTTCCTTCCTCCTCCTTTTCCCTTCTCCGGCCTCCGCCGGTGGACAGCCTCGACCCGACTACTGACCCTGAACGCCGGTCGACTCCCCTCCGACACAACGCCGAGCAGACCCACCGCTGGCCCTCGCCCCGACTCGCTGGACCCATCCGCCTCTGCAAACCGCCGAGTCTTCCATCAACCACAGTGACTCGCCGGATCCCCTCGACTCATCCCTGACGGCCTGTGTTGAGTTTCCCCCGACTGCCCGGCCGACTTCCTCCTCTCCTCTCGCTGTCCTTCTTCGACGAAGCCCTGACCCGGACACAGCAGGATCCAACGCGGACACAGGAGCTCTCGACAGGACACGAAGCAGACACGGACACGAGAAAAATGCAGTTTCTGGAGCCCTGTTCAGGTATTGTTTTCTCTCACCTCGTAACTCTATTTTCAATTCCGTCAGTTATGACACATAGGCTATGTAACCCTCTCGGTGCCCGTGCAACCCGCTCGGTGCATCGCGTCCTGTGGCGATCGCGGCATACGATCCAAAAACAGGAAAAACAACGACCCGATTCACCCCGGAACTGAGTACGCCCCGCCAAACGGGACGACTTGGTCGTACGTGGTCTTTACCAAAATGTGCGCGCCGTTGATACGGACGTGCGGGATTTCGCAGAAGTTGATTTGGATGTGCGTGCACACCGGAATCAACGCGTATCCGTCGACACCGCCCCGTATCCGTCAGTTCTGGAATACGCTGCAACTTTGTGTACACACGTCGGATCGAGACGAAACTTGCACCATCGGACTCGTAGCAATACGCTGGTCCTGTGATCCAAGTTTGGTTCGATTCTGAGAACGTTGGCAAAATCCCGTATCGTGGGCCCCATAGGCTCCACTTGACGGGCAATTTTGTGACCGGCTCATCGAAATCCAATTCTGGAAGTTCCGTTGGGTTTGTATCATCGTTCCTGACTTATTGACACTAAGTTCGACAAATTTGGAGACTTTTGACCCTGGCACATTTTTCGGTGCAAAGCGGCCCACATGTGGACCCCGCTTTGACCAGAAACTGTTATTTTTGTCCCTGTGTCCAAATTGGACTTAAGGACAGGTATTTCTAGCTATTTGATATTTTTTGAGACTGTCAGTGATGTTTATTTCAGTATCCGGAGACATTTATTCTGAGGCCATAGTTCTGACTTTTGGCACTTGACATCTGGACATTATATTTACAGCTCTCTTGCCAGACAAGTATACCTTGCCTTGTTGTACTGTTTAAATTCAGTTATTGTTAGTTACATATTTATTTATTTTTAATAAATATAAATGTGCGCGTCCGAGAAAACTCGGGTGCAGTCAACGATGGCGTTGACGTTAGGACTTGTGTCTGACCTAGTGTCTAGTAGACCCACCTAAAGTTGTGAAGTTATTGATATAACTTCCCAGGCCTTGACACGTATCATTACACGTCACAGAGTGAGTACATGTAGGGACGCGTACCTCATGCGCGACTGGCCATCAGTGTGAGCAACACGTGTAGCGGTATTTAGCTCAGTTGTTTGTTTCATAGAGACTTGCATCATAGTATGAGATGTCCACGTCGTTTTCACGATTTATACATCTACATTGGGCGGGAAAGATTACTAGTAGGCGTATGGGACACCCCCTCCATGATGTTTTATCCTTCGTACCATGCTCCTCGGAGATGGTCGATTGCAGAGCTACCCGTGTGTCCGGGGGCATATGACACATATACTAGCCGGTCATGACGATTGGTGAATTACGTCAGCATATGTCAAGCCTACACATTTCCATGCGTACTATCAGGTCTTTAAATTGCATTCACTTAGATGGTTAGCACACCCCCTTATTTATTCAGTATTTACATTATGGCATGTTATTTTTATGTATCTTGCTATGTCCCTCTAAGGACCTGGTCCCCTGCCAGGTGTATATGTTCTTGAGTATTCGCAGGAGCACAGAGCCGGACATGTTACGTATATTCCGAGAAGGTCTTCTATTCGAGCCTCGTGATTGTCAGATGTTGTTCTTATATGGTGTGTATCTGGTTCCTTTTTATATTCTATTTCGGCAGTAGATTTGTTTCCATCTGACTGTCATTCTTAGATATCTGTATTGAGATCTAGTTACATGGTTATTGGTTATTCATATATTTTATGTGATTTCTGTGGATGAGATTTAGATATTACACTGTGACTTGTAATTCTGTTTTACCACTTATGAATTATTGTTCATTATACAGCGTACGCACGTATATATGGTTTCCATATATTGGAGTTGCCATATATACGGGCCAGCTGGCATGGTTACGTGACCTAGTCCTACGTATTTTGGGACTGGGGCGTGACATAATCCGTCACTATTATGTCGGTAACTAGTCAGGAAGTTTAGCGACAAAAATTATACGTCACTAATACGTCGCTGGAATTATGTCGCTCATTCCGTCGCTAAGCCGTCGCTTGAGGGACGGATTAGCGACGAAAAATCCGTAGCGACGTTAATATTTCTGACGGAAGAATTCCGTTGCTAATCCGTCATTATTTGAAAATAGCGACAGAAATTATATTTTAGCGACAAATAATTTTATCGCTAAAACAATATATTTTTGTAGTGAATGTGAGCTTATTGCTTCCAACATAGTGGTGATATATACAAATATACTCTTTGCTATCATCGTTCATGGTTTTAACATGAAACCCGTTCATTCGAATATCTCTAAAGCTGAGTATATTTCTATTAGATCTACTAGAGAATAATGTATTTAGAATAACTGAGTGTGTTCCACTTGGCAACACAACATTGGCCTTACCATATGTCACGACCCGCACCCGAAAATCGGGCATGAGCCGTGGGTACGTCCAGCCTACGCCGCAGAATCGGCGGTAGAACGCTGTAAAGGTCCGTTCTAGGTCAACCAACTATCTAGATAACTCACAGAAAAATCCGGCATGACCTCTCCAAAAGGAGGGCAAAACCATGCAATATATATGTGAATAAAATCCTCTCCAACAGGAGGGCAACCACGCAATATATATATATGACAATAATCTCAATCACAAAACTAGAGGAAGAATATAAGCACGATATGATATAAACAAAGAAAACCAGAACCAAGAGAGCAAGACAATCCAAAATAATACAGTCCAAGTCTAAAAGCTACAACATCTCACAGAAGCACAAAAGAATAAGTACAGTCATCCAAAATACAACCCACTGGAAATAACCCAGGAAACCCACCTAGCTAACTAGGGTGCTATCGGCGTCTCCTCGGCGCACTCCTCCTCGATCACGGGGTCACAACAGTCGTCAACACCAGGCCCGTAGAACGTAGGGCAATAGTCCTCAGGATCCTCTGGAAAAAATATGCCCAGTCAGGACTGGAGCGAAGTACATAACTCTGAAAGCAACTCCAAATACATGGTAAGGTGTATATGACGAGCAATAGAAAAGTAATCAAGATGCACAGGAAATAAATATATGCTGGAGCACAAGAAGTAGCTGCAATATAAACTGGAGAACAATACAAGTAGTGGAAAAGTAACTGCAGGTGAGAAACATGAATACTAGCTAAGTGCCTTGAGCACAAGTTCGTTATATGATCGGCTTAGGTTGCACATGAAAGTCACTACGATAACTCCGTTATGCGTGAGTTGCATAACCGACATACACATGAATACTGTTTGGCTTTGATCATATAACCAACTCACTACTCCCCTCCCCCACTAATACCATTGGATCCAACCACAACACGCTACGTACATGATAGTAGCTCGCGCACACGAAGGCGAGAGCACAAGAAGCACATGATAGCACATGATAATCAATACCCGAAGCACATGATGAAATACACGTGATAGAGTACCCGCTGAACACGGTAAGGGGGATAGCACCTCATGACGGGATCCACTAGTACCAGCTCGTGTAATAATGTGTCAGAATCAAGTATTACAGTTCTAGAACAGGTGATATAAACGCTATCATGAAATGAAAACTATCAGAGGTAGGTACTCGCCTGATGTCCTGAGCAACTGATGAGGATCGAGGTCCGGACCGGTGTCGCAAGGACCTAATACGAAAAGCAAGGATTAAACAGGGTTCTAAGCATTAAAACTGATATAAAATAATTAAAAATAGGCTTCTAGGGCTATTCTAGGTCGAACGGGTCAAACCGGTAAAAATCGGGTCAAAAAGTCAACCCGGGGTCCAAAAGGTCAACTCTAGGTCAAAACTAGGTCAAACGTTGACTTTTACGGTCAACGGGGAAAATTATGGTCAAAGTTAGGTCAAACTAGGGTGCCCCTGAAATTTTAGGTCAAACCGAGCTCATAAAGCTACTAAACTCACAAACTCGCCTAATCGAGATACCGGGATACCCTCGGTATCCGATACCTCGCCCTAGGCCACGCACCCCGCCTAAACCCGCTAAAACCTATGCTAGCACGCGTAATTATATATATATAAACATATAAAAATCACTCCCAAGCATTTCCTAGGCTAATGCTCAAATATCCCGCTCGAAACTCAATACCTTGAATATCTCAAGGTATCGAGATACCTCGGTATCTCAAGGTATTGAAGTTTCGCCCTAAGGCCCTCTAACTAGCTATCTAGGTATTAATCATGCACCTAGTTATTAATCTAGGCTAGGTAATATATATATCTACCATATTTATATATATCTAAGTAGGTATATACCTATGTATATAGATATCCACACACATTTACCCGATTACCCATTATCTTACCTATACACCTATATATGTATATAACTTAGGCATATAGATATTTATATCTCTTAGATAGGTATATCTAAGAATCTAGTTATCTACCTATCTAGTATCTATCTATCTATCGAAATACCTAGCTATCTATCTATCAATATCTATCTATCTATCTATCTAATTATCTATAACTTATCTTACCTATTTATCCAACTACCTATCTATCTCTCTAATCTAGCTAGCTATCCATCCCTCGCTACTCGCCTCGCCAACGCGCTGCTGCTGCTCCCTGGCATTGCTGCTGCTGCTGCTGTGCTTCGCATTGCTGCTGCTACTGCTCTCAAAGCTGCTGCTGCAGCTGATGATGCTGCTGTGCTGCTGCTGCCCCTTGTTGCTGCTGCTGTGGGGGCAGCAGCTGCTGCTGCTGTTGCACAGTGGTGGCTGCCTCCCCCCCCCATCTCACATACACACACACACACATCCATATATATACATATATATATATCACTATCTATATATATATATATACATACATATATATCTATATATCTATAACTAGATATCTATATATATATACACTCATCTACACACTCTAACACACACATTAACACACTCACACACTAATACACACACACTCACAACACTAACAACACACACACACATAAATATATATACATAGCTACATATATATATACACTTAATATATATATATCTACACACACTCTCAACTATATATATATATATCTACACATACTCTCAACTATATATATACATACACCTATATATATATATATATACACATATACACACACAAGCACACTTACACATATACATATATATATATATATATACACATAGACATATACATATACAAGTACATAAATATAAATACACACACATACATATATAAATATATATACATAAACACACATACATATATATAAATATATATATATATAGACACATATCAAAACAAACACAACCACGCACACAACACTCAAACCACACGCCCTACTCACGCCCAACGACCCCGACACTCACCAATACCCTAAAATATATATATATAGCCCGAAAACTCTAGCACACACTCTCCGATACTAACCCAACGCGCGCACAAAGCCGAAACGAGGAAACCAAGTCGAAATGGCCGTTCGGTCATTTCGACGAACACGGGATGCGCGGCTCGGAAAACCTCCTGAAACGCACACCAAACGAACTCAGAATCGGCCCAAAATTTACCCACGTGCTCTACACGATGTCTAGATCCTAGAAAATGTGGTCCCGCGTCGATTCTAGGTCCGTGGCGGAAACGCACACGCACTTAGAATCGGCGACGACGAAAAGCCCCAATTTTGCCCGAAACGCCCGTTTCTCCGCGACACGGCTTCCCGTGTCCGAACGGAGACACGCACTCACCCTCTAGACACCCGACAATGTCTACCTAGGTCCATCTAACCTAGGGCATCATCCAAAATTGGGCCAAATTCGGATTCCACCCGAATTCGACACAAAACCTAATGTCAAAGTCTCTAAACTCACCCAAACTAGTTCCAACTTCCTCCTACGGGTAGGGTTAGGGTCTAGGAGGGTTCTACAACACTAATTACACTACACAAAAATAATTAGGAAGGGGAAAGTTAGGTTTTACCTCTTGGGAGTTGGAATCCCAAGGCCAAAGTCTCAAATTCCCTCCAAATCAACTCCCTCAAGCTCCAAGCTTCCAAATCTATCTCCCACACTAGATCTAGGCCCCTCACACCTAGGTTAGAGAAAATGTAAGGTTAAGGTTAGCTTAAGAAAGAAGGAATGAAAGAAGAAAGAAGAAAAATGGAAGAGGGAACTCACCTTGGAGAAGAAGGAAGAAGGAAGAAGAAGTGGAGAAGAAGAAGAAGTGAAGAATATGAAGAGGGGGGCTGTGCTTGCTGTGATCGGGTGGGGGCTGCTGTGTTCTCACAGAAATGGGTAGGTAGGGGCCGGCCATGGGTAATAAAGGGGGTTCCACTAAGTCCAAATGACCAAAATGCCCTCCCGTAACTCGGTTTTGGGTTTCGGGTCTCCAAATGCACTCAAACTAGTTCCAAATCTCTCCAACTAACCTCCTAAAAATAAAATAATAAATCTAAGCCCCAAAATAATTCTCACAAGGGTGTGTAATGACCCGTTCATCCCGTTCCCCCTGCTCGGGGAGCGCGGCCAAGGAATACTTACGACCGTCCGAACGGGACAGATTGAATCAAGATCCTTTCCTCGTTATGGATTGGTTTCTTCGGAATCAGGTCCCATAGTCAATGGATCGTGCCTCAAGGAAGGACTCGGCGGCAGAGTAAAGAGAGGCCTTTCCGTTGTGTTGGTTTTTCCTTGCCCGTTTTCGATTGCCGCTTAGTTGCGTACTTGTTGGTTTTAGGACTTGCGTTTTCTTGAACGGTTTCAATGGATTTCATTGTTTTCGTTCTTAGGATTTCGCAATTCGTATCGAGCCTTGGAGACCGAAACAGGAGGTATTGATCATCCGTTGGTGCGTGCAGGTGATCGTGTAGACGACGCGCGAGCGGAGTCTTAGGGATCTCTGCTTCTTCTTCCTATATAAACCGACTGTGTGAGTGGCTCTATTTCGATAAGCACCTTCTTTCCAAGGGCTCCGTTCATAATAAAATTGACTCAGATGTGCATTCAATCAAACGATACCACTTAAGTAATAAGTTGGATAACAAGATAAGATAAGAAGTAGGCTTGGAACACCCATCGCTTGTCATATAAAACCTTGCATAAATTCATTGATGCATGCATGGTAGTTGGATGTTTAATGGGTTGGTATTATTGATAGTTCAAAGTACTTTTCAATAAGCTCAAAGTGTTCTTCTATAAACTGCTGCATGTTATTTCATATAACTGTTGGTTGATTGTGATAGTACAGTAAAGCAGTTTCGTAAATGATGTTCTTTAACATTGGCTAGGAAGTAAATCTATGAGGTAGAGTCATAGATATGGTCATGGGAATTCTTGTGCACAGGGGATCCAGGTTCCTGCGGACGGTTACCGGGGCACCGGACCGTTCCGACCCGGGCGGAATCTACTTTTTTAGTACTGGGAGCGGGGAATTGTAGCGGGGCTAGCTACCCGCGCTGCAAGCGTCGCCGCCAGCTCAGACTAAACCCATGATGGCTGGTAGAACAACAACAAAGAAAGAATTTGTGTATATTTAAACTGTGCAGACTAACTATGTCTTCGTGACAGGGAAGGCCATGGTAAGTTGTACAGGTGGTTCAGACGGGACAGGTAAAGTCACCGAACGGTGGCACGTGAAGTTATGTTATTTTGTTCTTGCATACCTGCTAAATGAAATCTGAACTAGGCAAGAATAGAAACCCACCTAAGAACACAAGTGTTGCATGTTCATTTAAACTCATCTAAAGAGCTTGGTAAAGTTGAGCAGCTAGCCTTCACCAGTACTTTCGAAGTACTGACCCTCGTTGTAGCAGGTCCCCCGGCGCAAGGCAACGCGGCGAGGAGCTGAAGCTCTCTCTCTCCGGACCCTTCGGGATTCTTAGCGGGTCGGGGCCAAGACCTTGGAGGCTCAAGCTGGAAGCCTTCCTCCCTCTCTCCGTGGCGGAAATGACGCTAAAGCGATGGTGCTTCCCCGCACAACAAGAAGTTTTGGGTTTTGAAACTATGTAAAGGGACATAATGTATGGATCGGCTATCTCATTTTGCGTCCAAGTTTGTAAGCCCGTGGGGCATTTTATACTTTTGAGTCAAGCAATGTAACCGGATGTTCATTATAAATAAAAGAGAAACTTTTCTATGCCTCAATCTTGTGTCATCTTATTTGTCTACTCTGTTGCATTGATCTAAAGAATATCCTTATGCCTAAGGCCTGGTGCATGCGCGCCCTACGCGTGCACGGCATCACGCCCGGGGGACGATTATCGGATAGGCGAAATCGGGGCGTGACATATTGGTATCAGAGCATGCTTCAGATCCTTTGATCTCTCAAAAGAAAGTTTCTAAAGAGGACTTTGTTCCTTCCGAGTAGACCCTTGAATTCGCTTGGCCAAAATGAGATGCGTTCCATACAATAAGTCTGAATATTTTTGAAAAGTGCGTGGGAATTATACGATTGCTTGGACGGGATTATGATCTGAGGGCTTTTGCCCCAACTCATAGAGGATGTTGTGAGAAGAGACTCGTGTTATAATCGACAAGTTATATGTCGATATGAAAACACCAAGCGAGTAGAGTGCGAGACGGTATATCGTTCAGACAGTAGTCGATGCACATAGCCTTTTGGCCAAATTGTGTTAAGTATCGTGCACCAAGACCCTTGGTGCTAGTGAGTTGCAGCGAGATTTGGGTATCGTTGGGACGAGAATGAAGTTGACTTGAAGGGAAATCGATAGAGACGCTATCGGATTACCGCTAAGACGAGTAATGGAAATCGTGTAGGAATTTCCGAAAATAAGTTGGACGGTTATTCATAACGATAAGTTATGATTTGAAGCATAGTCTGTAAAGAGGACTATGAATACAGGTGTGTACGAGTCTAAGATCGCTAAGGCGATAAATAGGGACTGTGTTGGAGTCATAGCAACGGTTTGGGCTAGAGGATCGATTCCCGCTCTGAGGAACGAATTGAGCATACAAGTTAAGGATGCGAACGCGAATCAGGAGTTATTAGGACGACTCAATTCCTGAGTAGTGTATGCGATAAGTTCCCTGTTCGATTATGCAACTTGTGGATATAATGAGTTGTAAGGATTCAGGGAGGATAACTCGAACCCTGAGTGGTGTATTTGTTGGCTTAGTAATGCTTGAACGAAGTCGTGGATTCGGAGAGTTAAGCGAGTCTAGCGACAAGCGACGAGATTGGGTAAAGCCTTAGTATAAATAAACAGTGCCTAGCAAGTAAACGAACTCGGAGAAAGCAGGCAATGTTTAGTTTGAACGAGTTGCAATGAGTTGAATAAGGGATAAGGCTTACGTCGAATAGAAGTTCAGGGTAATTGGAATCGATATCATGATCGGAAAAGACTTAAAGGATTGTACGAACGAGTTTGAGTTGAAACAAGCGAATTACAAACTTGAGTCGAGATTGAATAATCTGAGATGCAATCGAAGTAAGTACAATTAGAAATAATGGAGTAAACGAATGATAGCGTGCATGGAAAATTTGGATTGAGTAGGATATCGCTCGATAAAATTCGGTTTGAGTACAAATGCGGTGATTCCATATTTTGGGGGATTTTAGTCTATAACAATGGTTGGAAGATAGCTCGGATTGATGCAAGTTGAAAGAATTAAGATTCTGGTGGATTGAGTTAAGCGGTAATAGATTTGGCTTGGAGTTTGGAAGAACGATCTTGAAATCAAGTTCGGGAAGATAATATTCAAAATCTGTCCCAGCGAGAACGATTATCCTGCGAGAGCGTCGGCGTGGTGATTTCACGTACGGCAGGGATAAGCAAACTCAAGAGAACAGGTTCGGTGATTATTCTAAAAACAAACTCGATGAATGGAAAGTATCAATGGGATAGACTTGGGTTTGGAAATTGATCTTAGTTGTTTGAGGAATACTAAGAGTAGACTAAGGGAATGAGTCTAAGGATTCTTCTTGAGGAGTTAGTCTAGAAACATAAAGTAAGAGATGTTGGACATTTTCATGAACGGATATGTAGATCGTGCTGGACGACTTAGAGTTCATGATATACATCGATGGTTTATAATGGAATTGTGGCTTGATGATACAGGCGTAGAAAATGATGGATTGGTGAATTCTATTAAACGAGATGAAAGAGATAGAGTATGTGAATCAATGAGTTGAACCTGCAACGTGGGCGTATCGTGGGTTTCGGTTGAACGAGCGTGTTGGTGTGATAGGATGATCTGTGCTCGATGTTTAGAAATCTGAGTGAAACGAGCTTGGGTAGAATACCCGTATAAAGGAACAATGGTTTGACCTTAGGGTGTTTGGGGCGAGCGTTGTGCAACACGGTTGCACGATGAGTCGCAAAACTTGAGTTGTACCTATGACTGTGTGTGCTGGCCTAGTGACTAGGCAGACGACCCTATGCCTTGAGTTAAACTGGAGTGGCTGACTTCAGAGTATCGTTCGGGAAGAATGATAGAACTCGGGCAACAAGACCTAGAGTTAGAATTTGGAATTGGGAATGTACACGAGCAACGTTCGCGTTGAAACGAACGTAAGGCGAGATAGGACTCGGGTGATAATTGATTTGGTTGGATAGGTTATGCGACGGTAAAGGATAAGACGATAGCTGGATCGAACAAGAGTTCGGTCAGGACGATCTGCGTTTCAAAAGATTTTCACGAGTAGCTTGTCAGACTTAGCTGTCACTGAGCTTGGTTGAAATACACATATTTGGGGGACGCCTTGAATATGGGTACGATCCAGACTTAGCGATATGCATAACTCGGATGCAGCTGCAAAGGAAAATGTTCAGATTCGCATGGATGAGTATGGCAACTGAAATGATTTAGCCTCAACCTAAATTTTCATAAAGGAAAGATTGTATCATTCCTCGTGCTACCGGGATAGTTCTGCGCTAAGGCGCAGTACGAGACTGAGTTTGGGGATGCAATAATTGAACTAATAGATCATTCGGATAAAATAATTTAGCACTCGGGCGAACGGAACGAGTAAAAACGAATAGAAAGCTAAGTTCGATTGAGCCAAAAGTGCGAAGGACTTGAGCGTACCCCAGGTAGGCAATTTAGCTCTGCGCTAAGGCGCAATATAGACTGAGTCAGAAAACGTTGGTGATTGGGTGCAAATTTATTTTGTGAGATTGGACGGTGACTCAGAGAAACTTGATGCAAAAACAAGATTGGAAGATTGTCGAGATTCGAGCTTTTGGGTTAGGCGCAACGACGGGTCTCGATAGGCAACGTCAAGTAATAAGCTCAATTACGTTGGGTTCCTATGGTGATAACCTAACTCGTAAGTGCCCGTTGAGTTATAGAATACCATGTGCTTGGGTAATATAGCCCTGCGCTAGGTGCAGTAGATTTTGAGACGGAAGTGCAACGATCGAGTTGAGTATAACTCGATAGCATTGAACGATAGAGTCGTTCGATGAGAACTGGCCAACATTGGCGTAACGCATGGTGAGAAAATAGAGGATTGTATTATTGAGATAGTCCTTGAAGGATAAGACGAGATGTATAGGGAAGTTTAGAAGTTAAGCGATAGCACGAGTTGCGCTCAGGAAGTCTCGAGGACGGAACGTGTTCAGAGTGGTATATGGGGTAACAACCCGCTCCGCTCAACCCGGAGGGCCGATTCAAACGGCACAAGTGTAGCTATTCAATCGCCTTGCTCAGCGAGATGGCTCGTTCGATGCAAAGGCTTTCATGCTGGGATCTTCAATGGTGTCGGACTTAGGCTATAAGAAGCGCGTCTAGGAGTCTAGCTCGACCGATGCGAAACATCGCTAAGGTGAGAGACCCCGGTGAACCTGTCTCTACTTAGCTGCACACTAAGAAGACGAATGTTACGTGCTAGTTTACAGGCGATAACCTTTGTATGCTAATAAAAGAGATGAACGCACATAGCAAAAAAGGGGATAACCCCGCTTTATTATCGTATAGAACATGGAAATCTTACTTCCTAGATGCGAAGTCGACTTGGGTTAGTTGAATCTGCAAGCGGACTTGTCGTACGCGGCGGAGCCAGTCTAAATTTTTTGAATCGTAAAAAGAAGCCGTTGCGGAACCGAACGTCTCGCTAGTGCGCGTACTGTGGCAAAACCACTTGGTCGAATGGTCGACCTGGGAACTTGAATCTGATATGAGGGGAGAATTTCCCTCATTATTCCTTAGTGGTAGGCTCTATTCTTAAGTTTTGGGACGAAACTTCCTATTAGATGGTTATGATGTAACGACCCGTTCATCCCGTTCCCCCTGCTCGGGGAGCGCGGCCAAGGAATACTTACGACCGTCCGAACGGGACAGATTGAATCAAGATCCTTTCCTCGTTATGGATTGGTTTCTTCGGAATCAGGTCCCATAGTCAATGGATCGTGCCTCAAGGAAGGACTCGGCGGCAGAGTAAAGAGAGGCCTTTCCGTTGTGTTGGTTTTTCCTTGCCCGTTTTCGATTGCCGCTTAGTTGCGTACTTGTTGGTTTTAGGACTTGCGTTTTCTTGAACGGTTTCAATGGATTTCATTGTTTTCGTTCTTAGGATTTCGCAATTCGTATCGAGCCTTGGAGACCGAAACAGGAGGTATTGATCATCCGTTGGTGCGTGCAGGTGATCGTGTAGACGACGCGCGAGCGGAGTCTTAGGGATCTCTGCTTCTTCTTCCTATACAAACCGACTGTGTGAGTGGCTCTATTTCGATAAGCACCTTCTTTCCAAGGGCTCCGTTCATAATAAAATTGACTCAGATGTGCATTCAATCAAACGATACCACTTAAGTAATAAGTTGGATAACAAGATAAGATAAGAAGTAGGCTTGGAACACCCATCGCTTGTCATATAAAACCTTGCATAAATTCATTGATGCATGCATGGTAGTTGGATGTTTAATGGGTTGGTATTATTGATAGTTCAAAGTACTTTTCAATAAGCTCAAAGTGTTCTTCTATAAACTGCTGCATGTTATTTCATATAACTGTTGGTTGATTGTGATAGTACAGTAAAGCAGTTTCGTAAATGATGTTCTTTAACATTGGCTAGGAAGTAAATCTATGAGGTAGAGTCATAGATATGGTCATGGGAATTCTTGTGCACAGGGGATCCAGGTTCCTGCGGACGGTTACCGGGGCACCGGACCGTTCCGACCCGGGCGGAATCTACTTTTTTAGTACTGGGAGCGGGGAATTGTAGCGGGGCTAGCTACCCGCGCTGCAAGCGTCACCGCCAGCTCAGACTAAACCCATGATGGCTGGTAGAACAACAACAAAGAAAGAATTTGTGTATATTTAAACTGTGCAGACTAACTATGTCTTCGTGACAGGGAAGGCCATGGTAAGTTGTACAGGTGGTTCAGACGGGACAGGTAAAGTCACCGAACGGTGGCACGTAAAGTTATGTTATTTTGTTCTTGTATACCTGCTAAATGAAATCTGAACTAGGCAAGAATAGAAACCCACCTAAGAACACAAGTGTTGCATGTTCATTTAAACTCATCTAAAGAGCTTGGTAAAGTTGAGCAGCTAGCCTTCACCAGTACTTTCGAAGTACTGACCCTCGTTGTAGCAGGTCCCCCGGCGCAAGGCAACGCGGCGAGGAGCTGAAGCTCTCTCTCTCCGGACCCTTCGGGATTCTTAGCGGGTCGGGGCCAAGACCTTGGAGGCTCAAGCTGGAAGCCTTCCTCCCTCTCTCCGTGGCGGAAATGACGCTAAAGCGATGGTGCTTCCCCGCACAACAAGAAGTTTTGGGTTTTGAAACTATGTAAAGGGACATAATGTATGGATCGGCTATCTCATTTTGCGTCCAAGTTTGTAAGCCCGTGGGGCATTTTATACTTTTGAGTCAAGCAATGTAACCGGATGTTCATTATAAATAAAAGAGAAACTTTTCTATGCCTCAATCTTGTGTCATCTTATTTGTCTACTCTGTTGCATTGATCTAAAGAATATCCTTATGCCTAAGGCCTGGTGCATGCGCGCCCTACGCGTGCACGGCATCACGCCCGGGGGACGATTATCGGTTAGGCGAAATCGGGGCGTGACATGGGCTGGGTCGGACATGGGTCCACTAGGGTCTGACATGGGTCCAGGCTAGCCAAAACCCTAAAACAATCAAAATAAAAAATAAGACAAGCACTAATTAATTATAAATATAAATAATTAAATACAATACACTATTTATCAAATAAAAAAAATACCCTATTTTCTAGAATTGGGTAGTGACACCATAACCTTCTATAATCTCTACGGGTCCAATAATCGTGGTCTCCTTGGCAGTGTTTGAGGCATATGTTGTGAAAAACTTCACAGTTTTTAATATAGTGTGAGTTGTTGCACTATTTATCAAGCATATGCCATCATCATTGTCCATACCTTTCAAAACAAAAATTAATAATATATTAATATTCTACTAAATGGTTTAAACTTTGCATATTGCTAATTATTACAACTTAATCTAAATCTAAATGAAACTGCTTCAAGGAAAGTAAACTACCTAGACTATTAATCATATAATGACCAATTTATTCAAGATGGAAAGTAAATAAACTTAGATAAGCATACAATAACTATTCATTGACTTCGCCTATCATGGTGTTGAACTGGTCTTCCGAAATTGGGTTTCCATCCTTATCTTGGAAGAAATCATTAAAATCCATGTGTGTTGTACCCACAATGAGATTAGTCTCCACACTCTTTGAGGCTTCATACTCGTACACTTTCTTTTGTGAGGTGCGACAGTTTCGCATCCAATGGCCAGCTCTTCCACAACGTCTGTGTAACTCTTTAATTTTTTTATATAAATATTTAAAGTTGAATTATTGTTAATATTAATATTTATATAAAATTTCTTAATTATTTAGTGCCAACCAAATTAATTTTTATTATTTTGTGTATATTTGTGGTTCCACACAAGCCTAGCAACTTGCTAGCTTGGAGCTAGTGTGCACCATGCATGGTGCATGGTACTATTCACACTTTGTGAGCTTATTTTGACTAAACCTAGAGCCAACCCTCAAAACCAACATTAAAACCTAACTAAGTGGTCAAGTAGAACACCAAACACCCTCTCTAAACTCACAAAACACCAAACACCATACACCAAAATCTATTTTTTAGAAGAATATTCAACCTATAATCATTTGTAACCACAACCCCTTCACCTACCTTTCATGACCAAAATTCCCTACATTTTTCTCTCCCCACTAGGAGTTTATAACCCCCCACTTCTCATCTCCCCATTAGGCTGGCCATAACCCCCATCTCTTTACCCCCTTCATTCAAACCACCTGAAGAATATTTCTTCCTAACCCTGTAAACCCCCTGATTTTTTTTAAAATTTTAAATTTGGATTTTTCACAATTTTCTGGATTTTTTGGGATTTTTTTGTAATTAAAATCAGGGTTCTAATTATTAAATGATTTTTAAATGCTAATAAATTATATTAAAATATTATGAAAATATTTTACCGGTGGAGAACCTCTTAGGAATTGTTATAAGATCATTACCGGTGGAGGAATTATCCCGGTTAGTGATGCATGTAACAATTGTCCTATCACACTATGTGGGAGAGAATTATGTGCTAGGCTACTCGTAATGCCAATTTCCAGTTTCGACATTATCCTGGGTATGGATTGGTTGAGTCAGCATCATGCCACTATAGATTGTCACAGGGGTAGTGTAATCTTCAGGCCCCCTGACAAGCCATAATTTGAATTCATTAGAGGTTCTAGAGAATTGGGTAGTAACCAAATTTGTGGAGTCTTAGTACCAGAAGAATTGCCACTACCTATCATTTCTGAATATCTTGATGTCTTTCCTGAGGATCTCCCAGGATTACCCCCAGACCGAGAAGTTGAATTCTCTATTGACTTAGTGCCAGGAGCAGCGCCAGTATCTCAAAATCTATATAGAATCAACAAGAAAGAGATAGTAGAATTAAATGAGCAGATAAAAGAGTTAGAAGACAAATTGTCACTACCACATTTTAGGAAAAAGGGTATTTTAGTAATTTCCTATTAAATAAATATTGTGCATGGTAAATAATTTTTGTTGTATTATTTAATTGTTGTTAGATATTATTTAATTATTTTGGACTTATTTTAGTGGACCCAACTAGTTTAGTTTGGACCCATGGACCAACATGAATTAATTAGTTAGACTTGGCCCATTTAGAAAGCCCATAGTTAAGGAGATGGATTAAATTAATTAAATGATTAGACTAGAAGCTTCCTTCCTTAATTATTTCTTCATGAGAGGCCCCAAGGGGTACATTGGACATTTTACAATTGCTTGGGGGAGGGGCTATGGCCGGCCTATTAAAGAGGGGAGAAAATTTCTCTCTCCTCTCATCTCATTCCAAATCTAGATCTAGAATTCTCCCACTACCAAATTCCCTCCATTCCCAATCCAATTCCCTACCAAATTTATTCCAAATTCTTTTCAATTCACCATTAGAGAAGGAGAAAGCAAGGATCTAGAAGAAGAAAGCAAGGATCTACAAAGAGGAGCAAGGATCTACAATTTGGAAGCAAGTTCATCTCAATTGGAGGTTTCATTGGGAATCCATCTCCCAATAGGTATAATTTAGATTTTCCCATTTAAATAGCTTCTAAATCAGAGATTTAATCATGTAAAATCAACCTATATGTATGTACTACCCATAGGACTTTGTTTTGTGTTCATAGGAGACCCATGAAAAAAGTTATGGTGCTTTTTGTGTCAATTTTGTTGGAATTCCGAATTTACATTTTTTTGTGTGTGTCAATTGATCCTATAGATCAATTGGACATGAGATTTGTGTTTGAGGCTAGTGTCGTGTCCATATTGAGATACTTGTGGTTCGTATCCCAACTATTTGGTGATACGTGTCATTTGGGGGTTTTCCTCCGACACGGGGCTTTGAACATGTCGTATTTTGACACGGACACATAGATCTACTTTTGACGCTTTGATTTGTTCATAAATATTAATTGTGATTTGTTTGTGTCCTTCGGGGTGCAATTGGTTGTGTGTTGGACTCGTGTCGCATGCGTATCCTAGATCTAGTGGGATACGGTGAGATACTCTCCAATTGTGTGTATTTTTGCATAGATCTAATTAATTGTGGTTCAATTCTTATTTCATAATTAGTAAATATATATAGATATTAAATATTTATTTTGTGTATTTATTATAGTAATTATTGTAGCATAGATCTATATTTTGGGTGTGCTAATATGATGTACAATATAATATGTAGCTTTCTTGCATGCAAATATATATGTTACTACTTGTTAAATAATATAATTTATACATAAAATATTTTATAAAATATATTTGTATGTTTAATTGTGTAATTATATTATTTATAATTATTATGTAATTATTTGGATATTAATGTAAATATTTTAGGTGTGCTTCTAGCCATGTAAATTATATGTTCTTTGTTAAATATTTGAAGGTATAAGTTTATGTGTATATTAATATATATATGTACATTTTTGTATTAATGGTTTATATATATATATATATACTGTTTTATATATTCTGTTTATATATATATATATATTATTTTATATATTCTGTTTTTATATATATAATTATATATATATAACTTGTTTTAGTGACAGTGAATTAATGACAGTAAAAACTGTCATTAATTAGCCGACTAATAGCAGCCGCTGTAGCCTTCGGGCAATTAATGACAAACCTGTCATTAATTGCAGCAGCGGAAAACAGCAGCTTTTCTGCGACGCTTTTCCGCGACAGTTTAACTGTCAGCGAAAACCAAAGCAGTGGCAGTTTATTATTTGGGTTTCGGTGACAGTCCTTCGGTGACAGTCCCGACTGTCACTATTTAAACTGTTTTGATTTAATCCTATTTTATTCACTGTTTTTCAATGACGCTTTGACAGATTTAATGTATATATTATATATTATAATTGTATATATATATGTGTTTTGTGAGGAATAATAATTGTAATAATATATTATGTTATTTATATAAATGTTGGGTTGTATATATTATTTTAGGGTATATATTAATTGTATTATTAGTATACTTTGTGTGAGTTCTTTTTGAATCTAATTTGATTCCTAAATTATTGTAGTTTATCTCTATATTATTTTATAGATGTCTTGTGAGGTTGACTTTGGGTTTGACCATGTTTGACTTTAGTGGACTTTAGAGTTGACCATAGTTGACTTTCAACTTAGAATTGACTTATTGGCCTAGAAGTTGTCTAGTTTGACTTGTTCTCTTTCCGGGACCTTGTATTAATGTGGTATTCCATGTCTAGGTCTTCGAGGCACCGAGTCAGACATTTGTGAGACTATTCATTGGACTTCAGGCGAGTACATTCTCTGATAGTTTCTCATTTATGATATCCTCTATGTTCGTTGTATCTAGTGTAGATTTACATGTTTCTCTCGACACTATGGTTACACGGATTGGTATATCCGGATCTCGTCATGAGATGTTATTCCTTGGTATATGGTGTATATGGTGCAAGTATTGTTTCATTGGTTATCTTGTACATGTACATACACCGATTCCCGGGGAGACTAGCTATCTTCTTGGGGAATCTCGTGCCATAACGTACCGTGGTTGGATCTATTATACCAGTCGGGGGTTGGGAGTATTTTAGTGTAGATATGTGATCATACCCTCCTTGTGCATGTCTTGTTTCTTGTGAGTGTTGATCATACACCGCACGTATGATTAACCAGGCCATTATACTCTTGTGCAAGTTCCCAAGCCGATCACATGTTAAAGCTAGTACTCACACACTTAGTTATTAGTATTCTTGTTCCATCAGCATATTGTTCATTATTGTATTTCTTTCCAGTATTTCCTTATTGTCTATACATTCTTGTATCTATTTATGCATCTTGTTTATCCACAACTATTTACTGTTACATAGTTTTTATCATTATTTGAGAACTGCTGTTAGGGTTGTACTCTGCTCCTTTCCTGACTGGATATATTTTTCCAGATGACACTGAGGAGTACCCTACCTATTATGGACCCCAGGATGTTGTGGGTTTAGATTCTGAGACCCTGGCTCAAGAGGGACTTATCCCAACTGAGACAGTTGACCCTGGAGTTGTAGCTTTATAGTTTTGTAGTATTCTTTGTACTGGATTTGTCTCCAGCATATTTCTGTAATTTTCTTCAGACTCATTGATGTATTATTTTAGACTCATGAGTTGTATTGTGACTATTCTATTCTTTATCTGATTCGTGCTCATTTCCACCTTAGTTCTGTGATTGAGTATACTATCATTATTGGTGGTTCATTATATTGTTAGATAGTTTATCTAGACAGCGTTCTACCGCCGATTCTGCGGCGTAGGCTGGGCGTTGTTTCCGACTAGTACCCTTACATCGGGTGCGGGTCGTGACACATTTTTGGTGGTGGCCCATGCAGTTCTAGCTTTACAAGTATGTGATGTCGTGGTAGTGCGACAACTTAGTTGTATTACTGCGAGCCTGCGATAGGATATAGGATATAGGCTGAGATACTCAATCACATCTAGAAAAATTCTTTTGATTCAACTATTCTCCTTTGATATTGATACTTGATCCCTTAAACTTGTCCTTTCCTTGAATATCTTACATCTTGTGCCATATTGATTCTTTCTTTCGCTTTGTCTCAGGATGCCGCCTAAAACTAGATCACAGCAGGGGAGAGCAGCTTCTGAGAGGTCTGCGACATCCCGAGGGCCTGCACCAGTCACTTCTCCGGTGATTGGAGTGTCAGCTGCTTTCGGAGGTCCACCACCCACTCAGAGGACTGTGCCAGCTGTATCTGAGGGGCTTCCACCTCCACCTCCTGTGCCAGCAGAGGCGTCACAGATGTTTACTCTGTTTCGTGAGATGCTCGAGGCACAGAGGGCTCAGTCAGAGGCACATCAGAGGCAGACCGACGTTCTACGGCAGGGCATCGAGAGTGCTCATCAGCTTGCTCGTGCTGTAGTTGAGAGAGGAGTTCCGATCCAGCAGTAGGTTGTTCCTCAGGTTGCTCAGCTTCGGCCAGGCAACATTCAGGACTTCAAGAAACTGGAGCCTAGGGTTTTCAAAGGGACGGAGGGCATCGTCTATGCTGATGATTGGCTCGAGGACATTGAGCGTCTTATGAGGGTGTCCCGTCTTTCTGAAGATCTGAAGGTTGAGGCGGTAGGACTTCAACTGTTCGACGTCGCTCGTACTTGGTTCAGGAATGAGCCGGTTCTAGTTGACGCAGGACAATCTTGGGAGGTATTCAGGGACCTTTTCAAGAAGAAGTTTTTCGCCCGGATAGACAGGCTTGACTTGGGGAGACAATTTGAGAGTCTCATTCAGGAAAGCATGTCTGTGGAGGAATACGCTGCGGAGTTCGGTAGGCTGAGCCGATTTGCAGAGTATCTGGTGAGGGAGCCGGAGGTTCGAGCTATTCGTTTCCGAGAGGGTCTAAACTGGGAGGTGAAGATTCTCATTCCGTCTTTTTATGAGACATACTCGGAGATACTTGCGGAGGCACACAAGGTTGAGCGGGATCTGGGTTTGAAGACCAAGAGAGACCGTGATTCTTTTCTGGGGGCCAACGGTAGTGCAGTATCTGCCAAACGTCCTCATTTCCAGTCCAGACCTTTCCAGCAGCCACAGCAGAACCAGACTCCAGCTAGAGCGCCTTTTCACCAGGCACCTCAGCAGCAGAGGCAGTTACAGCAAGCTCTATGCAACTTCTGCAAGAAGCCCGGCCACATCTGGGAAGTTTGCAGAAAGAGGCTAGGAGTTTGTTTGTATTGTGGTACTGAAGGGCATCAATTGAGGGAGTGTCCTCGTCGTGCAATTCAGGGAGCAGCTCCAGCTCCGAGGGCACAGATGAGACCACCTGCAGCACAACCGAGGGGACCGCTTCCGACACAGCAGCAGCGTTTTGTCCAGCATCAGCAGCAGGGAGGTGCTCGGCAGGGACGAGCGTTTGCTATGACAGTCGAAGAGGAGGAACCCACAGGAGATGTCATCGCAGGTTCTATTCTTCTTGATTCTATTCCAGCTTTAGCTTTGTTTGATAGTGGTGCTTCCCATAGTTTTGTATCTGTTTCTTTTGCTCTAAAGCATGGTTTGGTAGCTGAGTCTTTGCTTAGGACTTGCAAGATCATGACCGGGGGAGGCATTATCCTGGTTAATAATATTTGCAAGGATCGGAGAGTTACTCTGGGAGGCCGGGAGTTGAGTGCGTGTCTACTTGTAATGCCACTTTCGAGCTACGACATTGTACTCGGGATGGATTGGTTGAGTAGGCACCGTGCTAGCATAGATTGTAGAGGAGGTAGAGTTTTGTTTGGTCCGCCAGGAGAGCCAGAGTTCGAGTTTGCTAGAGGAACTGCGGAGCAGGAAGAAGGCATTATTTGTGGAGCTATGGTGGAAGACAAGGAGTTGCCACATCCGTTGATAGCAGAATTTTTGGATGTGTTTCCTGAAGAATTGCCAGGATTGCCGCCAGATCGAGATGTTGAATTTTCTATAGACTTGGTGCCAGGTACAGAACCGATTTCGCAGCATGTCTATAGAGTAAACAACAGCGAGCTGGTCGAGTTGAAGAAGCAGGTGGACGAATTGCAGGATAAGGGATTTATCAGATCGAGTTCTTCACCATGGGGAGCCCCGGTATTGTTTGTACCGAAGAAGGATGGATCGGTGCGCATGTGCATTGATTACAGGGCTTTGAATAATCTCACTATCAAGAATAAGTATCCTTTGCCACGGATTGATGATCTATTTGATCAGTTGAGTGGTGCGAAGGTGTTTTCTAAGATAGATTTGAGATCAGGCTACCATCAAGTGGAGGTGAAGCCGGAGGACATACCGAAGACTGCTTTTAGAACTCGGTATCGTCAGTTCGAGTTTATGGTGATGCCGTTTGGTTTGACTAATGCATCGGCGGTATTTATGAACTTGATGAACAAGGTGTTCCACCAGTACCTTGACAAGTTCGTGGTGGTGTTCATCGACGACATACTCATATACTCGAGGACACCGGAGGAGCATGAGGAGCATTTGAGGATTGTGTTGGATGTGCTGAGGAAGGAGAAGTTGTATGGGAAGTTGTCCAAATGTGAGTTTTTCTTGGACAAGGTGGAATTCTTGGGGCATGTTGTGACTGGTGATGGTATTTCAGTGGATCCGAAGAAGATTTCAGAAGTGGAATCTTGGAAGACTCCGAGTTCGGTAGCAGAGATCAGGAGTTTCTTGGGATTGGCAGGCTACTACAGAAAGTTTGTGCAAGATTTTTCGAGGATTGCCGAGCCGATGACCAGACTCACAAGGAAGGATGTGGAGTTTGTTTGGACGGAAGATTGCCAGGCTGCTTTTGATGAGTTGAAGAAGAGGTTGACGTCTGCTCCTATTTTGACGTTGCCATCAGGGTCCGGAGGTTTCACTATTTATAGTGATGCATCGGGAAAGGGATTAGGTTGTGTTCTTCAGCAGCATGGGAAAGTGATTGCCTATGCATCCAGGCAATTGCGTCCTCATGAAAAGAACTATCCTACCCATGATTTGGAGTTGGCAGCCGTCATATTCGCTCTGAAGTTGTGGAAACATTATTTGTACGGAGAGCGTGTGGAGATCTTCACAGACCACAAAAGCTTGAAGTACGTTTTCACGCAGAAGGAGTTGAACATGAGGCAGCGTCGGTGGTTGGAATTGATGAAGGATTTTGATATCTCTTTGTAATATCATCCTGGGAAAGCCAATGTAGTTGCCGATGCTTTGAGCAGGTATCCGGTAGCTATGTTCTTGACGCATGGTCGATATCTGTTGGAGGACTTGGAGAGCTTGGGCATTGAGGTGATTGTTCCTGGGTGTGCTATGCAGATGTGGGGATTGCAGATACACTCAGATTTGATGGACAGGATCAAGGCAGCACAGTATGATGATGTATCTCTGAGGAGTATCAGAGCTCAGGTGAGAGCAGGATTAGAGGATGATTTCACTATTGCAGAGGATGGATCTTTGAGGCATGGAGTTAGATTGTGTATGCCTAGTGGGGAGTTGCGTGAGGAGGTATTGCAGGAAGCGCATCGCTCTCAATATTCCATACATCCAGGTGCTAACAAGATGTATCGGGATATGCGAGAGAGTGTGTGGTGGTATGGCATGAAGAGGGAAGTGGCACAGTTTGTATCCAGATGCTTAGTGTGCCAGCAGGTGAAGGCCGAGAGGCAGAGGCCAGAAGGTTTACTTCAGCCATTATCCATTCCAGAGTGGAAGTGGGAACACATTACTATGGATTTTGTGTCCGGACTACCACGATCTCCAGGAGGGAAAGACGCGATTTGGGTCATTGTTGATAGATTGACCAAGTCGGCCCACTTTTTGCCTTTCAAGGTGGGTTTGTCTACGGAGAAGCTGGCAGAGATGTATGTGAGGCAGATCGTTAGGATACATGGAGTTCCCGTCAGCATAGTCTCGGATCGGGATAGTCGTTTCACTTCTCATTTCTGGAGGAGTTTGCAGGAGAGTTTGGGCACTCAGCTCAAGTTCAGTACTGCATATCATCCCCAGACAGATGGGCAGTCAGAGAGGACTATCCAGACTCTCGAGGATATATTGCGCACCGGTGTACTAGATTTCGGGGGATCTTGGGAGGACCATCTCCATTTGGTAGAGTTTGCTTACAACAACAGTTACCAGGCCAGTATAGAGATGTCACCTTTTGAAGCTCTATATGGTCGGAGGTGTCGTACTCCTTTGTCTTGAGACGATGTTGGAGAGAGAGTTTTGCTTGGGCCAGAGATGGTTGTGGATGCAGCAGAGAAGGTTCAGTTGATCAGAGACAGACTTCGAGTGGCGCAGGACAGACAGCGGCATTGGGCCGATAGCCATCGGAGACCTTTGGAGTTTGAGGTATAGTTTAGATTTTGTTTGTGCTTGTTCTTGTTTGTTATAGATTAAGTTCTTAAGATGGTGTTTTGTTCTAGGTGGGTGGTTTGGTGTTTCTGAGGATTTCTCCGACACGAGGCACGATTCGCTTCGGTGGAGGCGGAAAGCTTAGTCCGTGATTCATCGGACCTTTCACTATTCTAGAGAGGGTCGGTGCAGTTGTTTATAGACTAGACTTGCCACCTGCATTGGAGGGAGTGCACAACGTGTTTCATGTGTCGCAGTTGAGACGATACGTGGCAGATCCTAGTCATGTATTGGATCACTCAGAGATAGAGGTGGGCCCTACTCTTAGCTATCCAGAGCAGCCAGTTGAGATTCTGGATCGGAGAGAGAAGGTGCTGAGGAACCAGACTATTCCTTTGGTGCACGTCGCATGGAGGCATCACTCTCCGGGGGAGTCTACCTGGGAGAGAGAGGATGAAATGCGAGAGCGTTATCCATATTTGTTTGTACCTTGAGGTATGTTATTTCTAGTTATGTTCTGTTCATTGTTATGCTCTGTTCATTAGTTAATTGTGATTCTTTAGTTCTGTTCTGTGATTTTCTGGGGGTAGTTTTCGTCTTTGAATTTCGAGGACGAAATTATTTTAAGGAGGGTAGACTTGTCACTACCACATTTTAGGAAAAAGGGTATTTTAGTAATTTTCTATTAAATAAATATTGTGCATGGTAAATAATTTTTGTTGTATTATTTAATTATTGTTAGATATTATTTAATTATTTTGGACTTATTTTAGTAGACCCAACTAGTTTAGTTTGGACCCTTGGACCAACATGAATTAATTAGTTAGACTTGGCCCATTTAGAAAGTCCATAGTTAAGGAGATGGATTAAATTAATTAAATGATTAGACTAGAAACTTCCTTCCTTAATTATTTCTTCATGAGAGGCCCCAAGGGGTACATTGGACATTTTACAATTGCTTGGGGGAGGGGCTATGGCCGGCCTATTAAAGAGGGGGGAAATTTCTCTCTCCTCTCTTCTCATTCCAAATCTAGATCTAGAATTCTTCCACTACCAAATTCCCTCCATTCCCAATCAAATTCCCTACCAAATTTATTTCAAATTCTTTCCAATTCACCATTAGAGAAGGAGGAAGCAAGGATCTAGAAGAAGGAAGTAAGGATCTACAAAGAGGAGCAAGGATCTACAATTTGGAAGCAAGTTCATCTCAATTGGAGGTTTCATTGGGAATCCATCTCCCAATAGGTATAATTCAGATTTTCCCATTTAAATAGCTTCTAAATCTGAGATTTAATCATGTAAAATTAACCTATATGTATGTACTACCCATAGGACTTTGTTTTGTGTTCATAGGAGACCCATGGAGAAAGTTATGGTGCTTTTTGTGTCAATTTTGTTGGAATTCCGAATTTACATTTTTTGTGTGTGTCAATTGATCCTATAGATCAATTGGACATGAGATTTGTGTTTGAGGCTAGTGTCGTGTCTATATTGGGATACTTGTGGTTCGTATCCCAACTATTTGGTGATACGTGTCATTTGGGAGTTTTCCTCCGACACGGGACTTTGAACATGTCATATTTTGACACGGACACATAGATCTACTTTTGACGCTTTGATTTGTTCATAAATATTAATTGTGATTTGTTTGTGTCCTTCGGGGTGCAATTGGTTGTGTGTTGGACTCGTGTCGCATGCGTATCCTAGATCTAGTGGGATACGGTGAGATACTCTCCAATTGTGTGTATTTTTGCATAGATCTAATTAATTGTGGTTCAATTCTTATTTCATAATTAGTAAATATATATAGATATTAAATATTTATTTTGTGTATTTATTATAGTAATTATTGTAGCATAGATCTATATTTTGGGTGTGCTAATATGATGTACAATATAATATGCAGCTTTCTTGCATGCAAATATATATGTTACTACTTGTTAAATAATATAATTTATACATAAAATATTTTATAAAATATATTTGTATGTTTAATTGTGTAATTATATTATTTATAATTATTATGTAATTATTTGGATATTAATGTAAATATTTTAGGTGTGCTTCTAGCCATGTAAATTATATGTTCTTTGTTAAATATTTGAAGGTATAAGTTTATGTGTATATTAATATATATATGTACAATTTTGTATTAATGGTTTATATATATATATATATATATATATACTGTTTTATATATTCTGTTTATATATATATATATATTGTTTTATATATTCTATTTTTATATATATAATTATATATATATAACTTGTTTTAGTGACAGTGAATTAATGACAGTAAAAACTGTCATTAATTAGCCGACTAATAGCAGCCGCTGTAGCCTTCGGGCAATTAATGACAAACCTGTCATTAATTGCAGCAGCGGGAAACAACAGCTTTTCTGCGACGCTTTTCCGCGACAGTTTAACTGTTAGCGAAAACCAAAGCAGTGGCAGTTTATTATTTGGGTTTCGGTGACAGTCCTTCGGTGACAGTCCCGACTGTCACTATTTAAACTGTTTTGATTTAATCCTATTTTATTCACTGTTTTTCAATGACGCTTTGACAGATTTAATGTATATATTATATATTATAATTGTATATATATATGTGTTTTGTGAGGAATAATAATTGTAATAATATATTATGTTATTTATATAAATGTTGGGTTGTATATATTATTTTAGGGTATATATTAATTGTATTATTAGTATACTTTGTGTGAGTTCTTTTTGAATCTAATTTGATTCCTAAATTATTGTAGTTTATCTCTATATTATTTTATAGATGTCTTGTGAGGTTGACTTTGGGTTTGACCATGTTTGACTTTAGTGGACTTTAGAGTTGACCATAGTTGACTTTCAACTTAGAATTGACTTATTGGCCTAGAAGTTGTCTAGTTTGACTTGTTCTCTTTCCGGGACCTTGTATTAATGTGGTATTCCATGTCTAGGTCTTCGAGGCACCGAGTCAGACATTTGTGAGACTATTCATTGGACTTCAGGCGAGTACATTCTCTGATAGTTTCTCATTTATGATATCCTCTATGTTCGTTGTATCTAGTGTAGATTTACATGTTTCTCTCGACACTATGGTTACACGGATTGGTATATCCGGATCTCGTCATGAGATGTTATTCCTTGGTATATGGTGTATATGGTGCAAGTATTGTTTCATTGGTTATCTTGTACATGTACAGACACCGATTCCCGGGGAGACTAGCTATCTTCTTGGGGAATCTCGTGCCATAACGTACCGTGGTTGGATCTATTATACCAGTCGGGGGTGGGGAGTATTTTAGTGTAGATATGTGATCATACCCTCCTTGTGCATGTCTTGTTTCTTGTGAGTGTTGATCATACACCGCACGTATGATTAACCAGGCCATTATACTCTTGTGCAAGTTCCCAAGCCGATCACATGTTAAAGCTAGTACTCACACACTTAGTTATTAGTATTCTTGTTCCATCAGCATATTGTTCATTATTGTATTTCTTTCCAGTATTTCCTTATTGTCTATACATTCTTGTATCTATTTATGCATCTTGTTTATCCACAACTATTTACTGTTACATAGTTTTTATCATTATTTGAGAACTGCTGTTAGGGTTGTACTCTGCTCCTTTCCTGACTGGATATATTTTTCCAGATGACACTGAGGAGTACCCTACCTATTATGGACCCTAGGATGTTGTGGGTTTAGATTCTGAGACCCTGGCTCAAGAGGGACTTATCCCAACTGAGACAGTTGACCCTGGAGTTGTAGCTTTATAGTTTTGTAGTATTCTTTGTACTGGATTTGTCTTCAGCATATTTCTGTAATTTTCTTCAGACTCATTGATGTATTATTTTAGACTCATGAGTTGTATTGTGACTATTCTATTCTTTATCTGATTCGTGCTCATTTCCACCTTAGTTCTGTGATTGAGTATACTATCATTATTGGTGGTTCATTATATTGTTAGATAGTTTATCTAGACAGCGTTCTACCGCCGATTCTGCGGCGTAGGCTGGGCGTTGTTTCCGACTAGTACCCTTACATCGGGTGCGGATCATGACACAAATGCTTCATTAGGTCTAGTATTTTGCCATGGGGAGCTCCAGTATTATTCGTGCCAAAGAAAGACGGAACATCTCGAATGTGTATTAATTACAGGGCTTTGAATGCTTTAACAATCAAGAATAAGTATCCCCTACCAAGGATAGATGATTTATTTGATCAATTAAGTGGAGCTCGGGTATTTTCGAAGATTGACTTGAGGTCTGGTTACCATCAAGTAAGGGTGAGGAAGGAAGACATCCGTAAAACTGCTTTCAATACCCGGAACGGACACTACGAATTCTTAGTGATGCCGTTCGGATTAACTAACTACGCGGTGTCTCACATAGTAGGCTGGATGTGTCCGACTCGTATCCGAATATTCAGGAGCGGGTCATGACAGTTTGCAAATATCAGTTGGAGCAGCTGAATTGAGAATTTGGGCATTGTTTCTTCGAGGATTAAATTCCTTATTTTTGAATTGTGTATTGTTCATTGGACCCGGATTATAGCCATTTCTTTGGCTTCCACGACGTCCATGCCCTCTACTTATGTGATTTTCTCGACCCTTAGTATTGGTCACATTTTTTCGAGCACTAGTCTCATTCACTTCAGCTGGAATTGGTGCAGTCCTAGTTGGTCTACTAGTGTGATTTTTGATTAATAACTCATTATTATTTTCGTCTACGAGTAAGACAACAATGAGTTCGGAATACTTCTTAAATTTTTTTTTCCTATACGTCGGTTGTAGGATAATATTAGTCGCATGAAATATGGTGAATGTTTTCTCTAGCATGAAATGCTCTGTCACGTCTTCACCACATAACTTCAATTGTGAAATAATCCGGAACATAGCTGAATTATAGGCTGCAACTGTCTTATAATCTTAGAAAAGTAGATTGAGCCATTCATGGAGTGCACCTGGTAGTATGACCATTTTCTGGTGATCATATCTCTCAGCTATAGAATTCCATAGCACCAAGGGGTCATTGACTGTTAAGTACTCAGCCTTGAGATCACCATGAATATAATGTCTTAGAAAAATTAAAGCATTCGCTTTATCTTGTGCAGATATTGACTTATCAGCCACAATTGCGTCACCTAAGCTTTTGTCTTGAAGGTGCAATTCAGCGTCCAATCTCTAGTTGAGAAAGTTCTGGCCTTCTAAGTTTAGATGCTTGAAATCATGCTTTGTGAGGCTTGACATATTGCTGTATAAGATCAATAATAACAAGTTAACATAAGAACTTGGTAAATTACCAAACAATTCATGTTCATGGTGTATGCTTCAAACAATGATGTTTCATAAGTCTATTTATACCAAACAAATATTGTTCATGGTATGCTTCAAACAATGATGTTCCATAAGTCATAGGTAAATACCAAACACTAGATGTTCATGATATGCTTCGAACAATGATTATGTTCAAGAAGTATTTCAAAAATACCACATATGGTATGCTTCGAACAATGATGTTCTAGAAGTCTTATATATATAGACCAAACAATTCATGTTCATGGTCATCAGATCTCTGATGATTTTGATCTGAATGTATTAACATATATTAAAGAAAGACTTAAATAAAGAATAACTCCAGTGTTCTCTCCGAGAGATCTATATACGATTAACATCGGAGTGCTATCAGAGTTAACTAAAAGAAGTGAGATGAATGGATAAAAAATATTCTTTTTGTCCTAGCGGTATGCCAAGAGATGTATAAACATCAACATCAGACTGCGTCTAGGATATGCATATGCAGAAAAAATAAACATAAATAACCACACCTATTATCGAAGTGGAGAATCCATAAATGACGGCTTCACTGAAATGCTTTTACTTATTTCCTCCCGTTAGAGCTTCGTGTTGATAACGTGTTAGAATAAACGTAGAAGAAGAAAGAAAAAAAAATATGAAAGAAGATATCTTATTAGTGTAATCTCATAGTGGGAGACAAATGTCTTATTTATACAATCCAATGATGTTATAATACTAATCTCTAATCAATGTGGAACTAAAATACAAAGTTGAAATCCAACTCTTACGTTATAATATCTATAATATTTTGCCTACGAATCTCATCATAGAAAATGCACGTCAGACTTGTATATTTGATAGCCTGCAAAAATAATAATAAAATAACCTAACCAAGCAAGTAATCAATTATACTAATCGTCATCAAGAAAATACTAGGCTTTTGAAAATACCACCGAAGACAATAAAAGAACTAATTGGCTATAGGAATCAGTCAACTTACTAGTTTATCATGTTTTGCAAATGATAAAAAGAATTTAAATCATTATTTTGTGTGCTGACCACACAAGGTGTCAGTTTGTGCCGAATACTAAAAAAATATAATAATTTAGTTTTATGTTCTAGTATAATATTTAAATTTTGTATTTATGTTTCAATATTGTCCTAAAGAAAATTTAAGTCTCGTTCTAACGGTTGACTTGACCGACCATTCACATGCAGATCAAAATACAGAATTTGAATATTATACCGATCTAAATACACAATTTGAATATTATACTAGATCATAAATATTAAACGAAAAATATGTGAGGGTTGTGCGAATCGAATTATTTATTTTTGACATTGACAAATCGAGAATGAGACTTTGTAACACTGTTGTTTTCTTTTACCTTAATCTCAGCAGCCACACAATCCTATGTAACTCTTGAGTTACAAGCATTCAACCATGCGACCTGGACGAGAGACATCTTATGATACACTATGTGAAGTCTTTTCTGTCGAAAATGCGACCATAAGGATTGTGTGGCTGCAAAACTAAATAATCTAAGTCATACAATTTACACAATACAAAACTAAATAATCCAAGTCATACAATTCTCACATATTTTCGTTTAATTTTAGGATATTATAAAATATCCAAAATTTGTGTTACCCAAATCTTAGGATCATATAAAAAAATCTAAATGTAAATTATGTATTAGGCTTAACTTGTGTAATTAAATTTGCACTAGTAAAAGTACTCATATTCTTCGAGTATCTTGTATTTTCTTTTGTTATGTAAAATAATCTTGATTGCGTACTTCCTGTATTCTTTTTCCCCTTTGTAATGTGTTTGAGATTTAGTAATTTTTTTTTTTATAATATTAAGCAACTTTCTATCTATGTCGCATGGAGCTGAGATTCTTCAAGAATCCGGTGCAAAAAATAAATGGATGTATATTCTCATATACTTTTTGCTAACAAAAAAAAAAAAAAAAAAAAAACAGAAATTAAATTTATCCAAAATTAACATCAACTAAGAAAAATCATTCAACTACAACATCTTTCAAATGATACAGGAACTATCATTTATTCTATAATTATTTTTTTAAGTTTTCTAGAAAAGTTGGTCCTGCGAAATAGTAATTTTAACAAAAACTTAAGTAAGTGTATAAAATTTAATTTTTTACTTGTTTTTTTCTTCTATATGTAGTTATATATAAATAAATGTAAAATATATAACATATACATATATTTTTTGGAAGCCTATGAATTTCGAAGGCCTAGTTTTGTCGGACCCATTGTACTCTTTCAAAATCGATCATGATCTCTGCATATGAATTTCAAACATATGATTATAAATCAATCACGTATCATTAATTTTTATTATTTTAAATCTCTCTCCTTTTGGGAGAATTTTTTTTTATTTTTATTTTTTTTTAAGTTTTATTTTCCTAGCCTTTGCACCTTTCAAAAAAAGAAAGTTAAGAAGAGTATCAAATGTCATGTTCTAATGGTCCCGGCATCGAATCTTAGCTTAGTCCTAAGCAATTGAACCTTTCCCTTTGGCTCCGAGTTGACAGCTCTATTGGTCACTCATGAAATCTTGGCGTAGCTTTCCCTTTGCCTCTTTTTTGAGCAAACGCCATCCAAAAAAAAGAAAAGAAACCTAACTCCTTTTGCCCTATAAGTATCTGTCTCATTCCAGTCAAGCTTCTTATTAGTGGACCTCTTAATTGCAACTTTTTATCTACTTTTCTTAAGCGAAGGACTGCAACTAAAAACATACATTAGCGGCTTGTCACAAAAGTGACAGGAGGATGTCATTTGTCACAATGTTACAAAAGATCTCTTGGACTATATTTTTTTTTTGGGTTCATACTTAGATTAATGTGATGGGGACTGGTGATGAGGTTAATTTGTAGTTGAAGTTCTCATGGGCCTGCACCCATTGCTATGATATTCTTTTTATTTTATTTTTGTGTGATGTCGAGGGATAAGAATATTTGATTGATTGAAGATCAAAAGCAAGCATTTCCTTGCACTTTCTGCTTGACTTTGCTTAGTTTTAGATGTTGATACAGGATCACTGATATAAAGTAAATTAAATGTTTGATAATTGTTGGATAAGGGCTATAAAATATTTTTAAAAGTATAGGGGAGGCCGGATATTTTGTGATTTTAAATAGCGACTTTTGAACCAGTATAACTCATTCTTGGTAATTTATTATTCGACGATTTTGAAAGTTTTTCTAAAAGAACAAAATTACCTATATGTCATATATCGACAAAAGTCCCTCCAAAGCAAGTTTATATCATTGTTACGTCATAGTAAGAAAATATTGCCGCTCTCAATTTGATCTTATGTGATTAAAAATTCATGACTAAACTAAACTTTTCTTATATTTGTTATTTATAGATATTAAATTCATGTCATTATTAGACTATTTTAGTTGGTAGCTGTAATTTTTTTTTTTTTTTGATGAGGGTATAAATGAAAGAAAATAAAACTCTCAAAATTTACCAATTTGAGATGTTTATAAAGACATTTAAAATGACACTATACTAATTTTGGAAGAAATTTCAGTCAACTAAAATCAGTGTCCCAAAATATTTATTAAACATGACTTTTTTTTAAACACTTCATAAATAATCGACTCAACTAGCACCCCTCCTCCAAATCGGTAAAAACATCATTGTCAAATAGATCCTAATTGTAAATGAGATATATATACATTGTTTTTGAAGTGTCCATTTAAGAGAATACACATGTCAAAATATGGATATCTCCATAACTAACACACACACTCATTCACACATTCTCTCTCTCTCTCTCTCTCTCTCTCTCTCTCTCTCTCATATATATATTTTGGGGTTTTGGTGAATTGCATCTAATGATGTAAACTTCTGATATGCAACGAGGATTTTGGACGTGTAAAATATCTTCGGAAATTTGTTATGGAACCTTTGGTGAACTTTTCTGCTTTTATATACTTGAAATTGTCCAATTTATTAAAATTTAAGTTGAAAACCTTCTTTTGTACTTGATAATACTTTGTTTAGATAAAGGATGAGATCATCCCAGCCAAATTTTGTTTATAAAATATCAATAAATTTAGCAGCACAAAATAACAATGGCGTACCAAATAATTTAGATACATCAGATCAAAGTTGAAAAAACAGAACCCCAAACATAGAATAGTAATTAAGAACTTTTATGTTTTAGTCCTTCTATGTTTTAAATTTAGAAGGTTTCTACTACGACTCCAATTTCACATTAATATTGTACAAAATATGTTAGAAAACTAAGCCTTAATCGAGAGTGGTTGTGAAGTATAGGACGTCATAGAGCGTCGACGAAGTTTCATCGAAGATAATGTAGTGACGTCGATTACTGAATCGGGGATCGTATTAGAACCAACACACAAGCACTGGTATACTCCGTTGGTATACTCCGTTGGTATACTCCGTCGGTAAATCAGAGTTAGCTTTTTTATTTAAAAAGCTTTTGGAGAGCGAAAAATGATGTCAAAGTATACTGGGGGTATATTAGAAGAATACTGTCCAAATGTATTTTTGTGCAAAGCGGAATTTCAACAACAATTATGACTCGTTTGATCAAGGATTGACCACCATAGACTAGTTTGGGGCTAATTTAGGATTTTTTTTTCCTAACCTAAAATTAGGATTTCTTAGCATATTAAAGAAGACGAAGGGGCTGCAAGTTGCAAGTTCTCATTGAGACGATCAAGGAGACATTTTCCTAAATCTACAAGAAAATTGTAATTTTTTCGTAGGGTTCGTTTTTCAAGACAGTTGGATAAAAAAGATAAAAAAGATCTAATTTGGGGGGGATCCATCTATGGAGAAGATGGTATCATAGCTTTCATGTTTGATAGGGAGAAGGTGCAACCATTTCCATGAAGAAGATTGATCACCCTCGTATGAAAAAATTGGCCAACTTGGAAGTCAGGGATGGAGGACCTGCTTTGGTACAACGACTTGTATGGCCCGTTGGAGGGCAAAAGCACTAAGACAACGGACAAGAATGCTGATGAATGAAAAAATGATCGATCGAAAGTTATTTGGATTCATCCGTCAATGACTAGCTGGACGACTCGATGTTTCATCATATCCCGATGGAGAGTTTGGCAAAGGCAACATGTTGAAGAGTTGGAAGACGTTTGTGGTGTCTATGAGTAAATCTGCACCGGATGAATTTGTTACGATGTAGTTGGTCAAAAGCAACATATTGAACAAGGAGGTCAAACATTAGCAGCAAGAATTGTCGCGTGAGTCCACACTGGTTGCTTTCTACTATATTTGGAGAATCAGATCACAGTTGAGGACGTGATAGAATTTTCAAGAGATCACAGTTGAGAACATGGTGGAATTTTCAGGATCTTGTGAAGGTAGATCGTACGTAGGGACGACTTATGTTACTATGGCAATGTGGGTCATTTTAAGCAGGATTGCAATAAGCTCAAAGATAAGAAAGCAAAAGGTAAAGACTCATGTGGATCTTTCAGCGATGGGAGATCACATTATCGCTTCTTGAAGTGATGGAACCTTGTGACACTTGTCATGATCGATAACGACTAGGTCTTAGTTACCAACTCATTTGATCACGTCACTCTGCGAAGGAGGATCTTTGCGTCGTACCGGAGCGACATGTTCGGTGGTGTGAAGATGTCCGACATGGAACTGCTGCAGTTGTGGGCACCGATGATGTACACTTGACAACAGAGGTTTGCAAGAACTTGTTCTCAAGAGTGTTCGCCGTGTATCGAATTTATGTTACAACATGGTGTCGATCGAGAAGATGGCGAATGACGGTTGCCGTACATAATATATATTTAACAAGAGACTTGCGACTTGGTAATCTTATGCATGTACACAATGTTAAATATCGTACCTCCAAAGTGTCTCTCCTAACCATTCATTTTTGTGTGACAGTTGACGTGACATGTTAAATATCATTATGTGGCATCTAACACAACGGGCATGACATATTTTAACCCCAAAAGATTAATTATCTAAGATAGTAAGAGAAGAAAGAGTAAAATGGATGAGGTGGAAATATAATCTATTGGTAAGTTTACACACACGTACGTAAGTTGAAGGAATCAAGAGAGTTCGGAACCTAGGGCTATTGTTGCTCTATCAGGCCAACTGCATAGAAATAGAAATTTGTTTGCTTTATGTCCTCATCCAAGGATCCTATAGCTTTCCCCTCCTCGCCTTTAAAACCCAAGCTCACCATCCCTCCTCTCCTTCACACCGAACACCTAGCCACATATCTCTCTCTTTCCCTAGCTAGCTCAACAAGAAGCAAGCAAGCAAGCAAGCAATTAATGAAAGGATCAAGAAGAGGCCACAGCTGCCACATAAGCCCTGCCGGCAGCCCCCCTTCCGAGACGACGACGACGACGACGTCGCCCAAGCAGCTGGAGCAGCTGGACCGGTTCCTCCCCATCGCGAACGTGAGCCGCATCATGAAGCGGTCCCTCCCGGCGAACGCGAAGATATCGAAGGAGGCGAAGGAGACGGTCCAGGAATGCGTCTCCGAGTTCATCAGCTTCGTGACCGGGGAGGCCTCCGACAAGTGCCAGAGGGAGAAGCGCAAGACCATCAACGGGGACGACCTCCTCTGGGCCATGACCACCCTCGGCTTCGACAACTACGTGGGGCCCCTCAAGCTCTACCTCAACACCTACAGGGAGACGGAGGGCGATCAGAAGCATATCATCATTAACTCCTCCTCCTCCGTGCCGGCAAGGACAACAGGGGATCTTCATCAACAGTCCTCCGCCCCGATGGCCCCCATACCGAGCCTCCATCCGGCTTCGCCGCTGGGGTTCGGCGGAGGGATGGCGTTTGACCACATGGGTGGGAGGATCAACGGAGGTGGAGTTCATGGAGTGCAACAATGGTAGAGTAGCTAGTAAGGAAAATATATGCATGGTACGGATTGACCGTTATTGCCTACTTAATTTTACTTGCACGCTTAACACTACTCCCATTCTTTTGGTAGCCGTCCTCTCTCTTGAAGAGGGGGAAGTGTGTTTATGAATCCTTAATTTCTTTCCCTTTTGTTTCTTCAATTCAACTTCAATGAAATATTGTAGATTATATATGCATGCATCATTCTGAAGCAGGATATCATAGTTTGCACAAAGAAAGAAAAAGGAGAGAAGAAAGTTTTTTCTTTTCTTTTTTTTTAATTTTTTTTAAATTTTTTTTTTAAATTTTTTACTCTTTCTATAGCCGCTGCACACCGATTTTCCGGTCTGGCTAGGTATTGATAACAATCCTTCTATTTGGCACCCGCGGGTGCACAGCCCGTGCACCCGCGTGGCCGAGGAAGGCGGGGAGGTAGAGGGGGAGGAGGCGGAGCGGTAGGGGGAGGCGTCGGCGGAGGAGGGGACGACGACGACAGTGGCAGTAGGGGGACGGGCACGACGTCGGCACCTAGGAGATACGGTCGTATGAGCAATTGCTTGAGCTTGACGGGATCGCACTATCCTGGACTTCTTCAGCTTAGCTACCGCAGGCGCGAAGTATGAGGAATCCAGCTTTGGGTTTTCACCATTCTCAGTAGGTCACATAGGATCTGCGCCACAGGAGATACTGTCAAAAACAGAGGTTCTGTTGCTATTGGGGCCGCATGCAAACTGCTGTCTGCGGTTATGAGTTGATGCTGCATGGGCAGTCTTATGAGGCCTCGTCCTTGGCCGCGTAGAAGCTGCATCAGAACCAGGACGTTTGGCATCGTAGTGTATTCCTCTGCAAGAGTCTGGGTGCTGAACAGTTTCTGCGTCAGCCCTGGATGCCGCATAGATGTGGACGTTATGGGTGTTCGTCCGACGACCGTCATTGGTAACAGAGTGAGAGGCTGGAAGCATCTGCTCCGCAGCTGGGGGGAACGCAACAGCCTTTGCCATCCACGTTCTGCGGGTCCTCGAGTGGGGAGCACCCTTTTGGCTGGAAGACTCCGCAGTTGGGTAAGGCGCAGCTGGGGGGAACGCAGCAGCCTTTGCCATCCACGTTCTGCGGGTCCTCGAGTGGGGAGCACCCTTTTGGCTGGAAGACTCCGCAGTTGGGTAAGGCGCAGCGACCTTGGCTACCCACGTCCTGCGGGTCTTCTTGGACTTTACTTGCCTCGGAGAAGGACTTGTGCTGTCCCCGGAGAGCATCTCCTCGAACACTTACCGGTCGAAGCGGACCACCAACATCTTTTGTGTCGAGCCGGGCTTGGCCGCATCGGACTGCGTCACCGACTTCTCAACAGAGGAGAAGGAAGTCCCCAGCAGAGTGGCCACCGTGTTTGCCATTTAATATCAAAACGAGAACTGGAAGAACTAGATTTGATTTAACAAACAAAGAGAGTAGAAAGAAGAGTCATAGGAGACAATCTAAGTACAATTTTTTCTCTGGGGGGGTGACGATGGAGGGTTAGGAGTGTAACAACTCTCTTTTACTCCGTGGACGATCCGATGCAGATGCTCTTCTCTCTCCCTTGAGTGTTGATTCATAAATATCCAGCCAACCTCTTGTAGAGGGGTAGTACCCTGCTATTTATAGTCATATTTGTGGCCGCATGGATTTCGGACCGCATGGTTGGCAAGGTTTGCCACGTGTCCCATATCAACGGATGGGTGCTACAGCTATGAACGGGAATTCGGACTCCGCTGCCACGTGAACATTTGTTAGAATTTTCTTGTTTGCTGAGTATCTGGACGATTCTCAACTGTGTAGGTGCGACTTGGTCAAATGGACACGTGGTCGCTATTTGATTGGAGCAGACCACTCAATTGTAATAGCAAGACTTGGTCGACGTAGAATCTGGGACACATGTGACCAAAGACGCACGGGATGCACGGAGTCTGGAACGCACGGGGCCAGAGACACATGGACCGCATGGAGTCTAGAACGCACGGGGCCAGAGGCGCATGGACCGCATGGAGTCTGGAACGCATGGGCCAAAGTTGCTTGGGACGCATGTGGTCTGGGACGCGTGGGCCAGAGACGCATGGACCGCATGGAGTTAGAGACGCATGAGCCAGAGCCACATTGGATCTTTTTATCGTATTGTCCACGTGGCTCTGTACCATCCTTGGGACTTCTGTCTCTTAGTGTGTTCTCGTCCTTCGAGGCGATCAGAAAAATCTTTTTTGCTAGGATTCTGTGTCAGGCGCCATGTGGTGCCCCGTTCCTCCTATTCGGGGAGCGCGGCTAAGAAGTACAAGTTGGTATCGTTTGATCAGGATATATTGAATCAAGAATCCATCCTCGTTATGGATTTCCTTCTTCGGAATCGATTCCCATATTCAGTGGACCATGTCCGGAGAATTGACTTAGCGGCAGAGTCAAGAGGGACATCTCCGCTGAAAATTTTCTTGCCTAGTTTTTGCTGTCGCTTTGTTACTTTCGTGCTTTGAGTTGGTTTTTGGATTTGTTGCATTTTCTTGAACGATTTTGATGAATTTTATTATTTTCGTTCGTTGAACTGTACTTCAATTCCGAGATTGAAAAGAGTGAAAGAGGTATTGATCAGTTGTTCGTTGCAATGCAGGTGAACGAGCAGTAGGCGACGTGCGAGCGGAGTCTTAAAGCACCTCTTTCCTTTCCTTCTCCAACCAACTTGTGAGTGGCTTATATTCGATTCAGTTGACCCTTCTTCCAAGTCTTCACATCTAAAAATCTTGCATTCTTGCTTGCCCCGATCAAACGATACCATAATAACTAAAAGATGTCAAGATAAAAAAGAGATAGACTTGGACTACTTTATGCTTGTCAATCAACTTATGAACGGTTATCCTATTGCGTGCTAGTTCTTTTAGAATGTTCTATACATGCTTCAATTTTAGTTAGAAATGCATTGTTCTTCTATAAATTATGCTAAGTATGGAACACACCTTGTTATACAATAAATTATTCAGGAAGATTATGCAAAATGAATCATGCCATGCCACTTGTCTCGTACTCACGTTGCCTCAAACTGCATCAAATTAATAAAGTAGTATGAATGTCGTTGATCACGGACAACTTGTGCCCAAGGTAAATGGTCCCTGTGGACGGTTACTGGGGCACTGGCACCGATTCGATCCGGGCGGAACCCAACGTTTAGTCTCACATGATTGACGGGATGCTTGCAGCGCACCACGTGCTTTTGTTGCATACCATCCTCGTCAATGACTATTGTCCTTTATGGCATCATGGCAGTGATCCCCATGTATATTTAAACCTGTGCAAGCTAACTTGTATCTTCGTGGCAGGGAAGGACATGGTAAGTATTGTGCAGGTGGTTCAGACGGGCAGGTAAAGGTCACCGAACGATGGCAAGCTTATTTCAGTGAATTCTATACCTATTGCTTGTTGTAAAATAAACTAAGGCAAGATAGAAAGATCACAAATAAGTTGCATGCTTCATATAAACAATGTATTGATTGGTATAGTTGGGTTAACTCGCCTTCACCAGTACTTTTTGATATACTAACCCTCGTTGAAACAGGTTCCCCGTACCAAGGAGATCCTGCGAGAAGCTGAAGTCACTGCCCAATCCAGTCCAGCTGTCGGTGCGTCCTGATCGTGCCTTATTCTGAAGAATTTTGAAGACCAAGGAGCAATCAAACTTAACTCATGCAGCTCTGAGAAATTAAAGCTATCATCCCGCCCGGAGGTCTTTATATTTTGAAGTTTTAGTACAAGGATGTAACTTACAGGATAGCTATCTCATTTTGTGTCAACTTTTGTAAGCCCGTGCGGCAACCTTGTGATTCGTTCAAGAGTTTGTAAAAAGATGTTCATTATCAATAAAGAGAACTTTTTTATGTTTCAACTTTGTGTTTCAATTATCTGCGTACTCTGAATATGTGCTCGTTATGCAAAATACCTAGCCTTGTGTGATGCGCAACCTAGGTACGCACGACGTCACGCTCGGGGGACGACAATCGATTCCACGAAAATCGGGGCGTAACATATTCGTATCAGAGCACAGTTTCAAGTTTCTTTGACCCTCGTATCGGAAAAGTTTCTTTAACGATCTATTCCCTGTGCGAACTCTTGAACTAGTTAGGCCAAAATGAGATACGTATCATACAATAAGTCCATAATATATTATGATCCTGATATAAATTACCTTCTTTTGAAGGAATGGCTCAAGCGCAACGGGATAAGGTGATAGCTTTTGCATCGAGGCAGTTGAAGCCTCACGAGAAGAATTATCTAACCCATGATCTGGAGCTCGCAGCGGTAGTGTTCGCGCTGAAGTTGTGGTGCCACTACCTTTATGGTGTACCATACGAGATCTAAACGGAACATAAGAGCTAAAATATCTCTACACACAAAAAGATTTGAATCTTCGACAACGACGTTGGCTTGAACTCCTTAGCGATTTTGACTTGATGATCAGATACACCCCTGGCAAGGGCAATGTTGTAGCTGATGCACTAAGTCGAGTGTTCGTTGGGAGCCCGGCTATTGATGATAAGTTGCGTCGGGATATAGAAGCTTTGGGCATTATACTTATAATCAGATACAAAAATGGGGCACAAGTGGCTCAGCTACGCCTCGAACCTGACTTATTAGAAAAGGTCAAGTCCGCTCAAAAGGATGACCTATTCCTGCAAAATATGCATGGTCTTATCATAGCAGAAAAGGCAACCGACTTTGCGGTAGGCACAGATGGGATGATCCGAGTGAAGGAAAGATTATGCGTTCTAAACGATGCAGCCCTCAGAAAAGAGATACTCACGGAAGCCCATTATGTAAGTTATACTTCACATCCGGGTAGCACAAAGATGTATCGAGATCTCCATACGATATTTTGGTAGCACGACATAAAACGAGATATGGCACTATTCATGTCGCAATGCATGGCTTGTCAGCGGGTAAAGGTCGAGCACCAGAAGCTAGACGAAGAGATGCACAACCTAGCTATACCGGAGTAGAAATGGAAACACATAACAATAGATTTTATTGTTGGTTTGCCTAAGACGTAATGGGAGAATGATGTCGTCTGGGTCATCGTTGATCGACTCACAAAGTCAGCTTACTTTCTGCCTATCAAAAGTACTTGAAGTGCCGACCGCCTGGCTCAGATCTACCTCAACGAAATCGTTCGGCTCCACGGCGTGCCCGTATCCATTGTCTCCGGTAGAGATGGTCAATTCCTATCATATTTCTGGGAAAGACGGTCAATTCCTATCAAAAGTACTTGAAGTTCAGCTCCGCCTACCACCCACAGACAGACGGTCAAACAGAACGTGTCAACCAACTCCTCGAAGACATGCTATGTCAAGTAGTTATGTCCATTCAAGGTCCTAAAATATTGCATATAATAAAACCTTAGTGTTGATCGTCAATGGTCATTGACAACCTGTGCACAGGTTTATGTTTCCTGCGGACGGTACGCCAGGGCACCGGGGCTGATCTGATTCAGACATGAATGTCTTATAGTCAGCATGGGGGATGTAATGCCCCGCAACCGCACGGTGCATTACGCTGAGTCAGATTGGATGAGGTAATAGCTGGTTATATTTTGATTTATTGAATTTGAGAATAAGTATTGATTGAGTTGGTTTCATGTGCAGATCGCTAGCGAAGTTCGATCAAAATCAGGTGTTTGTTCAGAGCAGTACTGGGATAGCTAGATTGGAGCGATAGTGCCATCTTCCTTAGTCCGATCGGTCGGATAATTTGGAGAGCATGACCTGCTCGCACGGTTATACCAATTGAGTAGATCATGCTTTGCATCGGACCACGGGTACAAGGGATCGACCGTATCGGCAAGGCAGGGTGCTTAACGGAATCAGACTTGGTGAGTAGGCTCTGTCCCTTCTCCTCTATTCCTTCATGCCTAATAATATGGAACACACGTAATGGGTTGAACACTTGGACTGGAACTTAAAAATTACTACACTGTGGCGTGCATAGAGTGTGCGATATTTGGTTGGATATGATTTGTGGCTTGAGTTAGTTTTTGCGTTGGACAGTTGGAGCTTGAGTATACAGTTGGAGCTTGAGTAGATCATCTTGGTTGGAACATCGAGGTAATTCGGGCGGGCGAGCGAGCATGCATCCATGCATGAGTATAAGTTGGGCGCTTTGTCATGCAAAGCGTGCAGTTGTGGTTCGAAACCGGACAACTGCGTCTGTGAGGAAGTTGTGCCACTATTAGGGTATTGTGCCACGGGATTTTTTGAGCGAGAGGTATTGCATCAATTGAACGCTGTGTCGAGAAGCGGCATAGTGCCTATGGAGATAACTTGAGATGGTGCATTGGGATATAAGTTGGAGAATGGTTATGGATAGTTGGTTGGAATGAGGCTAGGATCGTTTGGTGGGGCGAGAATACTCAATTCTCTCATCATACCTACTTGGTGTTTGCATCTGTCACGGACAACCTGTTGCACACAGGATTTGGTTTCCTCGAATACGATAGGCTCCGGGATACCGGGACCGTTCGGCCATGGAGGAGACAATGGTAACGTGCCTTGGGCACGATATTTCATGCCCCGATCTCCCACAGGCTAATCGGTCGTCCCCGCTAGGCGAGAATGACCGCGCCAGCGCTCCCGCATGACGATCGCTTCGGCCCATCTGGACGTGATGTCGCACGAGCTTAAGCTGCGCCTGTACAAGGCCGTGGTTCATTGGCTGGCGGTAAGAGGTCTAAGCCACAGAGTCACACAGATTATCCGGGTGCGGCAGAATTCTAAGCTCATAGGCGATTGGTAACAAGTTCATTGAGTCGTCAATAGCGGAAGAATTGAATAACACAAGTTGAAGTAATACAAACTCTTTATTGATATTGAATAAGTGTTACAGGCGGCGTATAGCCGAGATTAAAAGTCGCTCAAGCCTCTCTCTCTCTCTGAAATAATAAAAGCGTGCAAAGTGGCTGTATTTGTGGAATGATGTACAGGCAATGTTCCAACATTATGCCTTGTATATGTGCTTCAGTTTCGGACGCAACGCTCCAAGGCTCCAGAGTAAACTCCACGCCTTAGCACGAACGAAGGAGGCATCCACACCGAACGAGGTTCTCCTGTACCCTGCAAATAATCTGGTGGATTATCAATACATGAATGCACTGGTGGGGAGGCTACTCGCCTGCTCGACAAATCCAAACACATAATATTGGTTCCGTGCACCAACTATTAGGTTATGTTTCTCGTTTTGCCTTAGGATCAGTTTTATGGCAAAGATTGAATAGCCTTAACTCGTGTGGCAGTACGCCGTGTGATATAAGAGAAAATACGACGAGACTTACCAACTTACCATTTATTCTTCCTTGTCCAAGGCAAACCAAGTTAATTCAAGCACGAGCAGGTATAAACATTCAGGGATAATAACATATGCAAATACTATATTGTGAACGAGACTATGTTTCAGATGCATGAGTTACTCGGATGATCAGGTGTGTTGCATAAGATATTCAAGGGCTCCATATATACAATTGTGTTATGATCGTTCAGGTGTTTCAGATGTTCACGATGCAATGCAATGACTCGCACGCGGGTTGCCGCTAAGCGAGGATAACTTATCTATATGAACATGAGATCACTGGCATAACGCCATAATGGACGGTCTAGTCTGGGATAGAATGAAATGCAACGCAAGGAATAGGGCATCAGAGGCCATTCCGTTCGATGCAGGAGACTATCAGGAGTTTCGGCCGGATCGGATCGCTGCCACTGCCCCAGCTGTAGTGCCCTGCTCCGCGTAGGCACTATGTACAAGTGATATCGCCTTACTTGCTCGAACGGAAGACTTCTCGGAGAGTTCCCGAACGATTGATCAATATGAGTGGGCAGAACTGCATTCTCTGATTCTTGCACGACTTAATAATGAATATGAGTTTTTGAATGCTTGTTTGCTTAAGAAGAATATTTTTATAAGAGAATGATAGAACCGACTCAGTATGCTAATAAGAGAACTCACATAGCTTGTCATCGAAACGAATCTGCTGCCTAACTAAGAGAATGGAAATGCTTGTCAGAAATAAAATTGAACCATTGCCATGCTAAAGAGAAAGATAGAAATATTGTATGCTTAGAAACACTGACACAGTTATCGAACGAATATTTGCTATGCTAAGAAAGGGATAGATATTGCTTGTCATATATGAAATCAATCGTGCTTGCCTTATGTGTTCTGCTTGTCTGCTTTGCTATATCGAACTGCTATAAGTGAATGTGTGAGTGCAGTGACTAATAGTACGCCCTGAGGATACGACTCGCAAGGGTCTAGTGGGGTGTCCTATTAGTAATGTGATAAGATGTGCTTCGTTATGTGCTTCGTTTCGATAAGATATGATTCGCTAGACCGCATATGTTTTGCTTGATCATTGTTTTGCTTGCACTATGTGTTTATGTCATTGCATTGGTCTCGGACAACTTGTGCACAAGGTCTTGTCTCTCGAACGATTCCTAGGGCACTGGGAATCGCTCGGTCCGGAAGAGATTTTTGGATCGCCCTGAGGTATACGGCTCGAAAGGGGGTCTAGTGGGGCGATATGTCTATTAGTGTGGTGCAGAACCCATGATGTCACAGCTGCTAGTACTCGGGTGTGTTGGTGAAGAGCTGAACCTTGGGTCACAGCTGCCGACACCCGTGCGTGCTAGTGAAGAGCTGAACCTTGGGCAACTGCTGCTAATCATGGGGCGACCCATGGACCGTCATATAGATAGGGCGCATGCTAGGTTTACCTTCTTGCATACCTATCGATTGATGACGCCAGTGTTTGATACATAAGTTATGAATATGCAAATTATGACTAACTTGTGTGTCTGCTGCAGGGATAACCGTTCGACTATGGGGTAAGAAATATGAGTTAATACATAAGTCTGCTTGTTCATTTTGTCTGCATCGTAGAGATTATCTGTTAGTGCTTCATGCATTGCATCGGTCAGACAATGACTATTAGTGCGGGAGAGCTGAACCTCGGTCACAGCTGCTAATAGTATCAGAATGTGAGTCATTGGTTAGCTGGATTACTGCTACCGATCCTGAGTTTCTCGGGGACCGAATTCATATAAGCTAGTCCTTCTATGTGCTTAAAAGTATGATAGTCCATTTGATATGTTGCCTTAATTCGATATGTTCAGTCTGCTATAAGAACTTTGCCCCAAAGAGTTAGATTTTGTGCACAATACATGCTGCGTACTGCACGATAGAGCACTGTTCCAATTCGTATGCTTATAGTTTGAATATGCAAAACTGTTTCAAAGTTATGTTTTCAAAAGATGTAATCTGACTATAGTTCTGAACTGCATGAAATGAACCTAAGTAAAACTAGCAAGATCACTAGTAATGCAATATTTTGCCACATGATTACTTAGTGTGGGTTTCAGGGGGTGTAGCTTCTGTTCAGTTGTTTTATCTCACCAGTACTTGTATAAAGTGCTGACCCACCAACAGTTTGCTTGTTCTAAGGTGCCTGATCGTCCGAGGAAGCGATAACCGTGCCTCATCCCAAGGAGCCAGAAATCTGGAGTCGATGCCTTGAGCCGTATCGAGATGGAGCTGCTTTTGTATAGAGGAACATAATGTATGGAACGGTGTTATTGTATCGAGAGAAAGAGTGCTTGAGCGAATTGTAACATCGGCCATTCGCCGCTTGTAATGCTTTCGATTATCAATAAAAGAGCCTGTTTTCATATGCCATTGTGTTCTTTACTTTTCTGCAATATGTGTGCCGCTGCTTCAGTATTGAATAGCTTACTTGCCCTTGTTCAAAGCTTTGTCCTTGTGCAAGCACATCTTAGGCTTGCACGGCATTACGTCTCGATGAGAACGATTGTCCCGCAGGAGAGCTGTAACGTGGTGATTCACGTTCAGCGGGGACTATCGGGCTTGTGGGAGATTTGGGGCGTGACATAATGGTATCAGAGCAACTCGATTCCTTGTCCATTTCGTTGCCTCCGACTCTGAGTTGTGTTGTGCTGCAATGAACGTTCCATACAATAAGTCCATAGATATTCTCAAAGATGCGCACAAAAGTTTTCTGGATTTGTTTTCATTGTTGAGATGTGACTTGTGATTTCTGGATTGCTGTGTTTTGATTGAGGAAGGTGAGGGATGCGGACTATCGCTGCTCTATGTCTTCGTATGAGTTTCTCCTTGAGTTTCGAGGACGAAACTCTTTGTTGGTGGGTAAGTATGTAGTGCCCCGCTCCACGTAGGCACTATGTACAAGTGATATCGCCTTGCTTGCTCGAACGAAAGTCTTCTCGGAGAGTTCCCGACCGATTGATCAATGTGAGTGGGCAGAACTGCATTCTCTGATTCTTGCACGACTTAATAATGAATCTGAGTTTTTGAATGCTTGTTTGCTTAAGAAGAATATTTTCATAAGAGAATGATAGAACCGACTCAGTATGCTAATAAGAGAACTCACATAGCTTGTCATCGAAACGAATCTGCTGCCTAACTAAGAGAATAGAAATACTTGTCAGAAATGAAATTGAACCATTGCCATGCTAAAGAGAAAGATAGAAATGTTGTATGCTTAGAAACACTGACACAGTTATCGAACGAACATTTGCTATGCTAAGAAAGAGATATATATTGCTTGTCATATATGAAATCAATCGTACTTGCCTTATGTGTTCTGCTTGTCTGCTTTGCTATATCGAACTGCTATAGGTGAATGTGTGAGTGCAGTGACTAATAGTACGCCCTGAGGATACGGCTCGCAAGGGTCTAGTGGGGTGTCCTATTAGTAATGTGATAAGATGTGCTTCGTTATGTGCTTCGTTTCGATAAGATATGATTCGCTAGACCGCATATGTTTTGCTTGATCATTATTTTGCTTGCACTATGTGTTTATGTCATTGTATTGGTCTCAGACAACTTGTGCACAAGGTCTTGTCTCTCGAACGATTCCTAGGGCACTGGGAATCGCTCGGTCCGGAAGAGATTTTTGGATCGCCTTGAGGTATACGGCTAGAAAGGGGGTCTAGTGGGGCGATATGTCTATTATGTGGTGCAGAACCCATGATGTCACAGCTGCTAGTACTCGGGTGTGTTGGTGAAGAGCTGAACCTTGGGTCACAGCTACCGACACCCGTGCGTGCTAGTGGAGAGCTGAACCTTGGGCAACTGCTGCTAATCATGGGGCGACCCATGGACCGTCATATAGATAGGGCGCATGCTAGGTTTACCTTCTTGCATACCTATCGATTGATGACACCAGTGTTTGATAGATAAGTTATGAATATGCAAATTATGACTAACTTGTGTGTCTGCTGCAGGGATAACCGTTCGGCTATGGGGTAAGAAATATGAGTTAATACATAAGTCTGCTTGTTCATTTTGTCTGCATCGTAGAGATTATCTGTTAGTGCTTCATGCATTGCATCGGTCAGACAATGACTATTAGTGCGGGAGAGCTGAACCTCGGTCACAGCTGCTAATAGTATCAGAATGTGAGTCATTGGTTAGCTGGATTACCGCTACCGATCCTGAGTTTCTCGGGGACCGAATTCATATAAGCTAGTCCTTCTGTGTGCTTAAAAGTATGATAGTCCATTTGATATGTTGCCTTAATTCGATATGTTCAGTCTGCTATAAGAACTTTGCCCCAAAGAGTTAGATTTTGTGCACAATACATGCTGCGCACTGCACGATAGAGCACTGTTCCAATTCGTATGCTTATAGTTTGAATATGCAAAACTGTTTCAAAGTTATATTTTCAAAAGATGTAATCTGACTATAGTTCTGAACTGCATGAATGAACCTAAGTAAAACTAGCAAGATCACTAGTAATGCAATATTTTGCCACATGATTACTTAGTGTGGGTTTCAGGGGGTGTAGCTTCTGTTCAGTTGTTTTATCTCACCAGTACTTGCATAAAGTGCTGACCCACCAACAGTTTGCTTGTTCTAAGGTGCCTGGTCGTCCGAGGAAGCGATAGCCGTGCCTCATCCCAAGGAGCCGGAAATCTGGAGTCGATGCCTTGAGCCGTATCGAGATAGAGCTGCTTTTGTATAGAGGGACATAATATATGGAACGGTGTTATTGTATCGAGAGAAAGAGTGCTTGAGCGAATTGTAACCTCGGCCATGCGCCGCTTGTAATGCTTTCGATTATCAATAAAAGAGCCTGTTTTCATATACCATTGTGTTCTTTACTTTTCTGCAATATGTGTGCCGCTGCTTCAGTATTGAATAGCTTACTTACCCTTGTTCAAAGCTTTGTCCTTGTGCAAGCACATCTTAGGCTTGCACGGCATCACGTCTCGATGAGAACGATTGTCCCACGGGAGAGCTGTAACGTGGTGATTCACGTTCAGCGGGGACTATCGGGCTTGTGGGAGATTTAGGGCGTGACATAATGGTATCAGAGCAACTCGATTCCTTGTCCATTCCGTTGCCTCCGACTCTGAGTTGTGTTGTGCTGCAATGAACGTTCCATACAATAAGTCCATAGATATTCTCAAAGATGCGCACAAAAGTTTTTTGGATTTGTTTTCATTGTTGAGATGTGATTTGTGATTTCTGGATTGCTGTGTTTTGATTGAGGAAGGTGAGGGATGCGGACTATCGCTGCTCTATGTCTTCGTATGAGTTTCTCCTTGAGTTTCGAGGACGAAACTCTTTGTTGGTGGGTAAGTATGTAGTGCCCCGCTCCACGTAGGCACTATGTACAAGTGATATCGCCTTGCTTGCTCGAACGAAAGTCTTCTCGGAGAGTTCCCGACCGATTGATCAATGTGAGTGGGCAGAACTGCATTCTCTGATTCTTGCACGACTTAATAATGAATCTGAGTTTTTGAATGCTTGTTTGCTTAAGAAGAATATTTTCATAAGAGAATGATAGAACCGACTCAGTATACTAATAAGAGAACTCACATAGCTTGTCATCGAAACGAATCTGCTGCCTAACTAAGAGAATGGAAATGCTTGTCAGAAATAAAATCGAACCATTGACATGCTAAAGAGAAAGATAGAAATGTTGTATGCTTAGAAATACTGACACAGTTATCGAACGAACATTTGCTATGCTAAGAAAGAGATAGATATTGCTTGTCATATATAAAATCAATCGTGCTTGCCTTATGTGTTCTGCTTGTCTGCTTTGCTATATCAAACTGCTATAAGTGAATGTGTGAGTGCATTGACTAATAGTACGCCCTGAGGATACGGCTCGCAAGGGTCTAGTGGGGTGTCCTATTAGTAATGTGATAAGATGTGCTTCGTTATGTGCTTCGTTTCGATAAGATATGATTCGCTAGACCGCATATGTTTTGCTTGATCATTGTTTTGTTTGCACTATGTGTTTATGTCATTGCATTGGTCTCAGACAACTTGTGCACAAGGTCTTGTCTCTCGAACGATTCCTAGGGCACTAGGAATCGCTCGGTCCGGAAGAGATTTTTGGATCGCCTTGAGGTATACGGCTCGAAAGGGGGTCTAGTGGGGCGATATGTCTATTAGTGTGGTGCAGAACCCATGATGTCACAGCTGCTAGTACTCGGGTGTGTTGGTGAAGAGCTGAACCTTGGGTCACAGCTGCCGACACCAGTGCGTGCTAGTGAAGAGCTGAACCTTGGGCAACTGCTGCTAATCATGGGGCGACCCATGGACCGTCATATAGATAGGGCGCATGCTAGGTTTACCTTCTTGCATACCTATCGATTGATGACGCCAGTGTTTGATACATAAGTTATGAATATACAAATTATGACTAACTTGTGTGTCTGCTGCAGGGATAACCGTTCGACTATGGGGTAAGAAATATGAGTTAATACATAAGTCTGCTTGTTCATTTTGTCTGCATCGTAGAGATTATCTGTTAGTGCTTCATGCATTGCATCGGTCAGACAATGACTATTAGTGCGGGAGAGCTGAACCTCGGTCACAGCTGCTAATAGTATCAGAATGTGAGTCATTGGTTAGCTGGATTACCGCTACCGATCCTGAGTTTCTCGGGGACCGAATTCATATAAGCTAGTCCTTCTGTGTGCTTAAAAGTATGATAGTCCATTTGATATGTTGCCTTAATTCGATATGTTCAGTCTGCTATAAGAACTTTGCCCCAAAGAGTTAGATTTTGTGCATAATACATGCTGCGCACTGCACGATAGAGCACTGTTCCAATTCGTATGCTTATAGTTTGAATATGCAAAACTGTTTCAAAGTTATGTTTTCAAAAGATGTAATCTGACTATAGTTCTGAACTGCATGAAATGAACCTAAGTAAAACTAGCAAGATCACTAGTAATGCAATATTTTGCCACATGATTACTTAGTATGGGTTTCAGGGGGTGTAGCTTCTGTTCAGTTATTTTATCTTACCAGTACTTGCATAAAGTGCTGACCCACCAACAGTTTGCTTGTTCTAAGGTGCCTGATCGTCCGAGGAAGCGATAGTCGTGCCTCATCCCAAGGAGCCGGAAATCTGGAGTCGATGCCTTGAGCCGTATCGAGATAGAGCTGCTTTTGTATAGAGGGACATAATGTATGGAACGGTGTTATTGTATCGAGAGAAAGAGTGCTTGAGTGAATTGTAATCTCGGCCATGCGCCGCTTGTAATGCTTTCGATTATCAATAAAAGAGCCTGTTTTCATATGCCATTGTGTTCTTTACTTTTCTGCAATATGTGTGCCGCTGCTTCAGTATTGAATAGCTTACTTGCCCTTGTTCAAAGCTTTGGCCTTGTGCAAGCACATCTTAGGCTTGCACGGCATCACGTCCCAATGAGAACGATTGTCCCACGGGAGAGCTGTAACGTGGTGATTCACGTTCAGCGGGGACTATCGGGCTTGCGGGAGATTTGGGGCGTGACACCAGCAACCGTCCGCGGAACTAAAACCTTGTTTCCAAGTTGTCTCGTGACCATGCAAATCTCTAATCTTTCGGTCTCTGGTCAGGTACAGGAACAAGTTCGAGGCAGAATATATATATGGAAGAAGTTCGAGGGAGTATATATATATATGAAACAAGTTCGAGGCAGGATATATATATATGGAACAAGTTCAGGCAGGATTGTTCAGAATATTGTGTATCGACTTCCCAAGCCATTTCATTCAGTACAGGGCAGGTATTGCTACACGAGCTGTGATTCTTGGATCATTGACTTGGTACAAATTTTCAGGTTCGGGAACTGCCTTAGCGACCTAACGGTCCCCGATACTTTCAGGTTTATTCATGCACGGAACGACTATTAGATAGTCTTCCGAGGATATCTAGATGAATGCTTGACTTGAATAGCATTTCAGGATCTTGGCATAGTTTATTCGACAAGCATTAAAATGAGGCAATATATAAGCAGGCAAGCATGCATTTGTATAAACATAAGCATTCACGTTGGCTCGGACCCGAAGGTAAGCCGAGAAGTGAAACCGTAAAGGGACTTTCCGAGCGACATGATCTAGGGTCGTGCAGTGTAGCAAGTAAAGCAGTGCACAACGAAGAGTGTAATGTTCATATCGTTTTACTCGAGGCATAACGGAGTCTAGTTGCACAAGATAAATGTAGCATGCGAGGGTCTGATTATAAGCAATGTTTTATTTTCACGTTCTAACACAAGCAATACAAGTTGGGATTATTCCCTTAGCTAGGTGTGTTGTATTCTTATTAGCATGCATGGGTGATTCACCTAGCGACCAGCATGTATCATTCCATATTTTAAGTGTGCTGGCTAAGCAAAGATAATTTTACCATAATCACCCACCTTAGCAATGATTCGCCTCGGTTGAGGGATACTTCGAACGAGCCTCTGAAAGCCTAAGCCGAACTCCTGAAGAGCCAAGTTTGGAAATTATTTACCTCAAACGAGTATTCTCGCCTGAGCAAAGCGGGTCAAAACATTATACTTTTGCCGTTTGAATTGGCAGTCCGCTTGAGCGGAACGGGGTGTTACTCGGTGCCGGCAGTTCGATTGGACCAGGCAGGCTAGTTACTCAGTCTGGATCGGGTAGAACTATAGTTGATTAGTCCTTTATGGCTTGGCTAGTGAATTCATATAGATAAGAGTTGGTTTGCTTTGCTTTGGTTTGTGGTTTTCGTGTAGGCGGCGGTCACCTTGCCTCGACAAGAGTGTGTATATCAAAGATTGGATTATAAGGCTTGGATTGTGGCTTGGTTTGAGGATGGATATTGAGGCTTGGATTGTGGTTCGATAGGTTTTTGCATTGCTTGGGTTTGAGTAGGAAGGTTTGCATGCTAGTTTTCCTTTGAGTTGGATATATATGCTTGTATATTTAGACTTGAGTTGAATGCTTGCATGTTTAACCTGCTTTACAGTTTTTCTTAACATGTCATACCTCTGCCATGAAAAGAATCTAGGATTCAAGTAGAAAGATTACCATATACCTGTTTGCATTCACTATTTCTACTTAGTGTCGGTTTAGACGAGTAGGTTATCCCGCTCACCAGTACGGCTATGTACTGACCCACGTTTGTGGGCATTATTTCAGGTACGCAGGTGTAGTGGCGCTGCTTGGATATACAGAACATGATGTATGAATGGTAAGTACCTTTGTGGGCTAGAGAAATATCAAGAGTGTTGTATCACCTTTGTGGAATTCTCTCTTGTGGCATTTTTATTAGGACCCTATCGAGAGCTTCGCTGCGTATACTCTGATGTGTGCTTGGCACACAATACTTGACTTTTGCTGCAACTTGGTCATTTCGATAATAACTTAGATGTTGACAACATCGTCTTGTGCGAGCGCAACTCCAGGCTCGTACGACATCACGTCCCGATGAGAACGATTGTCCTGCAGGAGCGCTGCAACGTGGTGATTCACGTTCAGCGAGGATGATCGAGTTTGTGGGAGATTAGGGCGTGACAGGGGAGATGGGATCTTGTAGCGGGGCTCGCTACATGCACTGCAACGACCGTCGTCTGCCCGGACTATAGTCCATAATGGTTAGTCAAGAAATGTGAATATGTTGTTAAAAAGTACCATTTAAGTCTAATTAAAGTATTATCAAGTATCATTAAAAGAAACATGTGGCAACCCACATATGGCCTCGTATGGACTTGAGGCAAGTAACGGATGCACGGCGCACTGTGTGTGCAGATCGTTAATTGAACCGAGAAATCTGAACCTCTAAAAGATACTTGATTAATCTGAGAATTCTGAACGGTCTGAGTATAATGCATTTGAACAACCTGATTTCCAAAATTATATGAGTATCACAAATTTGTATATGTCGTTCACCTGAGTCAGAAACACTCTAGTAATACTTGTTTTTGATTATGTGATTCTTGGTTTCCTTATACATATTCGTGTTTGGTTAACTTGGTTGTATCATTTGGACAGGAAAAAAAGAATGGTAAGTTGGTATGTTTCATCGTATTTCTCTTATATCGAACGACGCACTGCCACACGAGTTAAGCTTTACATCATTGCCATAAAACTGATCCTAAGACAAGATTAGAAAGATAACTTAATATATGGTGCACGGAACTAATATATCGTGTTTGGATTTGTCGAACGGGCGAGAAGCCTCCCCACCAGTGCATTCATGTACTGATAACCCACTAGATTGCTTGTAGGATGTAGGAGAATCTCGTTTCGTGCGCACTAAGGCATGGAGTTTTCTCTGGAGCTGAAGCACATATACAAGACATAATATTGGAACATCGCCTATGTATCATCCTAAGTTGTAAGCCGCTTGTCACGCCTTTATTGTTTGAGAGAGAGAGAGAGAGAACTTGATCGACTTATAATCCCGGCCTAGCGCCGCTTGTAACCTTATTCATTATCAATAAAGAGCTTATTTATGTATCATATTTGTGTTTATTCTATGCTTCCGCTATATCGACTTGGTGAACTAGTTATCGTAACGGTCGTTTACTCGTGTCGTTTAAATTTTTGCTGCATTGGAGACTATCTGTGCGACTCTATGGCTTAGTTATTTCTTCGTCTGTTCAGATCATGGCCTTGCGTGGCGCAGTTTGTGCTCGTACGGCATCACGTCCTGATGGAAATGATCGTCCTGCGGGAGCGCTGACACGGCGATTCGCGCCTAGCGGTGACGGCCAATCCTGTGGGATATCAGGGCTTGACACGTGGGGCGGCTGATCTATCTTTCGTTTACTCGCTTAATTTTGTAGTGCTCCGCTCTGTGTATGCACTATGTGTCACGTCTCAGTCCTAAAATATCGAGGGACTGGACACGTGGCAATGGCCAACAGCACGCACCAATGGATAACCCAATTTAATGGAACCATCAGGGCGTACTTAAGCTGTAACGAAGGTCTACTACCAAGAATCACACTAATCTCATCCATAAAGATAAATAAATAAACTGCATAATGAAATGAAAATAAGTAGCAACAACAAGTCAGTCGGGGAAACAATCCGACTTATGTCTGAATACACTGGCTCAATAGGCCAGGAACAAAAGAGATAAACATAAAGTAAATACTGAGTACGGGATCAGGTACTCAGGAGAAGTCTTCGGCAGTCACCTCGTCTGCAGGGTTCAGTTCTGCTCCAGTATCAAGTCCAGCAATAGCCTCGGCTCCTGTCCCGTATATCTCGGGGTACTGCTCCTCAGCTAAACCTGGGGACATAATCTATTCCAGGTCCTCAGTGGACATAGCAAGGCACAAAATAAAACAAGCCAAATAAATGCAGTGCAATTAAATTAAATGTAACAGCAGGGTAAACTATGTAACCATCTATGTGATATGCAAATGAGAGCAACACTAGTACTCAGGCTGAGACCGCTACAAGCTCTGTGTCGGGGAGCCGGTAGCAGTAATAACACGTAAAGGGTCTAGCTCTGCTGGAGAGTCTACAACCTCACAATAATAGTAGATATATATATAGAACAGCCTATAGCCTGTGTGTCTCTCCCCACCCAATGTAATCACGCAAACTATGACCATAACGTCTCATGTCCATGTCAGCGGGATTATAACTAATGCAACAAGTCATACTGTCTATAAATAAATATCTCTGTCAAGTCCTGCATCCTATACAGAATCACCACGAATATCTCGAGAAGATTCTGTCCATGTATCGTGTCAAGTGTCCTGGGTTGTAGGGTACTTGATAGGTCAAGTACAAGAGTAAAGGGTACCGTAAATCCATCTCTAACTGACGAACCCAACATCGCGTACGGTGTTGGCACCCGACTATGATCGGACACTAGGTACGTCATACATTTCCTAGGTTAAGCAGTTTAAACAAGTTTATAGAAATTTACACAAGACATCCAGCAAAGTATTATTACAGGAATTATGAAGATAAAGACTGCAAGTTTGGCAAGGTGCACTTGCCTGATGTTTGGATTCCACTTAGGTCCTGTTCTCGGAAATTTCTAGAGATGTCTCCGAAAGCTGAAATAAACAGTACCATCACGCTCAGAAGGTGTCAAATATCTAGGAACGCCTATCCTTGGGTCTAATTTGGAGACAAGGGCAAAAACGGTAATTTCGGGCCAAAACGGGGTCCACCGGTGGGCCCGCTTTGCACCGAAAAATGTGTCAGGGTCAACGGTCTCGAAATTCACCAAACTTAGTGTCAACAGGTCAGGAACGCTGATACGAACCCAACGGAACTTCCAGAATTGAATTCCGATGAGCCGATCACAAAATCGCCCGTCGAGCGGGGCCTGTGGGGCCCACGACACGCGATTTTGTCAACGTTCTCAGAATCGAACCAAACTTGACCCACAGGACCAGCGTATTTCTACGAGTTCTATGGCACAAGTTTTGTCTCGATCCGACGTGTGTGCACGAAATTAGGGTAAATTGCAGAAAAGTCGGATACGGGGCGATGTCCGCGGATACGCACTGATTTCGGTGTGCACGCACATCCGAATCAGCTTCTGCGAAATCCCACACGTCCGTATCAACGAGGCGCACGTATCTGTGATGACCGCACGCGACCAAGTTATCTCGTTTGGCGGGGCATACTCAGTTCCGGGGTGAAACAGGGTCTGGTTTTTCCTATTTTTGGATCGCGGTGTGCGATCACCACAGGACGCGATGCCCCGAGCGGTTTATCCGGGCACCGAGAGGGTCATACAGGCTACGCGTAGCAATTTACAGAATCGAAATTGGAGATACAGGGTGCAAGATACGAGTACCTGAACGAGGCCTGAAAAACCCGAGTTTCCTCGTGTCAGACTCGTGTCCGACACGCCTAGGGTTAGGGTTTACTGTTCTCGGGCTGTGTCCGGGTGTCCCCCGCTGTGTCCGCATCTGGGCAAAGGTGCGTCGACACGGCACGGCACTGGGCGGAGGGTCGCCGGAGATCGGGGTCGCCGGAGCGGCGAGGTGGCGCTGCTCGAGCCGGCAGGGGAGAAGAGCACCGGCTGGGTCGGGTTCTGCGGCTGGTCTCGGGCTGGGACGGCTAGGGGAGGTGGCAAGGTGGGCTGCTCGAGGCGGAGGGCTGACGCGGCGCCGGAGCTAGGGAGAAGAAGGTGACCGGAGCTAGGGTTCCGGCCGGGTGGGTAGGGGAAGATGAAGTGAGGCGGAGGAGGGAGAAGGGGGGGATTATATTGGGGCTCCGGGGCGGGGTCGTGGCCAGGTGAGGCGGCCCGAGGGGGAAATGTGGGGCGTGGCCTCTCCAGCGAAGGCGGCGGAGGGCCCGGACGTGGCCGGGGGACGCGGGCTCGGTGATCGTGGGGGAAAGGGGAGATGGGTGCAGCCGGGTCGGGTGCGGATCCGGGTTTGGGCGGACCCGCCCGACCCGCTAGGGTGGCTGGGGGCTGGGCTGGGTTGCACTAATGGGCTCGGCCCACTGGGCCGGGCCGGCCCCAAAATACAATAAATAATAATAATAATAATAACTAATGATTTAATTTAATTAGTTTAAAAATAGTTTTTAGTCATTTTAAAATAGGTCTGAGGCCCAATAAAATCTCGAAAAATTACCCTAAGTCCGGTTTTCTATTTTACACCATAAAATCATATTTTCATTACATTTTAGTATTAGTTATTAGAAATTAAAAATCGTACAAACACCACAGCACTTATGTAAATTCCTGAAAAATTGCAGAAAATTCCCAAAAATTAATTTTAAAAAATCTGAAAATTTTATGGTGATTACAATCTACCCCCCTTAAGAGGATTGCGTCCTCACAATCGAAGGGTAAACTACAAAGGCACGAATCTACAGAATTAAAGAATGCTTAGGTTTTACCTGCATCTGCAAATAAGTGTGGATAACGCTGGCGCATAACATCTTCTCGTTCCCAGGTCGATTCGCCAGGAGAGTGCTGTTTCCAAGCTACCCGAACCAGTCTGATTGTCTGCCCTCGCAGTGTCTTCTCACTGGTGTCGAGTATACCCACTGGCTGCTCCTCGTATCTCAGGCTAGGTCCCACCGAAATCTCAGAATGATCAACTATATGGCTTGGGTCAGTCACGTATCGCCTCAGCTGTGAGACGTGGAATACATCATGCACTCCCTCTAAGGATGGAGGTAATGCAAGACGATAAGCCACCTCACCAATGCGCTCCAAGATATCAAATGGCCCAATATACCTTGGGCTTAACTTGCCTCTGCTGCCAAATCTGATAGTACCTCTAGTGGGCGAGATCATCAAAAATACATGCTCTCCTTCCTTGAACTCCAGGGGACGTCTGTGCGCATCGGCCCAATGCTTCTGTCTATCCTGGGCTGCACGGAGATGGTTCTGAATCTGCCTTACTTTCTCCACTGTCTCCGTTACCAACTCTGGACCCAGTAATTGACGTTCACCAACGTCACTCCAGCATATCGGCGATCTGCACTTCCTTCCGTACAATGCCTCGAAAGGTGCCATCTGAATGCATGCCTGATAGCTGTTGTTGTAGGAGAACTCCACTAAGTGCAGATGATCTTCCCAAGATCCTCCGAAGTCCAGTATACATGATCGTAGCATATCTTCCAAGATCTAAATTGTGCGCTCTGATTGGCCATCTGTCTGAGGATGATAGGCAGTACTGAATTTGAGCCTGGTGCCGAGACTCTCTTGCATGCTTCGCCAGAAGTGAGATGTAAATCTTGAGTCTCGATCTGATACAATACTAACCGGCACTCCATGTAATTTTACGATTTGTCGCATATACATGTCGGCTAGTACTTCCGTGGATTGTCCGACTCTGAATGGCAAGAAGTGAGCCGACTTAGTGAGCCGATCCACAATAACCCATACCGCATCCTTTCCACTAGGGCTTCTTGGAAATCCAGTGACGAAGTCCATGGTAATATGCTCCCACTTCCATTCAGGTATGGGAAGTGGCTGCAACATACCTGCAGTCCTTTGGTGTTCGGCCTTTACCTGCTGGCAGACTAAGCATTTTGCCACAAATCGGGCAATCTCCCTTTTTATTCCCTGCCACCAGTAATATTGTCTTAAGTCCCGGTACATCTTGGTTCCTCCTGGATGAACAGAGTATATGGAGCTATGTGCTTCAGTCATCAACTCCTGCCTCAATTCTCCATTTGGAACATATAGGCAATTTTCGCACCTTAATGTCCCGTCCTCGTGGATGCGAAGTCCCGTTTGCAGGCCTGCTTCGGTTCTCTCTTTCAGCCTTCGGAATCTGGCATCATTAGGCAAAGCTTCTTTGACTCTCTCCACCAGCGATGACTTAACTTCGAGGTTAGCCAGCAAACCATTTTGTCCAGGTAGAACAACCTCTATCTGAAGATCTTGCAAGTCTTGTAATAACTGAGGCTGCTCAGTTAAGAAATAAGCCGAGGGTTTTCTGCTGAGGGCGTCGGCTACAACATTTGCTTTCCCCGGGTGGTACTGCAGATCTATGTCAAAGTCCACCATCAACTCAAGCCAACGCCTTAGCCTCATGTTGAGCTCCTTCTGAGTATAAACATACTTCAAGCTCTTATGATCAGTGAATATTTCGACCTTCTCTCCATACAGATAATGCCTCCAGATCTTCAATGCAAAAATCACTGCAGCTAGCTCCAGGTCGTGCGTTGGGTAATTCTTCTCGTGGACCTTCAACTGCCTCGATGCATAAGCGACAACCTTGCCATGTTGCATCAAGACACAACCTAGTCCACTACCGGATGCATCACTATAAACAACAAAACCTCCTGACCCTGAGGGAAGAGTCAAGACTGGTGCTGTTGTTAGACGCCTCTTCAATTCTTTAAAGGCATTCTGGCATTCTTCTGTCCATATGAACTCCTGATCCTTCCGTGTCAGCTTAGTCATCGGCTCTGCGATCCTTGAAAAATTTTCTACGAACCGCCGGTAATACCCAGCAAGTCCAAGAAAACTTCTCACTTTTGCAACCGAGGTAGGGGTAGGCCAGGTTTCTATAGCAGTGACCTTCTCTGAGTCCACAGACAGTCCTTCACCCGAGATAATATGTCCTAAGAATGGCACATTGTCCATACAGAACTCGCATTTGCTGAGCTTGGCATATAGCTTCTCCCTTCTCAAAGTTTCTAGCACAATTCTGAGGTGTTCCTCGTGTTCTTCGTGGTCCTTGGAGTAGACTAGAATATCATCAATGAATACCACCACGAACTTATCCAAGTACTGATGGAAGACTCCGTTCATCAAACTCATAAATACAGCAGGTGCGTTGGTTAAACCAAATGGCATTACTAGGAATTCATAGTGTCCGTACTTAGTCCTGAAGGCCGTCTTTGGGATATCTTCCTTCTTCACCCTAATCTGGTGATAACCGGATCTAAGGTCAATCTTTGAGAATACCCTAGCACCACTCAATTGGTCGAACAAGTCATCAATGCGTGGTAAGGGGTACCGGTTCTTAACAGTGACAGCATTAAGGGCTCTGTAATCAATGCACAATCGCACGGTTCCGTCCTTCTTGGTTACAAAAAGTATAGGTGCTCCCCAAGGTGAAACACTGGGCCGGATAAATCCTTTCTCCAGAAGATCGTTGACTTGCGCTTTCAACTCCACTAACTCCTTAGGTGCTAGCCGATATACCGATGAAGTGATAGGTTCGGCTCCTGGAGTTAGGTCTATTGTGAATTTGTCACGCCCCAGTCCCAAAATATGTTGGACTAGGACACGTAACACGCCAGCCGTATGTATACGAACTCTAATATATGGAAACCATATACACACGTACGCTGTACATGAATATCAATCCAGAAGTGGTATGAAATGTAATACAAGTCACAGGGTAAAATCTAAATATCATCCACAAAAATCAAATATAAATAAATAACCAGCATCTATGAAACTAGACCTCAATATAGGTATCTAAGGATGATAGTTGGATGGAAACAAATCCACTACCAACTCGAATATAAGAGCAAATACAATATGAGTTCAACACCACAACACAATATAAGAATACCAACTATCCATCACAGCTCGCAGAGAAGACATCCTCGGATCACATGTAATCATCCAAATCTGCGCTCCTGCAAATACTCAAGAAAAGATACACCTGGCAGCGGACCAGGTCCTCAGAGGGACGTAACAAGATACAGAAAATACGAGCCAATTTGAATACAGTAAACATGCATATGGTTTGAAAATAAATAAGTACGCTGTACAAGACAATCTATATGAATGCAAATGAGGACAACTTTTTGACGTATGGGCAAGGGTAGGCTACTCGATCTATCTCACAACTCACACACACGTCAATGGACATCAGAAATTGACATACCGCGGGGGTAGAGACCAGCAAGACTCCAGAAATCGACATACCGCGGGGGTAGCGACCAGCGTGACACACGCCCGTAGTGCGAGCTATATACTACGATTTACCAGAGTGGTTAAAAGCCCATACGTCTAATGATTGTCCTCTATGATACTAGGTGTCATATGTGTGTCAACATATCTAATACATAGTAATGACTGGAGAAAAACTACACATGCAAGAACTATACAGAAATGAAATAAATAAACAGAAATATAAATAGCATGCAAAGTACTGTAAACAATTTGGCAAGGTATCTTGCCTGGGGTCCTGCTGCTGGTATGAATCAGAGTCCAAGTCACAGTCCAAATAGCCTATGTATTACAAATTTATCACGTCAAAAGATAATTTATTTTAATTTATTTAATTCTGGAATAATTACTCTAAAATCCTATTTTAATCTTATTATTCTGATTTTTATGTTAATTCCTAAATTTTGTCCAAAGAAACTGAATTTTATCAACTCGAGACTCATGGCACACAAATCGAGACGATCTGTTGACCGAAAAGTCAACCGATACAAACTCGACTTTTATGCATAATTTCTTGTAGATTTCAGCATCAAAAACATACTGGAATTTACGGCTCGTCCGAATTCAAATTCGTTTGGGAATTATGGCACATACAAATTTTGTATTGTGCACCGATGGTTAAATTCTAACCTAGAAGTTCTACAGAATTAACAGTATGTAAATACTTTGAAATAAATTTTGGGAAAAATATATGTCGATGATCTCGACATTAGCTTTCCGAAACTTTAAACGGTTTATGATTCTGATTCCTGGTTCTCCCGGAATCGCGAAAACATCGAAACACATCTATTTTCGGACATACTGTGCTCTACGAATTTTCCAGAATTTAATACTCATAATTTAGAAAAATAATTTATATAATCAGAAAGCTAACCTCATTATCGTTCTAACAAAAAAAACTTGAGCGCGTTTGGAGTCCGGAGCTAGGAGATATCGTCTTTTTAATTCGTCATAACTAGTAGAAAATGAGGCTGAATTTATGACAAATTTTGACTACTTTTTGGACGAAAAAGAGAGAAATTTGGGGAAGAAAAATATGAAGGATGAGGTATTTATAATGGTGGACACTACTTAATTAAATACGACTAGGATTGGTTAATTGGATAGGATTATGATGAATTTAAACAAGGATAGGATATGCATGAAGTTGATTTCCTAGTAGGTTCAGGATTTGAATTAATTTAAAATAGAGTTTGAATTTATCTCAATAATTTATAATCTTAAATATAATTAAAGATAATACAAATAATTTATAAAATCTTATTAATATCGATTAACACTAAATTAGCATCTATCTAATATTAAGACTATATATATCTAAATAAATCCTAAATAATTTTAAAATCTAAATAAATTTCTTAAAATTCTAAATAAATTACAAAAATATAATTAAATATTTTAAACTAAAATAAATATTTGGTAGGAACGACATGCAAGTATGGTCGTATAGTAAATCATAGAAGTCCTAAAAATTTATGTTTTCTAAGTTTTAATTACCAAAAATTCTAGAAAAAATCTCCAAAAATCTAAAATAACCTAAAATAATTCTAAATGAATATTTATATAAGTAAATATACTAAAAATTTTATTTTCTAATTAACTAAGAGAATATTTTAAATAAATTCAACATCTATAATAAATATAATAATATAAAATATACACAAAATACCTATTTTGGGTGAGGGAGTTTACATAATTCTATCTCCCGATCAGGTGGTAAACCTGGAAGGTCGTCGGGAAATACATCCACAAATTCCGTTATGACTCTTGGGTAACCTGAATCCTCTTCCACAGATAATACCCTAAGGGTTGGCTGGACCCCTTGCTCTACAGCTCCTCGGAGATATTCAAACTCAGGAAGGCTAGGGGGTCTAAATATCACTTTTCCAAGCCGGCAATCCAGTGTCGCATGGTACTGACTTAACCAGTCCATACCAAGTACAACATCGTAATCAGGCATAGAAAAGATCAGGAATTGGGCTCGCATCTCTCGTCCACAGACTACTACCGAACATGATCTACCGACATCACTAACCGGGATAATTCTACCTCCCATTAGAATTCTCTTCATCTTCGAGAGAGGTGCGGTAGCTACTCTATGTGTGGCTACGAAGCTAGCAGCAATAAATGAATGCGAGGCTCCAGAATCAAATAATGCTACAGCAGAAATTAAAGCTACTAATATGGTACCTGCTATCACTTCGCCTGCAGTAGCTTCTTCAGTGACTGCTAGTGCATATGCCTGACCTCGTCCCTGAGCGGGACCCCTTTGCTGACGAGCCTGCTGGAACAAAGCTGCCTGAGGTGGTAGTGGTGGCCTGGCTCCTCCAGGCCCTGTCTGAGTTGCTCCCCCAGCTGGAAGAGCTGGCCTAGGTGCAGGTGGAGCTGGTTGATTCGGAACTCCTTCTCGACGTTCCGAGCAGTCCTTTGAGAAGTGTTGTCCGGATCCGCAAACCAGGCAGAGTCCCAGCTTGCGTCTACATTCTCTTTCAATATGTCCTACTTTGCCGCAGTAATGATAAGTAGGTAGGTTCTTTGATGCTGCTTTCTGGGGCAGGTTCTTCTGGGGCCGTTTGGCCGAATCCCCAGGTGATGACTTGGACGGTGCTGAGGAGAATGGACATTTCAGGCTTGATTCCCTCCGAGTAACGCGCTCCATCTAACGTGCTGCAGCTAGGACGTCGGAGTAAGATGTGGGCGCGACCGATCCGATTAACTTCTGAAGCTCGAACCTGAGTCCATCAAAGAACTTCTCTGCCTTTTCTTCTTCGGTAGGAATTAGAGAAGGGGCGAAGCGGCTCAGGAGAATGAATTCGGCGTTATATTCCTCTACCGTCATGTTGCCCTGGATCAGGCGGTTGAATCTGTCTCGGAGTTCGGACCGAGCCACAGCAGGGATGTACATATCCTGGAAGAGTCTGGAGAACTCCTCCCAGGTGACCTGATCATGTTCGAGCCTTCTTTCTTCGAACAGCCACCAATGGTGTGCGTTGTCCGTCAGTTGCATCCGGACGGCAGTCATCCATTTGTCCTTTGGAAGTTCAGCGGCCTCCAACTGATGCTGTGTGTTCGTAAGCCATTCATGCACTTCAGTTGGTCCTTCCTTGCCCTAGAAGGTACGGGGTTTGAGTTGAAGGAAATCTGTGATAGATCCCGTCGCTAGCCGCCTATTTGGTGGATTTGCATATTCCAATGCTGCGACTAGGCTGTTTCTTAGGTTCTCGGCCTCATGACGTTGGGCCTCCTGTTGGATCTGTTGTTGTGCCTGCATCATGGCGTAGAACATCTGGAACATTTGCTGTCCGTCCATTGCCTGCCCTGGAGGAAAGACAGGCATCGTAGGAGGGAACTGGGGTGGAGGCGGGATGTCATCACGCCTGAACCTGGAACTTGGCTGGCCAGTTTGATTGCTCTGTGAGGATTGTCCTCTGGTATCTGGCGTTGTTCCAGCTTCACAGGTAACCACCGCTTCAGGCGGTGTACCCAAGGGATTCTCGTCACCACTTCTGGGATCCATTATTCTGCATAAAAAGAAAATAATGAGAACGCACAGAGGAATCAAATCAGGATGCAATTCAAGCAATTAAATTAAATTCGACATAGAGTCCAAAAACGATTTAATCAATGGATGAGATCCTATAACTTATCCTATCTTATTGCAGGCCTGTTCGGTCCCTAAGTTGAAACCGAACAATTTAGTTGGGACCTACATGGGCCACCACAAAAACCATGTCACGCCCCAGTCCCAAATATCGAGGGACTGGACACGTGGCAATGACCAGCAGCACGCACCAATGGATAACCCAATTTAATGGAACCATCAGGGCGTACTTAAGCTGTAACGAAGGTCTACTACAAAGAATCACACTAATCTCATCCATAAAGATAAATAAATAAACTGGATAATGAAATGGAAATAAGTAGCAACAACAAGTCAGTCGGAGAAACAATCCGACTTATGTCTGAATACACTGGCTCAATAGGCCAGGAACAAAAGATATAAACATAAAGTAAATACTGAGTACGGGATCAGGTACTCAGGAGAAGTCTTCGGCAGTCACCTCGTCTGCAGGGTTCAGTTCTGCTCCAGTATCAAGTCCAGCAATAGCCTCGGCTCCTGTCCCGTATATCTCGGGGTACTGCTCCTCAGCTAAACCTGGGGACATAATCCATTCCAGGTCCTCAGTGGACATAGCAAGGCACAAAATAAAACAAGCCAAATAAATGCAGTACAATTAAATTAAATGTAACAGCAGGGTAAACTATGTAACCATCTATGTGATATATAAATGAGAGCAACACTAGTACTCAGGCTGAGACCGCTACAAGCTCTGTGTCGGGGAGCCGGTAGCAGTAATAACACGTAAAGGGTCTAGCTCTGCTGGAGAGTCTACAACCTCACAATAATAGTAGATATATATATAGAACAGCCTGTAGCCTGTGTGTCTCTCCCCACCCAATGTAATCACGCAAACCATGACCATAACGTCTCATGTCCATGTCAGCGGGATTATAACTAATGCAACAAGTCATACTGTCTATAAATAAATATCTCTGTCAAGTCCTGCATCCTATACAGAATCACCATGAATATCTCGGGAAGATTTTGTCCATGTATCATGTCAAGTTTCCTGGGTTGTAGGGTACTTGATAGGTCAAGTACAAGAGTAAAGGGTACCGTAAATCCATCTCTAACTGACGAACCCAACATCGCGTACGGTGTTGGCACCCGACTATGATCGGACACTAGGTACGTCATACGTTTCCTAGGTTAAGCAGTTTAAACAAGTTTATAAGAATTTACACAAGACATCCAGCAAAGTATTATTACAGGAATTATGAAGATAAAGACTGCAAGTTTGGCAATGTGCACTTGCCTGATGTTTGGATTCCACTTAGGTCCTGTTCTCGGAAATTTCCAGAGATGTCTCCGAAAGCTGAAATAAATAGTACCATCACGCTCAGAAGGTGTCAAATAGCTAGGAACGCCTGTCCTTGGGTCCAATTTGGAGACAAGGGCAAAAACGATAATTTCGGGCCAAAACGGGGTCCACCGGTGGGCCCGCTTTGCACCGAAAAACGTGTCTGGGTCAACGGTCTCAAAATTCACCAAACTTAGTGTCAACAGGTCAGGAACGCTGATACGAACCCAACGGAACTTTTAGAATTGAATTCCGATGAGCCGATCACAAAATCGCCTGTCGAGCGGGGCCTGTGGGGCCCATGACACGCGATTTCGTCAATGTTCTCAGAATCGAACCAAACTTGACCCACAGGACCAGCGTATTTCTACGAGTCCGATGGCGTAAGTTTTGTCTCGATCCGACGTGTGTGCACGAAGTTAGGGTGAATTACAAAAAAATCAGATACGGGGCGATGTCCGCGGATACGTACTGATTCCGGTGTGCACGCACATCCGAATCAACTTCTGCGAAATCTCACACGTCCGTATCGACGAGGCGCACGTATCTGTGAAGACCGCACACGACCAAGTCATCCCGTTTGGCGGGACGTACTCAGTTCCGGGATAAAATAGGGTCTGGTTTTTTCCTGTTTTTGGATCGCGGTGTGCGATCACCACAGGACGGATGCCCCGAGCGGTTTGTCCGGGCACCGAGAGGGTCATACAGGCTACGCGTAGCAATTTACAGAATCAAAATCGGAGATACAGGGTGCAAGATACGAGTACCTGAACGAGGCCTGAAAAACCCGAGTTTCCTCGTGTCAGACTCGTGTCCGACACGCCTAGGGTTAGGGTTTACTGTTCTCGGGCTGTGTTCGGGTGTCCCCCGCTGTGTCCGCGTCTGGGCGAAGGTGCGTCGACACGGCACGGCACTGGGCGGAGGGTCGTCGGAGATCGGGGTCGCCGGAGCGGCGAGGTGGCGCTGCTCGAGCCGGCAGGGGAGAAGAGCACCGGCTGGGTCGGGTTCTGCGGCTGGTCTCGGGCTGGGACGGCTAGGGGAGGTGGCGAGGTGGGCTGCTCGAGGCGGAGGGCTGACGCGGCGCCGGAGCTAGGGAGAAGAAGGTGACCGGAGCTAGGGTTCCGGCCGGGTGGGTAGGGGAAGATGAAGTGAGGCGGAGGAGGGAGAAGGAGGAGGATTATATAGGGGCTCCGGGGCGGGGTCGTGGCCGGGTGAGGCGGGCCGAGGGGGAAACGTGGGGCATGGCCTCTCCGACGGAGGCGGCGGAGGGCCCGGACGTGGCCGGGGGACGCGGGCTCGGTGATCGTGGGGGAAAGGGGAGATGGGTGCAGCCGGGTCGGGTGCGGATCCGGGTTTGGGCGGACCCGCCCGACCCGCTAGGGTGGCTGGGGGCTGGGCTGGGTTGCACTAATGGGCTCGGCCCACTGGGCCGGGCCGGGCCGGCCTCAAAATACAATAAATAATAATAATAATAATAATAATAATAACTAATGATTTAATTTAATTAGTTTAAAAATAGTTTTTAGTCATTTTAAAATAGGTCTGAGGCCCAATAAAATTCCGAAAAATTACCCTAAGTCAGGTTTTCTATTTTACACCATAAATTTATATTTTCATTATATTTTAATATTAGTTATTAGAAATTAAAAATCATACAAACACCACAGCACTTATGTAAATTTCTGAAAAATTGCAGAAAATTCCCAAAAATTGATTTTAAAAAATCTGAAAATTTTAGGGTGATTACACTATGTACAAGTGATATCGCTTTGCTTGCTCGAGCGAAAGTCTTCTCGGAGAGTTCTCGTTCGAACCCCATGACGATTGATCTAGGTGAGTGGGCAGAACTGCATTCTCTGATTCTTGCATGCCTTAATAATGAATCTGAGTTTTTGAATGTTTGTTCTAAGAAGATAGTTTCATAAGAAGAATGATAGAAACTGCCTCTCTATGCTAATAAGAGAACTCTTATAGCTTGTCATTGAAATGAACCTGCTTGCTTAACTAGATAATTTGTATGCTTGTCTGAAAAGAGATAGAACCTTGCTATGCTAAGTCAAGAAGTACAAGAAATATTTCATGCTTAGTTCACTGACACAACTATTAAACGAACCCTTGTCATGCTAAAAAGATAAGTAAAGGAATTGCTTGAAACAAGTCCATTTGTTATATGCTAAGAAAGAGATAGATATTGCATGCTAGTTATGAAATCGATATCGTGCTTGCTATTATATGTTTCGCTTGCCTGTTTTGCTATATCGCACTGCTACAAGTTTTGATTTATATAAGAAGAGACTAATAATGTGCCATGATGTTCCGGTCCTACGTGATCTAGGGGGGTGTGCTATTAGATATGTGAAATATGTGTTTTGCTTGAATGAATGAGAGAGAAGAGCCTAGTAGTCCGCCTTGATGTTTCGGTCCTACGGGATCTAGGGGGTGTGGCTATTAGATTGTTATATGCTTGTTCATGTATATTGCATCCTAATAGTTTTATTCGATAGAATATTGCTTGTCATGCATTGGCCTCAGACAACTTGTGCACAAGGTAATAGTCTCTCGAACGATTCCTGGGGTACTGAGAATCGGTCGGTCCGGAAGGGATTGTTAGAGCACCCCGATGTTCTGGTCCTATGGGATCTAGGGGGTATTGTTTGTCCATCAGTGGGGTAACTCATGGGCCATCATATAGTTAGGGCGCATGCTAGGCTAGCCTTCTTGTATACCTAACTGTTTGATGTGGAGATGGACAGAAAAATAGAGAACCTTATACATATATGTTTATGCAAATTGTTGCTAACTTATATGTCTGCTGCTGGGATAACCGTTCGACAAGGGGTAAAAAACATAAAGAGTTATATATATATAGCCTGCTTGTTCATGAACATGTGCATCTTAGAGTTTATCAGATAGTGCTTCATGCATTCGTATTGGTTGGATAATGGCTATTAGTGAAGAGCTGAACCTTGGTCACGGCTGCTACTTATCAGTGAAAAGCAACCATGTGTCACAGCTGCTAATAGCATTAGATAAAGAGTTATTAGTTAGCCGGTTTATCGCTACTGATCCTGAGTTTCTCGGGGACCGAATCATATAGCTAGTTCTCCTTGTATGCTTGAAAGTACGATAGTCCACTAAATGCACTTGTTTTGATTCGAAATGAACAGTCCACTAGAGATAACGTTTGTTCCTAAGAGTTAGAATATGGTGCACGATACATGCTATACACAGCACGATAGAACACTGTCCCGATTGTATGCTTATTGTTTAAATATGCAAAACTGTTTCCAAGCTATGTTTTCGAAAGAAGTAAAACTGACTTAAATCCTGTGCTGCATGAAATGAACATAGGTAAAATTAGCAAGATCACTAGTAATGTAATATTTTGCCACATACCTACTTAGTGTGGGTTTCAGGGGGTGTTGCTTCTGTTCAGTTGATTCTTACTCACCAGTACTTTCTCCAAAGTGCTGACCCACCAATAATTTGCTTGTTCTCAGGTGCTGGATCGTCCGAGGAAGCGAGAGCCGTGCCTCATCCCAAGGAACCAAAAATCGGGAGTCGATGCTTTGAGCCGTATCGAGATTGCTTTGAGCTGCTTTTGTATAGAGGGATAAATGTATGGAACGGTGTCATTGTAATTGAGAGAAAGAGAGTGCTTGAGTGATTTGTAATCTCGGCCAAGCGCCGCTTGTAACACTTCTGATTATCAACATTGAGAATGTTTTTATATGCCATTGTGTTCTTTACTTTTCTGCAATATATTTGCCATTACTCCTGTCTTGAATAGCTTACTTGCCTTTGTTCAAGCTTTGGCCTTGTGCAAGCGCACTTTAGGCTTGCACGGTATCACGCCCATGCGAGGACGATTGGTTCCGCAGGGACCAAGCGAGGACGAACGACCCACCCTGCGGGATCGGGGCGTGACATAATTGTATCAGAGCGACTCGATTCTTTGCCCAATTCGTTGCTTTCGAATCTGAGATTTGCCCGATGTTGTGCTACAATGAACGTTCCATACAATAAGTCCATAAATATTCTCAAAGTTGCCGGCAAAAGTTTTTAGGATTTGATTTGTTGCTTGAGAGTTGTGCTTTCGTGCTTGTATTTTGCTAGAGTTTTCGATTGAGGATGGTGAGGGATGATGACTATCGCTGCTCTATATTTTGTGAGTTTCTTCTTGAGTTTCGAGGATGAAACTCTTTGTTGGTGGGTAAGTATGTAGAGTCCCGCTCCGCGTAGGCGCTATGTATAAGTGATATCGCTTTGCTTGCTCGAGCGGAAGTCTTCTCGGAGAGTTCTCGTTCGAACCCCAAGACGATTGATCTAGGTGAGTGGAAAGAACTACATTCTCCGATTCTTGCATGCCTTAATAATGAATATGAGTTTTTGAATGTTTGTTCTAAGAAGATAGTTTCATAAGAAGAAAGACAGAACCTGCCTCTGTATGCTAATAAGAGAATTCGTATAGCTTGTCATTGAATTGAACCTGCTTGCTTCACTAGAGAATTTGTATGCTTGTCTGAAAAGAGATAGAACCTTGCTATGCTAAGTCAAGAAGTATAAGAAATATTGCTTGCTTAGTTCACTGACACAGCTATCGAATGAACCATTGCCATGCTAAAAAGATAAGTAAAAAAATTTCTTGAAACAAGTCCCTTTGTTATATGCTAAGAAAGATATAGATATTGCATGCTAGTTATGAAATCGATATCGTGCTTGCTATTATATGTTTCGCTTGCCTGTTTTGCTATATCGTACATCTACAAGTTTTTATTTATATAAGCAGAGACTAATAGTGCGCCCTGATGTTCCGGTCCTACGGGATCTAGGGGGGTGTGCTATTAGATATGTGAAAGATGTGTTTTGCTTGAATGAATGAAAGAGAAGAGTTTAGTAGTCCGTCCTGATGTTCCGGTCCTACGGGATCTAGGGGGTGTGGCTATTAGATTGCTCTATGCTTGTTCATGTATGTTGCATCCTAATAGTTTTATTTGATAAAATGTTGCTTGTCATGCATTGGTCTCGGATAACTTGTGCACAAGGTAATAGTCTCTCGAACGATTACTAGGGCACTGAGAATCGGTCGGTCCGGAAGGGATTGTTAGAGCACTCCGATGTTCCAGTCCTACGGGATCTAGGGGCTGTTATTTGTCCATCAGTGGGGTAACTCATGGACCATCATATAGTTAGGGCGCATGCTATCTTGCATACCTAACTGTTTGATGCAGAGACGAACAAGAAAATAGAGAACCTTATACATATATGTTTATGCAAATTGTTGCTAACTTGTATGTCTGCTGCAGGAACAACCGTTCGGCAAGGGATAATAAACATAAAGAGTTTATATATATATATATATATATATATATATATATATATATATATATATATATAGCCTGCTTGTTCATGAACATGTACATCTTAGACTTTATCTGATAGTGCTTCATGCATTCGCATCGGTTGGACAATGGCTATTAGTGAAGAGCTGAACCTTGGTCACGGCTGCTAATTGTTAGTAAAAAGCAACCATGTGTCACAGCTGCTAATAGTATCAGATAAAGAGTCAATAGTTAGCCGGTTTACCGCTACTGATCCTGAGTTACTCGGGAACCGAATTATATAGCTAGTTCTTTTTGTGTGCTTGAAAGTACGATAGTCCACTAAATGCACTTGTTTTGATTCAAAATAAACATTCCACTAGAGATAACGTTTGTTCCTAAGAGTTAGAATATGGTGCACGATACATGCTACGCAAGGCACGATAGAACACTGTCCCGATTGTAAGCTTATTGTTTAAATATGCAAAACTGTTTCCAAGCTATGTTTTCGAAAGAAGTAAAACTGACTCAAATCCTGTGCTGCATGAAATGAACATAGGTAAAAATAGCAAGATCACTAGTAATAGAATATTTTGCCACATGCTTACTTAGTGTGAATTTCAGGGGGTGTTGCTTCTGTTCAGTTGATTCTTACTCACCAGTACTTTCTCCAAAGTGCTGACCCACCAACAGTTTGCTTGTTCTCAGGTGCTGGATCGTCCGAGGAAGCGATAGTTGTGCCTCATCCCAAGGAACCAAAAATCTGGAGTCGATGTCTTGAGCCGTATCGAGATTGCTTTGAGCTGCTTTTCTATAGAGGGACATAATGTATGGAACGGTGTCATTATAATCGAGAGAAAGAGAGTGCTTGATTTATAATCTCGGCCAAGCGCCGCTTGTAACACTTCTGCTTATCAATATAGAACTTGTTTTTATATGCCATTGTGTTCTTTTCTTTTCTGCAATATATTTGTTGCTGCTCCTATCTTGAATAGCTTACTTGCCCTTGTTCAAGCTTTGGCCTTGTGCAAACTCACTTTAGGCTTGCACGACATCAAGCCCATGCGAGGACGATCGGTTCCGTAGGGACCAAACGAGGATGAACTGTCACGCCCCAGTCCCAAAATACCATGGGACCGGATACGTGGCAATGGCCAGCAGTACGCACCGATGGACCAACCCAATATAATGGATCCATCAGGGCATACTTAAGCTGTAAAACAAGTCTACGACAATCATGGCACAACTAATCTCATCAACACAAGATATAAAATATGATCCACAGGATAAATAAGGAATGTAAATCATCAGCTAGTCTCACAAAGTACTTCGGGGAACAACCCGATAAATATCAAGTACAATGGTTCCACAGACCAGAAAAGAAAGACTGAAATAATAAATAAAACTGAGCATGAACATGGATGCTCAAGAGAAGTCTTCAGCTAAGACCTCGTCCCCAGATGGTGGTACGGCTCCTGGATCGGCTCCTCCTGCTACGGTACCGTAAACCTCGGGGTAAACCTGGTCTGCAAAATCTGGGGACAAAATCCATATCCAGGTCCTCAGGGGACATAGCAAGGTACAGAAAATAATACAAGCCAGAATATAAACAGTGCAGCAAATAATGAGATAAGCAGGGTAAGTATGTAACATCTGTATAAATGCAAGAGAGAATATCAGTAGTACTCAGGTTGAACAACTACCAGCTCTGTGAAGGGGAGCCGGTAGCAGTGGTATCAGGAGGTGGTCTAGCTCAGCGGGAGACTGAGTAGCCGGCATAACAATGTCAACCTGTAGCCTGTGAATCTATCCAGCAATAGATGGAACAATAGGGGAATACTAAAAATAACCAGCTAAGTGATATGCAAGATGAGAGCAGCACTAGAACTCAGGCTGAAGCATACTACAAGCTCTGTGTAGGGGAGCCGGTAGCAGCAGTAATAATGAGTAATGGGCCAAGCTCGGGCTTCAGAGTCTTGGGCCTCACAATAGTAGGGGTGTATATATATGATCAGCCTGTAGTCTGTGTGTCTCTCCCCACCCAATGTAACCACGCAAATCATGAACATAACGTCTCACGTCCATGTCAGCGGGGTCATAACTAATGCACCAGTCATAATGTATCTAGAATATAGTATCTCTATAAGTCCTGTATCCTATACAGAATCACCACGAATATCTCGGGAAGATCCTGTCTCATGATCAGTGTCCAGTGTCCTGGGTCAAAGTGTACTTGGTAAGACAAGTACGAGAATATAAAGTGTCACGTATGTCCATATCTAAATGACATTACCCGACACCGCGTACGATGTGGGCACCCGACTGATAATCGGACGCTAAGTATGTCAAACGGTCCTAGGTTAAGCATGCACAGTAAATATATAAAGTAAGAAAAATAGGTAACAATACTGCAGAGATGGCAAGGTACACTTGCCTGGGGTCCTGTTGCTGGTATGAATCAGAGTCCAAGTCACAGTCCAAATAGCCTATGTATTACAAATTTATCACGTCAAAAGATAATTTATTTTAATTTATTTAATTCTGGAATAATTATTCTAAAATCCTATTTTAATTTTATTATTCTGATTTTTATGTTAATTCCTAAGTTTTGTCCAAAGAAACTGAATTTTATCAACTCGAGACTCATGGCACGCAAATCGAGGCGATCTGTTGACCAAAAAGTCAACCGACACAAACTCGACTTTCATGCATGATTTCCTGTAGATTTCAGCATCAAAAATATACTAGAATTTACGGCTCGTTCGAATTCAAATTCGTTTGGGAATTATGGCACATACAAATTTTGTATTGTGCACCGATGGTTAAATTCTAACCTAGAAGTTCTACAGAATTAACAGTATGAAAATACATCGAATTAAATTCTGATAAAAATATATGTTAATGATCTCGACATTAGCTTTCCAAAACTTTAAACGGTTCATGATTCTGATTCCTGGTTCTCCCGAAATCGTCAAAATATTGAAACACGTCTATTTTCAGACATGCTGTGCTCTACAAATTTTCCAGAATTTAATACTAATAATTTTGTAAAACAAATTATATAGTCAGAAAGCTAACCTCAATATCTTTCTAACGCAAGAAACTAGGCCTCGTTTGGAGTCCGGAGCTATGCGCAATGGCTTCTGGAAGATGAAGAAACCCTAGATGGCAATTCTCCAAAATCTCTCTCTCTAAAAATAATAGGATAATTAGGGTTATAATAATATATATATAGGGATGTTGAGAGAGTGAATGAAAGTTGATAGGGTGACACGTGTCATGATTTGATTGGATGGTTTTGGTTATATTATTTATTTATTTTGATTTGCCATTATCAAAACATTATTTAAGTCGTTTTAAATCTAAATAACTCAAAATAAACATTAAAAATAATCATAAAAATCTGGAAAAATTACAGAAAATATATTTTGAACCTAAAAACCCTAGAAAAATATTTGGAATAATTATATATTCACAGATTTCCTACTATAATTAGGAGAAGCTCTAAAAATTAGTTTTTCCATAAAACTAAAAATAAATACTAACATTATTCCAAAAATTCTGAAATAATTCCAGAAAATATATAATAATATTATAAACCTTAGAAAATAATGTGGGTCCATTCTATATTTCTGAGCTTGCACCATAAATTCTACAAGTCCTAAAAATTAGTTGTTAGCCTAAATAACTCCCAATAAATACTAAAAATACTCAGAAAATTCCCAAAAAACTTCTAGAAAATATAATTTATTATTTAGAACCTAAAATAAAAGTTTGGAATATTTTTAATTATATTTGAATCTAAAATAAATTCTTAAAAATCCTAGAAAATTACAGAAAATTATGAAAAAATCAAATTAAAATTTTCTGAAAAATCAGGGGGTTACATGAACTGTCATGCCCTGATCTACCGCAGGCTAATCGGCCGTCCCCGCTAGGCCAGAATCACCGTGCCAGCGCTCCTGCGGGACGATCGCTTCGGCCCATCTAGGCGTGATGCCGCACGAGCGTGAGCCGCGCCCTTGCAAGGCCGTGGTTCATTGGCTGGCGGTAAGAGGTCTAAGCCATAGGATCGCACAGATTGTCCGAGTACAGCAGAATTATGAACACATAGGCGATCGGTAACAAGTTCACTGAGTCGACAATAGCGGAAGCATTGAATAACACAAGTTGAAGTAGAACAAGCTCTTTTATTGATATTGAACATGTGTTACAGACGGCGCATAGCCGAGATTACAAGTCGCTCAAGCCTCTCTCTCTGAAACAATAAAAGCGTGCCAAGTGGCTACATTTGTGGAATGATTGTACATGCGATATTCAGGCGGTGTTTAGGCGATGTTCCAACATTATGTCTTTTATATGTGCTTCAGTTCCGGATCGCAATGCTCCAAGGCTTCGGATTTTGACTCCATGCCTTAGCACGCACGAAGGAGGCATCCACACCGAACGAGGTTCTCCCGCACCCTGCAAACGATCTGGTAGATTATCAGTATATTGAATGCACTAGTGGGGAGGCTACTCGCCCGCTCGATAAATCCAAACACGTAATATAGGTTCCGTGCACCAACTATTTTGTTGTCTTTCTAGTTGCCTTAGGATCAGTTTCATGGCAATGTTGAATAGTCTAACTCGTGTGGCAGTGCGTCGTGCGATATAAGAGAAAACATGACGAGACTTACCAACTTACCAACTTACCATTTACCTTCCCTGTCGAAGGCAAATCAAGTTAATTCAAGCACGAGTAGGTATAAACATTCAGGGGCAATAACATATGCAAATACAAGTGTTTGGATGCGAGATTCATATTGTTAGCTGATTCAGATTTTTCTTTGATACGATGTAATGACTCGCACGCGGATAGCCGCTAAGCGAGAATGACTTATCTAAATGAACGTTTGTCGCTGGCATAGCCATAAAGGACGATTTATAGTCTTGAACGAGGATGGTATGCAACGAAAGCACGTGAGGCGCTACACGTCATCTCGTCCACACGTGAGACTATCGTGAAGTTCCATCCGGATCGGATCGGCCCCGGTGCCCCAGAAACCATCCGTGGAACCTAATGACCTTGTTTTCAAGTTGTCTGCGACATGCAGGTCAGGGTCTTTCCAAATCCATAACTTGATATGATAATCTATGATTCTTGTTCTGAATCGAGCGTTTGCTCCACGAGCTGTGATTCTTTATTTACGTGACATGATTCTCGTTCAGATGTAAACTGGATGTGATTATCATTCAGTTGTAACGTGACAGTATTCTTGATTTTTGAACAACTTGCCTTGATGCACTCCCCTGCTGCAGGGTCTGCCTTAGCGACCCAACGGTCCCGTATACTTGCAGGTTCAATTGCACAGAAGAGCTATTTGATAGTCTCCTGGCTAACTAGAATGCATACACGGTACGCGATAGTGTTCTTGATTGTGGCATGATTTTGTGTGGAAAATATTGAGGCAAACAAGGCAACATTAAGAACTTAAGTAATCGCGTTGACTCGGGCCCGAAGGTAAGCCGAGGAGTGAAACCGTAAGGGACTTTCCGAGCGACATGATCTAGGGTAGCATGTGAGGGTCTGAATATAATCAATATTTTATTTCCATGTTCTAGCACAAGCAATACAAGTTGGGATTATTCCCTTAGCTAGGTGCGTTGTATTCTTATTAGCATGCAGGGGGTGATTCACCTAGCGACTAGCATGTATCGTTCCATATTTTAAGTGTGTTGGCTAAGCAAAGACAAGTTCACCGTAGCCACCCACCTTAGCGATGATTCGCCTCGGTTGAGCGATACGCCGAGCGAGCCTCTGAAAGCCTAAGCCGAACTCCCGTAGGGACAAGTCTGGATATCCTTTGCATCGAACGAGTATTCTCGCCTTAGCAAAGCGGGTCGGGATATTGCACTTTTGCCGTTTGAATCGGCAGTCCGCTTGAGCGGAACGGGGTGTTACACGAACGGCCTCCCTGTGGGATCGGGACGTGACAGATTTGGCTTACGCTATTCACATCTTGTCGCAGTTTATGCTGGTCCCCAGAGTGATCATTGGGATGCGGCTTTGAGGATTGTTACATATCTGAAGGGTTGTCCTGATCAAGGCATTTTTCTTCGCTCTGACTGTGATTTGCGGCTCCGGGGGTGGTGTGATTCCGATTGGACGAGTTGTCCCATCACAAGACGCTCTTCGTCTGGTTGGTTGATTTTTCTTCGTGATTCGCCTATCTCTTGGAAGATGAAGAACAAGGTGACAGTGTCCCGTTCTTCGCCGAACCAGAATACCGTACGATGGCGGCGGTCACGTGTGAGCTTAAGTGGCTCAAAGGGTTGTTTGGCAGTTTGGGGGTGCAACATTCATGTGCTATGAATTTATTTTGTGATATCCAATCTGCTTTACATCTTGCGCAGAATCTAGTTTTCCATGAGCGCACAAAACACATTGTGGTGGATTGTCACTTTTTGATAGATGTTGTTCTTGATGGAGTTATTCATCCATCTCATGTGCCGACAAATGGACAATTGGCAAATATTTTCACCAAAGTTTTGGGCAAACGACGATTTGAGTTTATTTTGCACAAGTTGGACATTTGTGACTTGCGTGCTCCAACTTGATGGGAGGTATTGAGATTAAATTGTATATATGGTGATTGGTTATTCTCTCCTACTACTTTTTTACAGTTGATAATTTATTTATTTATTTTATCTAGTCATTAATGTTAACCGAATTTATGTTTCCTATTTATGTAGTATTATGTGTCATTTGAAGAAGAATAAAAAATATTAGTTTAACGAAATCAATCCAGATTATATTATTTTTTGTTTACTATTTATATTTTATTACACATTTTTTGTGCTAATTAAATGTGGAACTCATAAAATAATAAAGTGGGCACGAAAAAAAGTCAAAAAGGAAGAAGGAAATAACAATTGATTCGTTATAAAAAAAAGCGGTCCTTTGATAGATTTATTAGTAATAGAATTATAGGTTCTAATGAATAATTTATAGAAAATATAGTTGATGAATAAAATAAAATAAGTCTGAACAATGAAAATAAAGGTACTGGTAATCTTGATGAGAATAAGAATAACAGTAATAGGAATGAAGATGGTACTAAGTAAAAATTCGGATAACTGTAAAATAGAACGAAATATATTCGAACATTTATGACAAAAAAACATAGACAACAATTTTGTCATTTAAAAAATCAAAAATCTTATTTAATTAAATATTTCTAGACACCTCCCTGTCCAACGTAGGCAGATAATACTTGGGTTTTGGCTTGCTGTTCATCTCAGCCTTGCAATTGTCCGTCCAAGCCGCTACGAACTGCCATTTGGCTTTTACCGTCTGACACCGCGGTGTACCCAATCGCCACTCCGCCGCACTTAAATCCTGTCACCTATATATATGTAGCAATAAAATGGATATTTTTGGGAACACTAGACTTTTTATTCGAGACTGTCAATATTTTTTTGGGTAGGGTCCTTCCAATAGAAATGATGTTTGATCCTTTAATTTGAGAAAGAAAAAAAAATTAAGAATTTGAGAATCCATCATTTATGACTATTTTATTCTTCAAATTGTAATTAATTACTAATTTTTTTCTATATATATGATAAACACTAAATTTAATTAACTTATCGTATTTTTTTTTTAATTTATAAGTATAAATAATATAATAATTATACCATAAAGTTCTTGGTGAGATCTTTCAATATAATCTAATATTGAATATATTTATTATTAGTATTAACTTTTTTGTTTATTAGATTCATTTGATCAACAAAATAACATTTAAATAATTTGACAAAAATTAATAGAATAACATAAAAAAAATTAAAATTAAAATACATTTACTTAAAGAAAGATAAATAAGTACATCAAAATTTAAAACAACACCACCAATAACAACATCGAAATTAAAAAAAGAAGTTTAAAACATTAAACAATATTAAAATTAAAACAGTCTAAATGTTGTAACCTTTTTATAGGGAAAAAAAGTTAGTGGGATTAGGAAAGGACTAAATTAAAAAGTTAGTACAAAATTTTATGTATAAAAATGATAAAATAATATAATATTATCTCTATAAATAATATTAATAATATAACATTAATGTATATGATTATATTAAATAATTGTGAAAAAATAAATTTATGTAGAATAAATAATAGTTGTTTGTTATTTAAGGATTGATGGGTTGGAGTTGCAAAATATTGAGGATGATATGAAAATATTTCTTTTGGAGTTCTCAAATTGAGAAAAAAAAAATTAGGATGGATTGGAGATGACCTTACTCTTTGGTTTCTCTCTCTCTTTATTATCAATTACTATTCAAATTTCTCTATCCTTGTAACCTTAATTTTCTCCCAGGCTTAATTACTTCTAAATGCACTCTGACTATTTTTCTTGATATTATTATAAAATAATTTAAATATTTAAATATATTTGAATTAAAATTATTATATATATATTTACATTTTAATTATGATTTATTATAACTTTAATTATTATTTGTTATGGATATTAATTTATTATTTATAAAAATTATTTATCTTCCGTAAGTTTAAAAAATAAATAAATTGGATGAGTATTTAAGTACGGTTTTAGATTTTTTTAATCGTTTTATGTTTAAAAAATAATTAAATTGATTGAGTATTTTGTTACGTTTTGGACGGATAAGAGGAAAATTGGTTTTAGTTTTTGCTAGTCATCTCCACGTACGTTTCACGTAAAAACAAAATTATTAAAAAGTTATATAAAAATTTAAAATATTTTAAAATATTTTAAATATAATTTGAATATATTTAATTAACTTGTTATAGATATATTATTACCATTTGAATATGTGTTTAGTTAGATAATTCTATTTACTTGGATTAAATTTAAATATTGAATATAAATATTGAAACTTTGTGGGGATACGATAAGTAGTTAGACTGATTTTTATTTTTTTATTTTTTGTAGACTATGTTTTTATTTTTCGTAAATTTTTTAAATTTTATGTTCCGGTTTTGTTTTAAAAGAATACCGGTTTTATTTAAAAAAAACAAAAAAAATTCGGTTTGGCTAGAGGTAAGTGCGAAAGTTAAAATTTTAATTTCTTTTTAAATATTTTTTGGAGTATTGACATACAACTTAGACATTTTGAAATCTCGTTATAATAGTAGAGATTTATCTTCATAAGTATAAAAAAAAACAAAAAATTTAATTAAGTAATTACTTACGGCTTGAATTGTTCAATTCTGAGACGATTCCAACAACAAGATTGGAGATAGAAATGGAAATTGGAGATATGTACCTAGACTATAATTAGGTAACTTACTACAGCGACCGAGTTGATAGACAATTAAAAGATGGTCTACAATCTGAATTCTTAATAATTTTGGATATGGACAATTAAAATTATTATGGATGGTCGCATCCTTTTCCTCCTCCCCTCTCTCCTTCCCATCCTGATCCTCAACCGCATTCTTTTCTTGCTAACAAGCCAAGCTCTCCAAAGCCCACTCCATCCTCAACTCCATGGAAGAGGAGTTCGTTGTTCGACCAAATGTCGTCACTTTCAACACTATCATCAATGCCTACTTCCTCCGCAGAAGCACCGAACACAAATAAACAAAATGTTCTGCTTCTTCAGGACTCCAATTTACCTTTGCCATTTTTCTAAAAATACCATATATTATAGAAAAATTGGACTCAAATTAAAAATACAACAAACATGTATATAAAAATCAATTATTTACACTAACCTCCTTTATATTTTATGTTTATTACATTTATCTTCCTTTTTTTTAAAATAATTACATAGACATTTTCTATGTTTTATGTTTTATTTTCAAAATAAGGATGGTCATTGTGATAATTTTTTACATAAAAGATAGGAAAGACTCATGTAATTATTTTCAAAATAAGCGAGATCCGTATAATAATAATAAAAAAATATTAGTATAAATAATCCTATAAAAAATATATTTTTAAAATATAATTAAACTACAATCTGAATTCTGGATATGGACAATTAAATAATAAAAATAGCCCAACAATAACACCTATGTGTGTATGGGGTGGGGGAGGAGGAAATAGAAATTCAAATGCAAGCACGCACGAACACGTACCAAAAGTAAAAAGAAAAAAAACCAATGTTTTAAAAACTGGAATGATGATTCAACCGAAAATCTTTGGTACATGTTGTAAACCCCCTGATTTTTCAAGAAATTTTAATTTGAATTTTTCACAATTTTCTGGAATTTTTTTTATTAATTAAAACTAAGGTATTTTGAATTTAAATAATTTTTAAATGATGTTTAATAATATTAAAATATTATGAAAATAATATTTTATGGTGTAAAATGAAAAATTAGACATAGGATAATTTTTCAGGAATTTATTGGACCCCGGAAGCATTTTAAAAGCCCTAAAAACTAATTATTTAATTAAACCAAATAAACCGGGTTTATTTTAAATAAACCAAACCAATAGCTGAACCAAACCGGTTTACCTAAACCCAAATCCTTATTGGGTTGAATTCCAGAGGCCTAAGGTTCTTGAAGTCTTTAGCACTTCCTGGCCTCTTGAGTGGCGACTCCTGGGACTTAATAGCTTCCGAGAGGCTGGTCCGCAGAAGTGCAGTCTGTTCTTTCTGGGATTCCACTAGTCCCTGGAACACTCCAAGTAGTTGTGTCCCATCCAGAGTAACTGCTGGAACAGATGGAGGCGGCGGGAGTGCAAGAGTTTCGGGCACATTCTGCTCAGCTGGTTCTGATGTGCCTCCTACTGTATTCCTCGTCTGAACCATTCTGAAAGATTAAGGGATAGGGAGAATCAGAATAGAATACTTGGAAATCAAAGGCGATAGGAAAATTGAGCAGAAATGATATCAAGAATTGAAATAAGGACCCTATACTGTGAATGAGCTTTTCCCTAGAATCCTCAATCTGATTGCAGGCCTGTTCGGTCCCTAAGTTGAAACCGAACAATTTAGTCGTTTGACCTGCATGGGCCACCATAAAAACGTGTCACGACCCGCACCCGGAAGTTCGGGCACGAGTACGTGGGTACGTCCAGCCTACGCCGCAGAGTCGGCGGTAGTACGCTGTCTAGGTCAATCCATCTAAATTAAACTAACTCATTCACAATTAACATAGGCAAGATAATAATGAGAATGAAACTTAAGATTTGCAAACTGAATTAAATGTGACAGCAATTCAAGTGTTTAATACAGAAATTCCAAATGAAATCGGGGACAAACCCGATTAAATAAGATAGAAAACAAAATAAAAGATAGCTAAAACTAGCTACTCAGCAGCAGGGGTCTCCTGGGTGGGTTCTGGTTCTTCATAAGTATCATCTGTCCCCTCATAGGGACCATAATATGTAGGGGCAAGGTCCTCATCATCGCCTAAATCAACAGATCCAGTCAGGAAAGGAGCAAAGTACACAGTGCACAACAAGATTAAACTAAATATTTATGACAATTAAATATTGAATATCATGTTAAGGAAATTGTATAAGGAACATCAACATCTCAGAGTTTAATGCTATAAACAGGAATATGAGAAAACAGGAAAATAAAGTGAAACAGGAAATGAAACTGCACAGTCAGCAAGAAATATAACAAGACTAGGACTATGTGTGTGAACTTGTGTATTAGAATACATAGTTGGCATGTAGGGGTTTATAAGGCTAATAAGGCCGTCATAGACGACTAGTGTCTGGAATGATCAAGTATAAGGCTGATGGTACAGTCGCGTACCAACAGCTAGTATCTGGACCTGGGGAAGGGTAAACTACATGCCTCCTAGTATTCTCCCACCCGATATGTAAACAAGACATGAACTCCAATATTCAAGACATGAAATACAGTACTTTACGCTACGTGTAATCAACAAGGGTACTAGTAGAGCAGAGAATTAATTATCACAATATAAAGATTAACTTGAAGTGCAGGTACTTGCCTGTTGTTTGGATCTGATTAAATTGGTTCTTGGGGGAAAAGTCCAGAGATGAGTCCAAAAGCTGAAATAGACATTACCATCACGCTCAGAAGATGTCAATTAGCTAGAAACGCCTGTCCTTGGGTCCAATTTGGAGACAAGGGCAAAAACGGCAGTTTCGGGTTAAAACGGGGTCCGCCGGTGGGCCCGCTTTGCACCGAAAAACGTGTCCGGGTCAACGGTCTCCAAATTCACCAAACTTAGTGTCAACAGGTCAGGAACGCTGATACGAACCCAACGGAACTTCCAGATTTGGATTCCGATGAGCCGAACACAAAATCGCCCGTCGAGCGGGGCCTGTGGGGCCCACGACACGCGATTTCGTCAACGTTCTCAGAATCGAACCAAACTTGACCCACAGGACCAACGTATCGCTACGAGTCCGATGGCGCAAGTTTCGTCTCGATCTGACGAGTGTACCAGAAGTTAGGGTGAAATGCAGAATTTGCGGATACGGGGCGATGTCCGCGGATACGCGTTGATTCCGGTGTGCACGCACACCCGAATCAGCTTCCACGAAAACTCACACGTCCGTATCGACGGTGCGCACGTATCTGTGAAGACCGTGCGCGACCAAGTCGTCCCGTTTGGCGGGGCGTACTCGGTTCCGGGGTGAAACAGGGTCTGGTTTTTCCTTTTTTTGGATCGCGGTGTGCGATCACCACAGGCCGCGGTGCCCCGAACAGTTTGTCCGGACACCGAGAGGGTCATACAGGCTTCACAACGCAATTTACGGAATTGAAAACGGAGCTACGAGCGAAAAGTTACGCGCACCTGAAGGGGACCCGAAAACAGGGTCGAACCGTGTCCGTGTCGTGTCGGACACGACACGAAGAAAAGGGGATTTAGGGTTAGGGTTTGCGGGACTACGGCGGCCGGCCGGAGGCCTGGGCGGCGCTGGCTGGCCGGTGGTGGTCGGGGAGTGTTCGCCTGGGCGAGGCGGATCCGTCGACGGGCGGGGCGGCGCCGGAGGCCGACGGGAGGCGGCTCCAAGGCTGATGCTGCTGCTGTTCTGCTCGTCGGGGGCCGGCGTGCGGCGGAGCTCGAGGAGAGGGGGAGGAGGAGGAGACGGTCAGGGCCGTCGGGGACGAAGGTGGCGCGGGGCGTGGCGAGGCTGCAGCGGGCGGCGGAGCAGAGGGTGAGCGGCGGAGGTTTTATAGGGTGGAGCGAGGGGAGGGAAAGCCGAACGGGGCGGCGCCGAAGGCGGGGTCAGGCGCTGAGGGCGGGGACGTGGCCGACGTGGCGCGCGGCCCGGGCGGAGCGGCGCCGGACGCGGGCGCCGCCGGAGGACGCGGGGAGAAGATGGGTTCGTGGGGGAGTGGGCTGACGGGTCGGTGGCGGGTCGCTCGGGTCGGGTTCGGGTCTGGCAGACCCGACCCGATCCGCTAGGCCGTGGGCCGGGCTGAGACAGGTGGGTTGGGCTGGGCCTTGTTGGGCCGGGCTAAAACAATTAATAACAATAATAATAATAATAATAATAATAATAATAATAATAATAATAATAATAATAAATTAATTTATAAATAAAATAGTTTTAGGTGATTTAAAAATAGGTCCGGGGCCCGATAAATTCCAGAAAAATTACCCTAAGTCCAGTTTTCCATTTTACACCCAAAAATATTATTTTCATAATATTTTAATATTATTTATTAACAATTAAAAATCATTTAATAATTCAAAACCCTGATTTTAATTACGGAAAATTCCCAGAAAATTCCAGAAAATTGTGAAAAATCCCAATTTTAATATTTTTGAAAAATCAGGGGCTTACATATCTGAAGAGAGACGGCTCAGACCAGACCGAGTCACTTGAGAAGAGTTCTCCAGACTCTTTCAGGAGATGTACATTCCGGCTATCGCTCGATCAGAACTGCGAGACAAGTTCAATCGTCTCATTCAGGATACTATGACGGTGGAAGAGTACAACGCTGAGTTCATTCGTCTGAGTCGCTTTGCCCCAACATTGATCCCGACAGAAGAAGAGAAGGCTGAAAAGTTCTTTGATGGGCTAAACTTTGAGCTACAAAGAATGATCGGATCCATCGTACCTACTTCGTACACGAACGTCCTTGCTGCAGCTCGACGTATGGAGCGTGTCATCAGACGAGAATCCAACCTGAAGAGGCCTTCCACATCAGCACCAGCTAGAGCAACGAATGGAGAAGCTGCCAAGAAACCTCATCTGCATCAAGCACCACAGGGAGCTGCATCCAAATCCCTAACTCTTCCTACTTGTTACTACTGCGGCAAGATAGGCCATGTTGAGAAGGAGTGTAGACGTAAATTTGGACTATGCTTAGGTTGCGGATCCAGACAGCATGCAGTGAGGGTCTGCCCTGAGCGTAGAGAAGGAGCACCAAGGGCAAACCAACAATCTCTACCAGCACCAGGAGGACAGCAACCAAGGCCACCCTTGGCACCTCAAGCAGCACCATTTCAGCAGGCCCAGCAACAGCAGAGGGCACCACCTCAAGGACGCGGACAAGCCTTCGCGATGACTTTGGAGGACGCTCAGAATCATGGAGTAGCTAATGCGCGTAAGTTTTTGTAGTTCTGTTTCAAGTATTGCTATAGTTCGTGCCTGCTGGTTCGTGACCCTAGACTTAACCTGATAGTTTTAACTTGCTAATAATTGATAACCTAATGATAACCTAGTATATTTTATAAACGTTAACCTGTTATGTTTTTAAAGAATAACCAAGAAACTGTAATTTTCTAGATTTCCTACATTTGGGAAATTGTATAACTTCCATTGCTTAGGAAAATGATTTTTCCTATGTGTTTAAACCCTCAATCTTGACTTTTCTTAATCGTGATGTGCTTCGAATAAATTTTGCAACCGTGTCATTTCTGTTGACCGGTTATTCTTTGATTGTGAGGACGCAATCCTCTTAAGGGGGGTAGATTGTAAACCCCCTGATTTTTCAAGAAATTTTAATTTGGATTTTTCACATTTTTCTGGAATTTTTCTGGAATTTTTTATTAATTAAAACTAAGGTATTTTGAATTTAAATGATGTTTAATAATTTAAAATATTATAAAAATAATATTTTATGGTGTAAAATAAAAAATTAGACATAGGATAATTTTTTGGAAATTTATTGGACCCCGGAAGCATTTTAAAAGCCCTAAAAACTAATTATTTAATTAAACCAAATAAATCAGATTTATTCTAAATAAACCAAACCAAACCAATAGCTGAACCAAACCGGTTTACCAAAACCCAAAGCCTTATTGGGTCGGATCCGGGCCCAAAACCCAGACCCGACCCACTAGCCCGACCCGACCCGCAATTGTTTTTGGATCGGGCCGGATCCGCTTGGACCCGACCCGTCCACCCGTTAACCCGTTAGCCACTCATCTCCCCTAACCCGACGACCCCAGACTCCTCACCTCCCCTCCGGCCGGCCAACCGCCGCTGCTTGGCCTCCCTCCGCCGCTCGGCCTCCCTGCAACCTCCGGCGACCCGCCGTTTCCCCTCCCATAACCGCCACCTCTCCGGCCTATAAAAGCCCTACCTCGATCCCCTTTCTCCTCCTCCGCCTCCGGCTCTCCGCCCGACTCCAGCGCCCTCCGCCGCCCTCCAGCACCAGAATCTGGCCGCCCTCGACCTCGCCGACCTCCCCAAGACCCCGACGCCCTAGCCCAGCTCCTCCGGCTGGCTCCCCAGACCCCGTACCTCTAGAACCCGCTGCCGGCACCCGTCTTCTACACGAACCCGACTCCGGCCGGCACCACAGCACCGGCGCCGCCTCCACCCGTGCCTCGGTCGACTCCGGCGACACCCTCAGCCGTCCAGCACAGCCTCCGGTGAACTCAGACACGACTGAACCCTAACCCTAGCACGGTCGGACACATGACACAGTGTCCCTTTGTGTTGTGTCGGACACGAAGAATTCAGGTTTTCTGGAACCCTGTTCAGGTACCCATATCTCTCTCCTCGCTGCCCTGTTTTTAATTCCGTCTGTTGCATCGCCTAGACTGCATGACCCCCTCGATGCCCGTTCAACCCGCTCGGTGCGTCGCGTCCTGTGGCGATCGCGAACCGCGATCCAAAAACAGAAAAACCAACGCCCTATTTCACCCCGGAACTGAGTACGCCCCGCCAAACGGGATGACTTGGTCGCGTGCGGTCTTCACCGATACGTGTGCGCCGTTGATACGGACGTGCGAGATTTCGCAGAAGTTGATTTGGATGTGCGTGCACACCGAAATCAATACGTATCCGCCGACAACGCCCCATATCCGTCCTTTCTGGTTCTCGCTGTAACTTAGTGTACACACGTCGGATCGAAACGAAACTTGTGCCATCGGACTCGTAGCAATACGCTGGTCCTGTGACCCAAGTTTGGTTCGATTCTGAGAACGTTGACAAAATCGTGTATCGTGGGCCCCACAAGCTCCACTTGACGGGCGATTTTGTGATCGGCTCATCGGAATCCAGTTCTGGAAGTTTCGTTGGGTTTGTATCATCGTTCCTGACTTGTTGACACTAAGTTTGACAGATTTGGAGACCTTTGACCCTGACGTGTTTTTCGGTGCAAAGCGGCCCACATTTGGACCCCGTTTTACCAGAAATGTCATTTTTGCCCCTGTGTCCAAATTGGACTCAAGGACATGCGTTTCTAGCTGATTGATATTTTCTGGATCTGATGGTGATGTCTATTTCAGCAACCGGAGTACTGCCTGCAAATTCCGCTGCTGCCAGAGTTACAATTGGAGCCGGAACCCCAGGCAAGTGTACCTTGCCAACTTGCAGTCTTTGTTACATATTACTTGGACTTAATTATAACTGTTGTACATGCTTAAAACTAGGGCCGTGTGACTTTCTTAGCATCCGATTAATTGTCGGGTGCCAACACCGTACGCGGGGTTGTGCAACGTCATCTAGAGATGGATATCGTGACATTTACATTCTCGTACTTGCCATATCAAGTACATTATATCCAGGACACCTGACACAGATCATGATACAGAATCTTTCTGAAATATTCAAGGTGATTCTGTATAGGATACATATTTCATGACTTGGACATTATTTTCTTAGATATTAATATATGACTTATTGCATTAGTTGATCTTGCGTGACATGAACATGAGACATTATGAAACTTTGACGTGAGATTAAATTGGGTGGGGAGAGATTTACCATACAAAAGTCTGAATATATATATATATATATATATATATATAATACTTTAATGGATTATGCCTTAGACTCTGACACAGAGCTTTGGTACCGTACTGGCCCTTCGAGAAAATACTGCTATGGGTTTCTCCGACACTGATCCTGTAGTAGTCTCAGCCCGAGTATGACTAAAACTCTCACTTGCATATCACTTAGCTGGTTTATTTATTTACCCTATTGTTTCCTTTATTTCTGCACTGCATTTATTTTGGCTTGTATTATCTGTACCTTGCTATGTCCCCTGAGGATCTGGAATGGATTATGTCCCCAGATTTAGCAGAGGAGATCTACCCTGAGGTGTACGGAACATGAGCACTTCTCGGAACAGTACAAGACCCTGAGGACGAGGTGATCGCTGAGGACTTTTCCTGAACAACTGCTTCGCCATGCTCAGTTTTTATTGGCAAATAAACTCTTTATTTCCTGTTTTGGAGAACATTTGTAACAGACTTAATATCGGGTTGTTCCCCGATTTTATTTATTTTGACTGGATGTTGTTTAATACTTTCTATTGATATTTCTGTGTTTATTCTGTGGATGAGATTAGTAAACCCTGATCATTGTATTACAGCTTAAGTATATCCCGATGGATCCATTAAATTGGGTTAGTCAATCGGTGTGTGCTGCTGGCCATTGTCACGTGTCCAATCCCTCGTTATTTTGGGACTGGGGCGTGACACAGGTCTAATCGGGGTTCACCGGATTCAACCTGGATTCAAATAGACCCAACCAAATGATTTGAGACCTATAAGATATCCATATTTACTTCTTTGTTTGGTTTTGTGTTTGTTTGGTTTGATTTTACAACTATAAAGTCTCTTAAAACCAAATTAGAACAAAATGGTTCAAATCTCACGAGATAAATTTTTTTGAGTTTTTTTTTTAAATCAGAACCGTCCAGTTCAATTATATACCGGTTCGGATGGTTCACCGGTTAAATTCGATCAGTTTCTGTCGAACCGTCGGTCCTGTCATGATCTGACAACACTGGTAAAAATTGACTAGAATGAAACTATCAATATATTACATGCACCGAGAAGGGCCAGAACGGCAGCTGGTTCGCGTCAAGAATCGGCACGAACTTGAGAAAAGCCTCCGTGTGATGTACTTATTCTTCAATCAATGGACGGAGATTGATATCGGACTCTGCCTCGAGAAAGGCAAAGCCGGGATCGGAGTAGTCGATGTCGACGTCACCGGTGGAGGGGATGTAGGTGAGATTGGAAGTATGAAGGTATATATATTTATATTATAATTTTGCCAAGGAGAAATTTGTACAAATAGCCGACTTGTAAAATTTATATATTGCAGTTAAATTTTCATTTAATAAAATGGCACATGAGAGGAGACCCACAAAAGTAATTTTCACGTCAGAGAGACAGACCGGCAGGCAGCGAGAATAGTCATATGGTTAGAGTGATATGGTCCCGGACAATAGTAGAAAGTAAATGTTGGCTACTCTTTGGCATCGTCACCTTACGTTTGCATTGCACATTGTTTTAGGGATCGCGGATTGCCGACGCGCACGTCGCTAGAGAGGGTGTCGTGTGAGCTAAAAAGACGTTGCTAGCTTCAAATCTGGTCCGACGGCCACGGGGACTTTGAAGCGAAGCTCAATCCAGGTGAGGTGAGGTGAGGTGAGGTGAGGTGAACCATAAGAATTGGTACCCAAAAAGTGTCCAGTTCCTAAAAGATACATATACGTTTGCACTGACACAAGCTGAGCTATCTTCTCGCACATGGGGTGATGCCCAGCCGCTGCCATTTCTCTGTCGTTGTCAGTTGCAGACTTTTTGGCAGGACGTCCATGTAGAGCTTTGGAGCAGCTCTTGGGAGTCCCGAACTTTCAAATTGAGGTCCCATAAATAATTAAAAAAAAAAGAATAAAATAAAAAGTAAAATAAAAAAAAATATCTTCACCAAAATTTGAAATAGGAATCTCTTTTGTACAAGTACACCACAATTTCTTTGTGATAAAAAACACTCATGATACATACTAGTTCTATTTTGAATACAAAATTATTTATATATTTAAAATATTTTTTTTTTTTGTCCTCCTGGTTCATGGGGTCCTGGACGATCACCTGGCTGCCTTAGACCAGGGCCGCCCTTCTTTGGAGATATTAGACTCGGCATCATCCATGGATTGTTTACCTAGGCTATATAATGACCTTGTTCCACCACAGCACCAGCTTGAGGTTCTATGATCACAAGAGAGAGCGATGGAGACGTGAGGGGGGCTTGTGACAGGTCTGCCAAGAGCGAGGTAAATGTTTTCTTTACAGTCGGAGCGTTGGAGTGAGTGGTTGCAGGAAACATGGCTTTGAATTTAGGAATTGGAGGAGGGAGGGAGGGAGGGAGGAGGAAGTGATTTTCTGTGTAGTTGGTGTAGGAGCAGACGAAGGCAAGTCACGATGGTTGGCTTGCATGGGGTACTCGCCGGAGGACCGCCGCGAGTCATCTTCAGAGATCGGGAGAAACCAGAGACTGCTGGTTTGGCAGTTAGAGTGCAAAGATGAGTTAGTGGGCGGGATAATAGGAGAGTCGGTTATGGCGATTGATGCAGGATCAGTTTGCCGTGGTTGTAATTCACCGGTAACCGTCGTCGGGATTTGACATCCCTTGAAGGTGAAGTTGGATCAATCGCCATTGCCATTTCAGGTGGAGTGTGAGTTTTGGTAGCAGTGTCTCTTTGGCGCCACCAAGGTCATTTTGAATCTTCATAACCTTCTTGAATTTTGTGACATGATTAACACAGATGGAGTGGTCAAGTCTTTTGTTCAGGAGTGTGATTATAAGAGATTTTTCTGCCTCAGTCCAGTTATCTTCGATTTTTTCTGCAAATTCTTTGTGTGTATCACATTTTGGGACTCCATGGCAAAGTCTTCCGAAGAATTAACAAAACTTGGTTAATCTCTCGTATCGAAGATTAACTCTGCATTGAGAGTCGTCTCGCAGAGGAGACGAGTTTGATTGAATATGGTCAGTTGAAGAATTGTTTGTGATCCATCTTTTTCACATAGTAATATTGTTGACCCAAGCGCGCGCGATGGCATAACATAAAATGAAGAACAATTGAACAAGAAGCTGCCAAAATTTCACAGAAAATACATGTTGCAACCAAGAATTCTTTACATAAATATAGTATGCCCAAAAAACATACATGTTGCAACCAAGTAAGTTGTACACAAATATAGCAGTAACTCTATTTAAATTTTACTAAAATATAGCAGAACAGATTGCTACAACCAAGATTTACTCGTGAAAAAAAATTAGCAGATGAACAGGCTCCATTTAAATTTTACAGAAATATAGTAGTAGCTCCATTTATATTTCACAGAAATATAGCAATTGACCCATTTAAATTTTACAGAAATATAAGAGTAGCTCCACGTATCAAAGATTAACTCGAGACTGGAATGTACAAGTAAACATAGAGATGGCTGAAATTTCATTCCTCTTCCTCGTCATAGGCCAAATAATGAAATTTCAATATCGCTCATCTCCTAATAGATGATTATCCAGCTTCCATAAGTGACTCAACAACACGGACGAAGCTACATAGAATATATTTGGTATCAACTTGAAAAATTAATTCCTGACTGATGGAGGGTATATCTTAATTTTTTTTCATAATTTAGCGAAACAAATGTTGCTCCTACACTTTACACCCAAACTCACACAGAATATAAAATTAACAAATTCAAACAATTTAATCGCTCAAATCACTTAAAAATGCCTCTGCATAAGCATCCATCTGATTCCGGTTCAGTGCAACGGTGACCTGAACCGTCCCCTCGTTTTTCCCAGCCACCAGTGCAGCCTCACCATCACGGTTCATCGAGATCAACTCGACCCGGTCCGGCCGACCGAACCCGAAATCGGCCTCGTAGACCTTGAATCTTGGCGAGGCTGCCACACTGGCAAGCCTGTCGAATGGAAGTTTAGCAAAATTGCGAAGCCAATGGTCGGCGTCGCTCAACGGGTCCTCCAACGTCTCGGCGATCGACTTACTGAGCTTCGCACATGCACGCGAGAGCCTGTCCTCGGCGGTCAGCTCGCTAACTAGAGCGTCCGCCAGTACCGGGCGGACACAATTGCCAAAGTAGCCCTCTGGGAGTTGGGGGTCGAGTCGAGTTCGACAGTCTGCGAGGAAGGCGAAGACCGAGTTCTGTTCTGGGTTCAGCAGGAGGGATTTGGCGCGGACGAAAGAGGTCCATAAGTGTGCTGCAAGTGCTAAGAAACTCGATGGTGGGCGCGACTCATTGCTGTCATGCTGCATTGCCCGTTGCTTCAGGGAGTGGATCGTTGGAGCGTCGAGTAGGAAGGTGCGTCGAGCTAGCTGGTGCCTGCCGATGGTATTGGGATCTTGGGCGCACTGGTGAGTTAGAAACGTCAGTAAAAGAGTTGGATTCAGTATTTGTGCTCCAACATGAATTTATTAATATATAGGGGAGGCAACATGACCAGATTAGTTGTCACAAGAGGAAAGGATTTTGACTCTCTACTTTCGTAAAGATTAGAGGAGAGAACTTAGATGCACACAACCCCTTTAATAGGAATGATAGTTCATTTTTGTTAACCCTTTTATATATAAATATATATATATATATATATATATATATATATATATGAGCGGATTCAGAGTACCGCGGGAGCCCCCACAGACCCCCCGATCCGATGCTGCATTGCCCCCCTTTTGATCCGCTCCCTCTATATATATATATATATATATATATATATATATATATATATATATATATATAACATGAATCCAATTTATTAAAAAGTCAGAGAAGATTCGCCTAATCAAGAGTCCAAAATAAAATTTTAATTACATGTAAACTGAAATTATTATAACTATTGATTTCAAATTGATAATTTATAATTAGTTACATGGAAAAAAATACAACTCACAATTTTGATTAAGAAAGTCAAAATATATGTAAAATTAATCTATCATTAGAAGTATGCATATTTTTAAAATAAATAGTCGTTAGAAGTAATTATGTTAAGCCTTACTAGCAAGTAAACAAAACACTAAGCTAAAAAGAAAAAGAAAATTTATTAAGATAAAATAAAATCCATATATATTAGGCTACTAAAAATATTATTTATTTATAACAAATAATTCAGTTTATATCTCAATTTGATGGAATTATAAAATTTTTGTATGAAAAATTTAATTTGGATATTTTATTGTCATTATTTTCCACGAACAATAGTTATTTTTCATGAAAAATAAAAAAATTCTATGGATTGGCCTAGTTTTATTTTCCACCATTTTGAAGGAAAAAAAAAAAAAAAAAATAGATTTCTGGAAAATAATTTTATGAAAAATATAAACTATCAAACACTACAATTGGTAAAAAAAAAATTGATAAAAATATTTTTCATGAAAAAAATCCAATAAAACACAACAAATTTCCTAAAAAAACAAAACAAAAAAAAGAAATTATAACTAATTGCTACTGGACAGACTGGTTAACAACTTTAATACTGTAGAGACTGGACAGACTGGCACACAATCAGAGACTTTTGTGACTGTCCTAAAGTACTGATCGACAAAGTTTACTATTGTTCTAGGCTTATAAGTAGAGAGCTAGCTATTGTAACTGTATTTTGGACTTACAATGGGAAGATGTGGAGCAGCAGTTCGGAGGAAGTTCCTTGCGATCTCCTCGGCCCTTGGGTGTTTGATCAACACCTCCCTGTCGAACGTAGGCAGACAATAATTGGGCTGCGGCTCGTTGTTCATCTCGGCGTTGCAAATCCTCGTCCAAGCCGTGACGAACTGCCATATGGCTTTACCGTCCGCCACAACGTGGTGCATGCTGTACCCGATCGCCACTCCTCCGGATTTAAATCCTGTCACCTATAATATATGTCGCAACAAAAGACAAAGTGAAAGAATTGCTACAGAGGAACCAAGTAATTTTCTTACATGCATACACACCTAAACTAGTATATATATACAATAATGCTAAGTTTACTACCAAATGCTTACAACCTTCTTACAACCCTCTCAACAGTCTTATAAATCTGATCTCTCTCGCCCAACTACCTCCACCCCCTCATGGCCATCTGGATTTTGAACTCACAACTGTTAGCTCTAACCTGCCTATTATTGAGCTACCTCTCTCCCCTCCGCATCCACCAAGTAGTACCTCCATCACTCCTCCACACTCATCAACCAGTACTACCACTATCTTCTTGCACCCACGGAAAATATCGTGGAAGAAAAAAAAGGCACGCAGTGTCAACACTGATCAATCTCAAAATCAAGTTACATCGATCTCTGGCATTAAAAGGAAGCTTCCCCTCCCGCTCCTCCTCCCCCCACATTAAATCAATTAAGCGTGTTTCCAAATTATCAAAGCAAGTCCTACTCTCTGAAAAGGTAGTGGCGGCTGACCTGAAACAGCCGCAAAGCAAATGTTAGTCCTCTCTTGGAACTGACGGGATATGTGAAATGATCCGACAGTCCACACTCTATGCTCATTTCTCAAATCCATCCATCCATCCCACCATCTTCTTCATATATGAAACCATTTCCTCAGCTACTCATACTTCCCGTATCCTCCCATCTCTCGGCTACTCAAATTATTTCTCAGTCCCAGCTACTATCACTCTGGTTAGGATGGTGAGACTATAAATGCTTTAGTGACTTACTCGTCTCCCAATTCGATCACTTCTTCTGTCAGATGGTACGTGGACTACTGATCATAATATCATTGCCTCAACTATTATTACTCACTTTAAACTCTTATTCCAAGAATAAAGATCCAAGGCAATGGAAACCAGTTCCATTATCTCCTATAATCCCATCTCCCATAAAGAGAATACGGTTATTGGCAGCGTCCCTACTTAGGAGGAGATTGAAAGTGTTATTCGTAGTATAGGCCCTTTGAAATCCCCTAGCCCGGACGGGTTTTTTCGGTATTTTCTTTCAGAGAAACTGGAGTACAGTGCGCAATGAGGTTTCCTCCACTGTCAGCAATTTTTTGCGTCTGCCAAGCTACCTGCAAATATCAACCACACTCACCTTGCCCTCATCCCCAAGAAGAACAACCCTAAGACTCTGGCGGGCTTTAAACCTATAGCTCTTTGTAACGTCTCTTACAAAATAATTTTCAAGATTATTACCAACCGACTTCGGCCTCTGATGGATAAGATGATCTCTGAAACTCAGTTTGCTTTCGTCCTAGGCCGTAATATCACGGATAATGTCATCGTTGCCCAAGAAATCATCCAATCCATGAAGAACTCCTCCAATAGGAACAATGTGTATGCTTTGAAGATCGACTTGGCAAAGGCTTATGATCGTTTATCTTGGAGTTATATTAAGGATGCTCTCCATGGGTTTGACATCAAAGGACACACTAATGCGCTCATAATGGAATGTATCACATCCCCATCGATCTCTATCTTAATCAATGGAAATCCAGAAGGGTGGTTCAAGCCGGGGAGAGGGATTCGTCAGGGCTGTCATCTTTCCCCCTTCATCTTCATTCTTTGTACCGAAATTCTATCGCGTTTATTCTATCAGTATGAGAGGGAAGACATTTTTACAGGGTACGTATCAACCGTTATACACCATCTATTACCCACCTGTTGTTTGCAGACGACCTCCTCATATTTGGGCGGGCCAACACCTCATCAATGCATTATACTCGAGAGGTTTTAAACAAATTCTCATGGTGGTCTCGATTTATTTTAGCAGATCTGTCCCTGATGCGGATAAGACCAGCATTGCTGAGATGCTTTATCTATCCCCTATGCAGAGAGACGAAAAATACTTAGGCCATTTCCTGCTACAATCTAAAGCCAAACAATCTACCTATCAATTCCTCTTAGGTCGTTGTTGCACATATAAGGCCTGAACCAATCCCAATTATCTACACCTCATGATCCCACCTCATATTCGATGTGGGACTAAATTACCAACTCTATTGTCTCCCTCCTTTTGAGCGCTCAATCAGAAATGAGATACAATCCAACAGGGAGATACCTTTGAAGAAAAGAAGATGCACTTTATGGCGTGGGATAAGATTTCTAAACCTATGTTTGAAGGGGGGCTGGGTTTTCGCAAATCTCAATGGATCAACGAATCCCTTGTGGGCAAACTTGTTTGGCGCTTCCTGGAAAATCCACACAAACTCTGGTCCCGGCTCCTGCGAGGTATATATTTAGGTAACTCCAGTTTCTGGAATGTGCAAGTGTCGAATAGGGCATCCCTTACCTGGACTAGCATGCTCCACCTCCGTAGCATCCTACGTCCTGTTGTTGGAAGATACGAGGGGGCTGGATTAATATCACAGAAAATCCCTGGATTCCTTCACTTCCAGATTTTCGAATTGAAGGAGGAAGGCTGCCACCCAATGGCCCAAAGTTGGTTCTTGACTTAATGCTCCCCAATCTTCGGGAATGGAATGCCCCGCAGATAAATTCCATTTTCCAACCGGCTGAGGCAAAAGCTATCACGGGCATTGATCTAAATGAGGGAGAAGGTCAGGATTATCTTATTTGGATGCGATCAATGAAAGAAACTTTCACTTCTGAATCTCTATACGAGAATATTAGGCGGCGAGGCCCAAGCTCATCGCAGATTACTGCAAGGAGAACAATATGGAAATGCCTATGGTCGATGACAAACTTTCAGCCTAGAGTACAATATTTCATTTGGGGTCTCCTAAATAGTTCTCTACCGCCTCTCTGCCCTCTTTGTCTACAACAAGTCGAAGACTCAAACCATCTCTTCCTTCACTGCAATGTTGCAAGGGAGGTCTGGTTCTTGAACCCTTTCGGCTTGAGATCTGACGACCAAGGCAGTGTGATTGGGCTGATAGAAAACTGGTTGCTTGAGACAACATCCGAAGAAGTGATGAGAATGGGAGCATGCATTCTCTGGGCTATTTGGAAGGCCAGATGCTCCACTATTTTCCAACGGAACATGCCATCTACTAAGGAGATTAACAAAAATGCCCTCTCGTTGTTCCAGGCGTAGTACTCCTCTGCTCCCGAAGCTACCTTACCATCCTTACAAGACATGCACATCGCGGTCACCGGGAACTCCATCTGGATCCCCCCTTCTTCTCATGACACTTTCAAAATCAACATTGACGGAGCAACAACATCACAGTCAATAGCTGCGGCAGCCATAGCCAGGGACTCCTCGGGTCCCTTCATAGCTGACGTCGCGTCGTGTTCTGACAGCTTACTCGCTTCTGAATCCAGTTTGCAAGCGGAATTATTGGCCGTTCAGCAAGGTCTCCGATTGGCATCACGTCTTAATGCTAACAGCTTTATTCTTGAAGGAGACTCGCTAACGGTTGTTCGAATATTCAAAGGAGAGAAACAACTCATTCCCTGGATGTTAGCTGGACTAATAGCTTCAATCAGATCCGAGGTATCAAATTCAAAACTTCAAGACTTTTTGTTCACCAGAAGAGGTGCGAACAAGGTGGCGCATGAGCTTGCCAAACATGTTATTTCAAACAATCTTAGTTCAGTGTTCTTCATCCCTTCTCAATGTATCTTTAATTTGCTAGTGTCAGATTCCCAAGTACGGCCTGATTGTATTTCAAATGTTTCTTAATATAGTTGGGTCGGGTTTTTCTTCTTAAAAAAAAGAGAGCTATATATATGTACCCTCATAAATTTTTGAGTTGTATGGGCATCCTAAAATGAAAATAAAATAAAACAATGCGTATCCTTATAAAATCATACTTAGCATGAAATTAATCCATATCTATATTTAAATATAAAAAAAATGCTCACATACAAAAGTGGAATAAGAAATTCGAACTTGGATGGACCGGATTAGACTGGAGTATGACCGATTCATATATATATATATATATATATATATATATATATATATATATAGGGTAGAGGATAATGCAGCCTTAGTGATGCATCACCTCCCATTCCAATCGCGTCCACGACTTCTAAGTCCATGGCCTTCGTGGTTGTAGAAATCGAGGAGACTGCAATTGTAATGTCCCGCTCCTAGCGGATACTTATGGAACACTTATTACTTTGACTCGGTTGAGAATCGAGTCTCGGAAAAACCTTACCGCCAAATCAACACGGACGAAATGCAATGAACCATTTAAATTGATGGAACGGCTTCTATTGAAATAAGTTCAAGAGTTTTCGTTGGTTATTTTGCTTCTTGGTTTTGTGTTTTGTCTTGTTTTCAATGACTTGGTTTTCATGATTCGTTTTTCTCGCTTGTGCATTCTTTTCGAATCAGAAGGAAAAGAGATCGAAGGATACTAACCAAGTATTGTTGCAATTTCAGGACGTATAACCAATGAGTGACCGTTGCATAAGGCTTTCCCATCCTCTCGTTCGATTCAATCGGTGAGTGACTTAGACCCTTCGATGAATCATTTAGTCTGCACGTCTTAATAAATAATCTCTAGTTCACTCATAAATGTTGCCTCACTAACAAGATAAGCTAAAAATAAATATTATTGCATGCTTCAAGTATAGAACTACTATCTTACTAGTTACATATTGAATGCTTATATGTCCCTCGTATGGTGCACATTGAGTAATACTGCTGAAAACATCTTTACTTGATCTAGAAAAATGAGAAAAAGAGAGACTTGCTTGTTCATTGTTCATTAGTTGCATGATAGCATATTTTCTGATAGGAACTTGCATTCATGCATTTGGTCAGGACAACTTGTGCACAAAGTTTATCTTTCCAACGGTTCCTGGAGAACTGGGGATCGTTCGGCCTGGGAGAGATCTAGATACCCTAAGGCTTGAAGTGTAACGACCCGTTCCGCTCAAGCGGACAACCGATTCAAACGGCACAAGTGCAACGACCCAACCCGCTTTGCTCAGCGAGAAAACTCGTTTGAGGCAAAAGATTTCCAAACTTGGTCCTTGAACAGTTCAGACTTAGACTTTTGAAGGCTCGCTCGGAGTATCGCTCGACCGAGACGAATCATCGCTAAAGTGGGTGGCTACGATGAACTTGTCTTTGCTTAGCCAGCACACTTAAAATATGGACGATATATGCTAGTCGCTAGATGAATCACCCCATGCATGCTAATAAAGAATACAACGCACCTAGCTAAGGGAATAATCCCAACTTGTATTGCTTATGTTAGAATATAAAAATGAAACTTTGCTTATAAATGGACCCTCATAAACTATATTTTCCTTGTGCAAGCAGACCCCGCTATGCTTCGAGTAGAACGATACATACTCTTCGAAGTGCACTTCTTCACTTGATTACACTGCACGCTCATAAGTTATGTCGTTCGATATGTCCCTGTACGGTTTTACTCATCGGTTTATCCTTAGATCCGTGCCAACGTAAATGCTTATATTCACACAAATAAAATACTTGCATACTTATATGTTAACTTGTACTCGTTGTCTCAATTTAATGCTTCTCACTTATATGCATGCCACAATTCATCGCACTTCACTATCTGTGATTCACTCAGTTGAGGCAGGAAGGCTATCAAGATAGTTGTTCTGAGCCAAGTATAGAACATTAAAAGTATTCGGGACCGTTAGATCGCCAAGGCATTTCCCGAACTAGGGTACTGCTTCAATGGACAGTTAAGCAAGATAATATCACAAAATCTCTAGAAATTAATACTCGTTCTGTACCGAATTTGACGGCTCGGGGAGTCGATACTGTACTGACTGAATCTGAATCTATAACTGTATCTGTACCTACAAGAATCTGGAAAACTTGAGAATATGCATGGTCACGAACAACTTGTGCACAAGGTGGGTTTTTGAATCCAGTTCCGCGGACGGTCGCCGGGGCACTGGGACCGATCCGATTTAGACAGAACCAACTGGTAATCGTCTGTTATCGGCAGAATGGGTACAATGCCAACCGTATTATATTTTCGCTTGCACTCCATCCTCGACCTTGAGACTACACTGTCCACTATGGAAGTCATGTCAGTGACCTTCTGTTCATATAGATTAAGTTGGCTCGATTGCGGTAACCCGTGTGCGAGTAATTGCATTGTAGGCGACTGCTCTGTATAACACAAATGTACCTATAACTGTAACTGAAACACCTGAACGATCATGTGTATAACACACTTGTACATATGAAACACTTGAACATCTTCTGCAATACGCCTGGATAATCCATATAACTCGTGCACCAAAATATAACCTCGTTCACTACACTTGTGTTTGTATGTATTATTGCCCCCTGGAATTCATTATGTATGCTCGTGCTTAATTTAACTTGGTTTTCCTTGGACAGAGAAGGACGAATGGTAAGTAGATAAGTCTCGCCATGTTCCTTATATCGCACGGCGCACTGCCACACGGGTTAGGCTTTATATCATTGCCATGAAACTGGTCCTAAGGCAAGGCTAGAAAGATAACTTAATAGATGGTGCACAGAACCTATATAACATGTTTGAATTTGTCGAGCGGGCGAGAATCCTCCCCACAAGTGCATTCACGTACTGATAACCCACCAGTTTGCTTGCTAGGTGCGGAAAAATCTCGTTCGGTGCGGATGTCTCCTTCATGCATGCTAAGGCGCGGAGTTCACTCTAGAGCCTTGGAGCGTTGCGTCCAGGACTGAAGCACATATACAAGACATAATTTTGGAACATCGCCTATGTATCATTTCACAAATGTAGCCACTTGGCACACTTTTACTGTTTCAGAGAGAGAGAGAGAGAGAGAGAGAGAGAGAGAGAGAGAGAGGCTTGAGCGACTTGTAATCTCGGCCTAACGCCACTTGTAACACTTGTTCAATACCAATAAAGAGCTTATTTTATTTCTATACTTGTGTTATGCAATGCTTTCGCTATTGACGACTCTGTGAACTTGTTGCCAATTGCATGTGTATTTCTTATTCTGCTGCACTCGGACTATCTGTGCGACTCTGTGGCTTAGACCTCTTACCGCCTGTTCGGATAACGGCCTTGCACGGGCGCGGCTTACGCTCGTGCCGCATCATGTAATGTCCCGCTCTGCGTTGGCATTATGTATCAGGTGAGTGGGCAGAACTTCGTTCTCTGATTCTTGCATGCCTTAATAATAATTTTGAGTTTTTGCTTGTTTGTTTTCATAAGAGAATGATAGAACCTGCCTTGCATGCTAATGAACTCATCTAGCTTGTCTTTGAAACGAACATGTCTGCTTAACTAAGAGACCCTAAAACGCTTGTCTAAGAGTATGTGTTTGCATGAACATGTTCCACTATCGCCTATGCTCCGAGAGAACCATATCGTGTGCCTGAATGTGTTCAAATGATAATGCGGCTTGCCCCGCAACAAAGATATATAGTCTGATGGTTCGTATCGTCTGCATACTAGAGTTTATTTGATAGTGTTTCATGCATTCGCATCGGTCAGACAATGGCTATTGGTGGAGAGCTGAACTGCATGTGCCACGGCTGCTACAGAGATAGTGGAAAGCAACCATGAGTCACAACTGCCAATAGCATCAGATAAATGAGTCATTGGTTAGCTGGATCAACCGCTGCCGATCCTGAGTTCTCGGGGACCGCACTGCATATAAGATAGTTCATCGTATTGGCTTGGATAGAGGACTGACCCTAAGTGTGCATTTGTGTCTAGATGTGCATTTGTCCCTAGAGTCTTCGAGTATAGCTCACGAGACACGCTGCGCACACCCAGAAACAGAACAATCGGCTTGTCTTGTTTGCTTGCTTAATATCGCATATGAAACTCTGTTTCCAAAAGATATTTTCATAAACATAGTAATATGACTCTGCTATTAAACTGTATGAAACGAACATAGGTAAAACTAGAAAGATCACTAGTAATGTAATATTTTATAACATGATTACTTAGTATTGGTTTTAGTGAATGCTTGCTTATGTTCAGTTGTTTATTCCTACCAGTACTTATAAAAGTGTTGACCCACCAACAGTTTACTTGCTTGCAGGTACTGGATCGTCCGAGGGAGCAATAGGCGTGCCTCATCCCCAAGACCCAGAATTCGTGTTTCGATTGCCTCGATTTGCTATCGTATAAAGGGGCATAATGTATGGAACGATGCCTTTGCTAAGAGAACCCAGTCCCTCGATTTGCCCCGAATACTCAGTTGGCTAAATACATTGCATTGCAACAATGTCCCTCCGCTGCTTACTCGATTGATGCGATGATAGCCAGAACAAACTTAAACGATGTTGCCTTATGCGGACGCAACCCCAGGCTCATACGACATCACGTCCCGGTATCAAACGGCCATACGCGCCCCGCGGGAGCGCCGAGGTACGGTGGTTCACGTCCGATGCGCCGAGGCACGGTGATTCGTGTCCGGTCCGACAGGGGATATGCGGTGGTCGGGCGGCCTTCGGGGTCGGGGCGTGACATATCACGTCCAGATGGGAAAGATCGTCCCTCGGGAGCGCTGGTGCGGTGATTCATGCCCAGCGGGGACGGCGATTACCTGCGGGAGATCGGGCGTGACATAAAATCCTTACTTACGGGAGGGTATAGGTCTATTAGTGAGATGTGCTTGTACGTCCCAACTGCTAATCCATGGAGAGGACCATCATGTAGTTAGGGCGCATGCTAGGTTTACCTTCTTGCATACTAACACCTGATGCCAAGATTGATTCATAAGTTATTCATATATGCAAAGTATGGCTAACTTGTATGTTTGCTACTGGGATAACCGCTCGACCATAGGTAAGATTTATCGTATGCATAGTCTATCTATCGTCTATGTCTTCATGAATTAATTATTAAAAAAAACTAGACAACTAGAAAGATCACCTAAAATGCTAGCTTCATATGCTTACTTAGTGTGAATTTTTAGGTAAGTTTGGCTAGGATCGCTCACCAGTACATGTTGTAGTACTGACCCACGTTTGTGGGCAAATCTCCAGGTTCTGGTAGCGAGATCTTGGCAAGCATATTGAACAAGTGTTAGCGCATCCGTCCAGCGAAACCGTGCTCGTGCTGCTTCCTTAGCTTTCATCTCATGTGTAAAAACTTCTCTTCAGCGAGTTGTTTTAATTTTGGTCATACTAAAAGGATGTAATATATGGGCATTGTGCCTAGTTTTGGGTTTGTAAAAAGAGTTGTAAGCCTTCTATGGCATATTTTGTAACTCAGCCAAGCATGTACTTTGTAATCTTTCTATCAAATGTGTGTTCAACTTTGGTTCTCTACATTTATTCTGTGCCTATATATGTATATTTTTTGTCTAATTTGTGTCTTGTGCAGGTACTATGCCTGGTGCAAGCGCAACTTAGGCTTGCACGATATCGCTCTCAAGAGATGACGATCGGTTTCGTAGGGACCAAGCGAGGACGATCGGCCCTTACGGGACCGGGACGTGACAGGTGGTATCAGAGCACGACTTTACGTCCTTGGTCACTTCAAATATTATTTTTAAAAATGAAATAAGTTTTCAAACGGTTTCAAAAGTTCCGAATTTCAAAAATGGTTGTGAATATATGTAAGTAAATCGATGGTGTTAATGTCCCGATCTTGAAAGTATGAAAAACCCAACGTCTCATGCAATAAGTCCATAATACGTTATGAGACTAATGCAAGCTACTCTCTTTTGCAGCAAGATGACTATAACAGGTAATCAAGGGACATCGCGCACAACAAGCGTGAGCGATGACCAAGTCGATAGGCTGATTGCGATGTTCGAAAATCAGAATGATCGATGTGAGGTCCAACAGGAACGGTTCGAAGCTCAGCAGCAACGTGCTGATGCTAGAGCCTTGGCGCAACAACAACAGCTTGACTCTCTGACTCAAATAGTGACAACATTGGTAGCCCACAGTGGTGCATCGGAAACCGCCGCGACACCTGCGACAGCCGCGACTGCACCTCAGGAAGCATGCTTAGCAGAAACTAACGAGCCTTGACGAACGACCAGGAAGTCTACCTCTAGAGGTGCTGAGTTTCTGAAGTTGAACCCTCCGGAGTTTGAAGGCAGGACTGTGCCGGATAAGGTGATGGACTGGATCGCAAAGTTGGAGGACTTGTTTGAGTTTATTTCGATACCTGCGAACAAGAGGGTGGCATGTGCAGTCATGCAGCTGCGGTTACGTGCACACGACTGGTGGTAAATCAAGAAACTAGATCTCGCCATAAAGCATCAGGATGGTAAGAGAATGTTCAAGGATGCATTCCTTGTACAATATCTTCCGCCAGCTGTCAAATAGAGAAAATAATATGAGTTTACCGAACATAAGTAAGGGAGCATGTCCGTCAAGGACTATGAGTCAGAATTCTCCAAACTTGCTAAGTTCGCTAGCTCAATGATTCATAATGAGGGGGGCCGTACACATTGGTTCATAAGAGGCCTAAATGATAACCTAAGAAGGGTGTTATGAACCGAGAGTGTAAATTGTACATCCAAGCTTTTGAGGCAGTGGTGCAGAATGAGCAGTTCATACCACGAAGTGCTCCGGAAAAGGCATTGGATCCTTGAAATTCTCCTGCCAAAAGATACCATAATGGGGAGAGAAAGATAGCGGGCGAGTAGCATCCTGGTCCAGAGTGCAGTTACTGTGGCAAATGGGGCCAGACCGTAGATGTTTGTCGTTCTGCAAATAATGAGTGTTTTAACTATGGACAAAAAGGGCATCTGGCTATCAACTGCCGAAACAATAGAGTTCCGCCACCATACCGCAACAACAATACTGGTCAGAATGAGAATCAAAATCCTGTTCCAGCTCAAGTTCAAGCAAATGGACAAACTAATCAGACGAGAAGGCCTAGAGTTTATCAGTTGAATATTGAACGTGATACAAGCGGACACGATGTTGGTGAGTCTGATTCCTTTGACCTCTTGATGCCTTGATCTTCGACTCCTTGATCTCTTAAGTTTCGAGGACGAAACTTCTTCTCAGTGGGGTATTATGTAATATCCTGCTCCTAGCGGATACTAATGGAACACTTGTTACTTTGACTCGGTTGAGAATCGAGTCTCGGAGAAACCTTACCGCCAAATCAACACGGACGAAATGCAATGAACCCTTCAAATTGATGGAACAACTTCTATTGAAATAAGTCCAAGAGTTTTCGTTAGTTGTTTTGCTTCTTGGTTTTGTGTTGCTTTGTGTTTTGTTTTGCTTTCAATGACTTGGTTTTCATGATAGTCACCGTGGGGAATGTTCAACCCATATATTGAGATATGTGGAAGATTGTTGGTGTTTCTGCCTTTGGACTAGTAAAGATAGTCTCATATTGGCTACACCACCAAGTGAGTATCTTAATATAATACTTTGTATGTGCTAAGGTGTACACATGGGGTATGGTGGGGCACATGAGTGCCATGTAAGGGTATTTTTTTGGAGAAAAAAATGATTAACTCCTCAATGAAAGCTTTTAAGCTTTTTGTCATGCTTTTGGATATTATTCCACAGGAGCTAAGCCCCAAAGGGACTTAGCAACTCAGACTCGAACTCGGACTTGGGCTTAAGGGCGCAAAATGGCGCTTTGTTGGTGCACTTTGCACTTAGCACCGTCGCAAGACGCTTGTGCATTTTTGTTGAGAACGGGCACTGAGCAGGTGCTGAACGGACGTTGAGCGGACTATGCATTAGACTGTGATTGTGGGATATCAATTTTGTATATTGATTTTTAGTCCCACATCGGAAAGAAGAGGATGATGGACTTCCATCATTCCCTATATAAAGAGTCCTCTAGCCTCCTTTTGATACACACCAAAAAAATTGAAAAAGAGAGAGTCCAAATGAGTCCGTTCGAGTCACATATTGAGGTGACTACGAGCATTCCAAAAGTTCTTTTGTGAATTTGCTAGCTCCTGGAAGCAGATCGTCGATAGAGGACTAACAGATTTTCCATACAATAGATCTGTAATTTTTTTCCCATGAGAATAAATAATGTATTACCATGATAAGTCAGATCTGGATAAAATTCGGATTAGTCATGTTAGAGTCATTTGCTTCGGCCAGGTTAAATGCATGTCCGGGTTCAGTATCAGGTACAAGTCTAGTCGGGTCAGGTCATCTTCGGTTGTAAGTTCATTTGGATCGATCCGAGTCCTATTTGGGTTGCGCCTGGAGGCTTAGTTCGGTTCATGTCAAGTTGAGTATGGGTTCAGTGCAGGTATGTTTGGGTTCGGATCTCAATATAGGATTCGGTCCAGTTTGCTCAAGGATATTCTAGATTTTCTTTTGGGTGTGCGTAAGAACCACGTGGTGGTGGTGGTGGTGGTGGTGGTGAGTTGGGGACTATCAAGTACATGCACCGAAATCAGATAAAAAAAAAAATTACATGCACCGAAATCTTCGTACCAAAATCACCAAAACACGAATAAGGATGACAATTTCCTCCGAACTCGGAAGGGATCTGGTTTTTTTTTTTTCAACGGGGACGGATATGAAAATTTAAAAACAGGGACGGGGACAGAAACATGGACGGAGATGGAGATTAAAAAAAATTCTCCAGTTGGATTCGGGATCAGATATGGTTATTGTACTCTCCGTTCCGGTAAATTTTTGACCCCGATTACTTATACTTATATATTTTTGCTGCAAAAAAATGTAGACCTTTATTTGGAATATGTTTTGTGGGATTAACATTTGTTGTTTTGTATTGTAGACTTCTACTTAGTACTTGTATATTTTTTTGTTGGATTAATATTCTCTTTTTGTTGTATTGTGTCATTTTCTTTAACAGGTAGTATATTTGTTGTATAGAAATCCAATTTTATTAACATGTCAACGAAGATGGAGATTCAAATACCACTCGAAAAATGAGACGGAAGATATGGTCCCGACCCAAATCCGTTCCGTTGCCGTCCCTAGTCACGAATCTTACCAAAAATAGAAATCCAAAAGCATGAACGCACGAACGAACACGCACCAAACAAAAAAAAAAAAAAAATTTGACCAGAATGAATCTATCAATATATTACCTGCACCGAGAAGGGCCAGAAGGGCAGCTCGGTCGCTTCAAGAAGCGGCACGAGCTTGAGAAAAGCCTCCGTGTCATGAACTTGGTCTTGAATCAACGGACGGAGATCGATATCGGACTCTGCCTCGAGGAAGGCGAAGCCGGGATCGGAGTAGTCGATGCCGACGTCGCCGGTGGAGGGGAGGTAGGTGAGCTTGCCGGCGAGCGGCAGGAAGTGGAGGAGGGTGGAGGAGAGGGAGGACTTGAGGAAGCCAGCTATGCTCGGAAAAGGAACATGATCAATATTTTTGTACAACAATAGACGTTGGACTGGAGGTAGGCCAATCCACAAGGTGTCAAAGAATGATAGCTTTGTAGGCGGTGGCGGTTGCGGAGTTGCGTTCGGAAGTGAGACTTGTGTCTTGCTCAGGATATTAACTGTTACTTGGGACATGCTCTCTCTCTCTCTCTCTCTCTCCAGTTCAAGTATGAGATTGGAAGTACGAAGGGACTTACACACTTCCAATTATATTTATATCGAGGACGTTTCTGTTCTTCCACTAAAATTAGAATAGATGTTCATCATTTCATTCAAAAATTATTACATATTAAACTAGTGGTAAAAGTTAGTATAGTTGTTCATCAAACTCGAACTGATTTGTTATCTTGTCCAGGGCCGATCCTGACCTCATGGAAGTCCAAGGTGAACTTTCAAAATAAAATTCCATACATAATAAAAAACTAAAATAAAAGTAAATTGGAAAATCAAGAATAGAACTAAGGACCTCCAGTATGAAAGTAACATAATAACTACTACACCATAGTTATTTTGTGTTAGTAGGGGTCCATGGTATAATAGTTCTATTTAAATACATGATTATTAATATATTTATATTTAAAATATTTTTTTGGGGTCCCTCCTGATTCGTGGGTCCTACACGGTCGTCATGGCTGTCCTGGGACAAGGTCGACCCTGATATTGTCTTCAAATATGATGCCTCGAATCATGCACATAGACCCACATTTTTATAGGAAAGAAAACATGTTTGGAACAACATATTTGTGGACAGTAGATCTGTTCTCTTTTCAAACCACTCATAAAATAATTTTAGGAGAGATGTGTTCTTTCACTCAAAGATTGTTACGTATCAAACTAGTGGTATACACTAAGATGACGTTTGGTTCAAGTTTTTGAGGTTTGGGAATGAATTTTAGATTCATTATCCTTGTTTGGTATATGTAGGATTGAAAATTATGGAAGAATAAGAGGGGTTTCATATTTTTATGGTTGTGGAAAAGTAATTTCCATTGTCCCCATTGTGAATAGTTTTACTTTTTTGGAAATATTGTTTGAATATTTTGTTTGAACAATAACATCTTTATTTTACTTTCAAAATTTTAACTACTATCTCAAACATGTAAATTTAGATAATAAAATCAATGAAAGAACATTTATAAAAAACTTAATAAAGTAAAAAAATTAATTTATATTTTTTAATATAATATAACTAAATATGGATATAAAAATGTTGAAAAAAAAAATCATGAAAAAATGTTGATATTCACCAAACCCCTCACATAGTAATTTTAGGTTAGATGACACAGCCACCATAGTTTTGGTCCTCGAAAAAACAATGGACTCGAAAGTAAAAGTTGGCTGTTCACTGTCATTGTCACTTTACGTTTGTATTGCACATCGCTACCTTATAGGTCGACTAAGCTAAAAAGACGTTGCTAGCTTGAAATCTGGCCTGACGAAGCAACGAGGACTTTGAAGCGAAGCTCAATCCAGTGCCCTGGTGTGTAAAACGGCGGGCGGTCCGGAACTAGTCCGGGCCGGGAATCTGGTCCGAATTCTGTCCGGTCAATTCCGGTCCAGCTTCGGTTCGGTCAAATTTGGTCCGGATCAGTCCGAATCCGGTCAATGGACCGGTCTGCTCCGGTCCACTCCTCCCTACGGGATCGGACTGGGTCGGAGGATCCGACCCGTAAGTCCGGTCCGGTCCGGCCTGATCTCGGCTTTGTTCGGACCGGATCCAATTCGGTCGGTCCGGTCCGGTTCAGACCCGGTCAAGTCCGGTTTGACTGATTTTTTATTTTTTATTTTTTGGATATATTCATTGGGATGTATTTTTACCAAAATATTTTCATTTTAGTAGATATTTTTTTGAACATTTTAGGAATATTTTGATCATTTTGCTAAAAATAATCAAAATATTCATTATAAAATATATAAAAATAAACATAAAAAAAAGAAATTTAAAAACTGGGCCGGCTCGGCCCGACTGTGAATCGGTCCAAACCCAGACTGGTTCGCTCCGGTTCACCGCGGACCGGATAACGGGTCCGGACTGGATTTGGTGCCAAGCCGACCGGACAGGGCCGGACCGGCCCGCTCTCTCCACCGGATTGGATCCAGACCGACCGAAACCAGGTCAAAACCGAACAAACCGGACCCCGTGCTAGGCCGGTCCGGCCCAATACACATCGTGATCCAGGTCCAGATGAAATTTCCAGTCAGACCATAAGAATTCAGATACGGAAAGTGTCCACTTCCAAAAGACCGATACGTCTGCACTGACACAAGCTAAGCTGTTGTATCTCGACCTTCTTGGCAAATCGCACATGGAAAGAAACAAAATGTCAAATTATATCCGGAACAAATGTCATCGCAAATTAGTGGTATAGTCTTCTTATGTCAATTATGCGGAACAAATGGTTGAGAGTTTTGACAATAAAATAAATCATCGCAAATTAATGGTAATAGTCTTCTTACAAGCTCGGGTCAAAGTCGGATAGTGCTGTTCCTGGATCAAGACCTTTTTTTTTTTTTTTGGACTGGTTCCCACCCATCCCATTTTTTTTTTGTTTGGTTGCAGAGGAGAAGTTGAATTAGAAGTGTTCATATGGCTACTTCTTTTGTTTGGTTCAAAGTCAAATTGAAGTAGAAGTGTTTATGATCCCCTTTTTCAAAAGTAATATTGTTACCACAAGCGCGCGATGGATTAATGAAGAACAAATGAATGTGACGCAGCCAAATTTTCACAGAAAATACATGTTGCAACCAAGAAAATTTTACAGAAATGTAGTATGCCGAAGAAAATACATGTTGCAACATATTGCTCTATTTAAATTTTACTAAAATATAGCAGAACAGATTGCTAGGAAAAAAAAAAATATAGCAGGTGAACAGATTGCTCCATTTAAATTTCACAAAAATATAGCAGTAGTTCCAGAAAAAAGAAGAAGAAGAAAAGGGCTAATACGAGTTTAGACCCTCCAACTTATAGTTTAAGTACTGAGCTGTTCAATTAGAAAGTTTAGATCTTGAATTTTTATTATTTGTTTTATTTTTTCTATTATTATTTGTTTTAGAATTTGACATTGAAAATTTTTTTTATAGGCTAGGGAGGATATAATGGAAAAAATGAAAGAAAAAAAAATAGGATCCAAAATTTTCAATTGGACATGCCATGGCTTAAACTCTAAGTTGGTATAAAAACCAAGATCTAAACTCTAATCAAGGTCCGTCCGAGGAGTTTGGTTGCTTTAGCCGGAGCTAATTATCCGATCTTTTGTGAGGCACTTTTTTATGTCCCGAGAGTCACCTACGATCCCGATCTCTTGCAAGTCACGCTGGACCGAAGGTTTTCCTAAGCAGAGATGGTTGTCTAAATTCGAAGTATTGTCTGACTTACCCTGGGCCGACCATGACTCTAATTAGCCCAAAAAATAACAATAGCTCCATTTCCCATAATTAATACGAGATTGGAATGTGCAAGTAAACATAGATGGTAGGCCAAGTATTGAAATTTCAATATCGCCCCATCCCCTTATAGATAAGTATCCACCTTCCAGAAGTGACACAACAACACGGACGAAGCTACAGAGAATATATTTGGTCTATCGTTTCCACAATGAATTCTAATGTACTTTATGTTTCGTATGCAAGTTTATTTTATAGAAATTTTAGCATAGAATAATATAATATAATTAAATTATAAAAAAAAGATAATATGTTTAGAAATCAAAAAAGTAATGCATCGCTATTAATATTGACGGTACGAGTGTATGCACTCATGTCGTCACTAGTAATGAGTCTAATAACGATATGGACGAAAATGCTAATGTGGACATGTGGATGAGCTATTATTTTTTCAATATTTTTTTAACAACATACGCTAAAAAAATTTAACTAATAAACATGATATTTTGGTTCCCAAATTGTCGTTACTAATGACGACTCATATCATGAATAGTAATGACGGTTTGGGAATCAAACCGCTACTACTATTATCCCTATTAGAAAAATCGGTCAAAGGGACACGAGTACATGCACCGACTCATTCAGCAGCAAAAAAATAATAGCAAGCAACAACAAATAATAATAATCAAATATGCATTCAAACTCATGTTGCCGATAGTAACGAAGATACATTAACTCTTGTGATTTTTTTTAAATATATTATCTTTTTTATAATTTAATTATATTAAATCATTCTACGCAAATTTCTGTTAAAAAAAAGTATACTTTAAGATTTTTTTTTTTTAAAAGTATATGCCACTACAGTCCAAAAAAAGAGAGGTCACCTTCACGAAATGAAATGTCCATCTCAGTCCTTGTTGAACGTTATGGACTCACCAAAATTCAAACAAATTTCTTTTTTGTAACACACCTGAAAAAGAGAGGAAAGAACTAAATATAGAAAATTATGTATACAGCATAAAAGTTTTCCAAAATTATCTCTACAGTATTGAAGTTTAAAAATTATATATAAAACATCGAAACGTCTTTAAAAAGGACGTTCCTAATGCCATTAATAAGAATATTTTTGGCAAAAAAAAAAAAAATATTAACTAACGTTTTATCAGAAAATTAAAGGATTATAGGAAAAAAAAAATGTTTGCGGAAATAGAAGTTTGAAAATTTTCAAACTTTATATGTAAAAAACCGCGAATCCCGTCGCCCTTTTCATTTTTTTTATAATTTAAATTCATATTATTTAGTAGGTGTTAATTAGGTAATTAGCACAGAAACGTTCTTAAAAATAACGTTTTTGTGCAATTGTTCAAAAACGTTCTTAAAAATAACGTTTTAATGCTTTATGTATAATTTTTAAACTTTTATGTTGTACAGATAATTTTGAAAATTTTCTATGCTATATATACGTAATTTTTTTTTGAACTAAATGGATAAACAATACTCTACAAAGTACGTATCCTCAAACGGCCAAAGCCCAAAGTGTGACACGTAGAGCCCTACCTACGTTGGCTCACAAAATCAAGGCTTCGTGGACGCTACAAAATATGTCCCAAGATACCACCACAGATTTAAAGATGCTCCAACATGCCCACCCAATCTCTCTACTGTGCCTACTTTTAAGCTAGGACTTCTTTTAGTGGTGCGACCCAGCATTCAACGAATCACGGATCTACAAAATGGTAGTCCTGTCAAAGGTCTCGTAACATGACGAATCTTGTGTCTAGAACCTGTTTCACGTTGCACATCCAATGACATTAGTATCGTGAATCCAAAAAAAAAATGCACTAAAAATAATTATAAATTGACCGATACAGATCAAATTCATCACGTACGGTCGACAAATTCAAGTTCCATCAAATTTCATATATCGGAGTGACCGTGCTTGTCTTTCGATGCGATCGGTTCATGCTAAGATCGTCATGATCATTGGAACGATACCCATCGCGAGATTTTTAATTAAATAAAATGTTAAATTAGCTTACTTTGAGCTTCAGGATGACATATCAAATTTATCGTGAAGGGAGAAGATTTTACAAAGATCGAGGAGCAACGTTTCTGTAAGATTTTACAAAGATCGACGAATTCAAGTTCCGTCAATTTTCAGGATGACATATATATATATTTTTGTTCTAGTGAGCGTATCTTACAGAACATTCTCTATGGGATAGTTCTAGTACTTCTAAAAATATACGGTATTGTTTTTCTTAAAAATTCTAAATTTTATGTTAAATAGTATTACGTGATATCTAACATGGCAGATGACATGACAAATTTTAACAAAAAAATTAGTTATCCAAATTTTAAATATTAATATTAATTTTAATATTTGCTATGCTAGTTGTTATACTTTGAAAGGATTAATAATATTATTCTATATTATTCTATGAAGTCTTCGGGCAATGGTTAAACAATAATGCTAAGTTTACTACCAAATGCTTACAAACTTCTTACAACCCTCTCTTCCTCCTGCTATGCTGACCATATCTGGTTCTACCTCTTCCTCCAATGAACGACTGCAACATGACGTTGCTTGTGCTGTAAGCTCTCCTTCCACCTCTTAATAATTGCACTTGTATGCTTGAGCAAAGGTTAGGAATTTGTGAATTTGGAAGGAAAATAGATCATGGTTTTTTCAATTTGTAGCAAAATAATCGAAGCATGTAGTGAAATACCTAATAATAAAGATTGAAACTTTGCAAAGATTGCAAGGACGTGACACAATATGGACACGGACATCGGGACTGTTAGGAAAAAAAAATTGTTTTCTTTTTGAATAATTTCAGAATACAAAATAAAATTAAACAGATGTTACCGGCCTCTGGGGAAGTCGTGCACGAAGCACTGCCCTAAGAGTTTATTCGGGATCTGTGTGCAGACGGTCCCGAAGCTCCTAGTGGTAAAACCCCCGCACTACCGGTATCTCGTTGCCGCACACGACTTGGAGAGAACGACTAGGACTTAGCTCTGCCCAGAGCTTGGAGATGAAGAGAAATGAAACAGAAAGTTGACAGAGGTTCTGAGTAGAGAAATTTCTGATAGATTTTACAAAGAAAACAATCCGATATATATAAAACTCATATGTAACGGTTTTGAATTAATTCTCCTATTAATTCAGCCGTTACACAAAATAAATAATGAACCTGGACACAATAACGGTTCAGAAACATTCGTAACGTTCAGAATTTAATTTCAACGTTTAAAAATAAATAAATGAAAGAATTAAGAGGAGCAAAAAGAATTTTTTGGTCCCAACCCGAACCCGAAGAGGAAATCGGATCGGCATTCGGCGCCCGCAGATGTGGGCGCGTACCCGCACCCGTTACGCGCGCCGAACCGAACCGAACCGAGCCAAGCTGGGCCGGGCGGCGGCGGCGGCGCGCGCGTGTGGCCCAAGGGTTCCCCACACAACAACTTAATAGAGCAAAGAAGAGAAAGTAATATATGTGCACAAGAGGGCTATGGTGCATCCGATGTGGGACTAAAGAAAGGAAGAGGGACTTGAGCTTTTGCAAGAAAAACAAAATCAAAGGCAAAACCAAAACCAACAATCCCCCCCCAAAAGGTCAAGTTCCGAAACAGAGATAAGAGTGAAGTAAATTATAGAGAGAGAGAGAGAGAGCATCTGGACAGTAAAATACTATGCATAGATGAGATGGACTACAGCCTTGAATCTCACGTAGTGACTATTGTCTTAATATGAAGAAGTACTTGATGGACTATGCCTTGAATCAGACTTCTTGAACCAGATTTAGAAAATAGCACACATAGTACGCTAGAGGTCCTTGGTCTATCGGGTGGCGCTTTTAAATGGCCATGCGCACTTTCCACATTCATGAGAGTTGTCTGGGATCGCCCTGTCCCATAGTCGCGGCCTTCACGACCTCTCATATAGGTAAGTCCTTGATGGTTGGTGATATGAATCAACCCAGCATTACAGCTTGGACCTATTAAGAGTTTAACCTCATCCTAACCATATCACACAGGAACACTGTCACCATAGGGATGGGGAGTCATTGTACACATGTACAGCCGCTTGGGCTTTATTTTAATGAGATTTTAATCTCGAGTCAGTGTTCCATAAAGTCACCTAAGTTCAGCTTATTTCTACCCATTGAACCGGCTTCTTGGGATCTCCAGTCAGACTCGGTTGGGTTGCCACTGCTGGTGACTAATTTATGGGCTTAACCCCATCCCCCTCGATGATTCTAGGATCAAAGTCCTAGACAGACCCTTCGTCAAGTGATCTGCAAGGTTCTTTTCTGACTTTATATAGTCAAGAACCACATATTTGCCTAGTAGGCTCTTTATTGACTTGAAGCGCAGCTGCAGGTGCCTGTTCATCTTAGCATTCACAGAATCATGCTTTAGTAGTTCAATAACAGATTTATTATCACAATTTATAGAAATTGCAGGAACAGGACTAAGAGAAACAGGTATATGCATAATAAGATTTTTAAGCCATTCAGCTTCTGTGCAAGTTGAATCTAAAGCTATCATTTCAGAGTCCATTGTACTCCTAGCTATGATAGTTTGCTTACAAGAGCTCCAGGAGATTGCAGCTCCTCCTAGAGTAAATACATATCCAGTAGTAGATTTTATATCATGTGAGTCGGTTACCCAGTTTGCATCTGAATAACCTTCTATGATATCAGGGTGCCTAGAAAAATGAAGTTTGTAATCTAGGGTGCCCTTGAGATATCTAAATATCCTATCCAAGGCAGTCCAATGTGACTGATTTGGGTTACTGGTATATCTGCTTAGTCTCCCAATAGCAAATGCAATATCAGGTCTTGTCCTGGTTGTTATATACATAAGGGAGCCTATCATCTGAGAATATTTATGTTGTTCCAAAGGTGATCCTTCATTCTTTTTCAGTACAATACTGCTGTCATAAGTGTAAACCCTCTGAATTTTCAAAATTTTAAAAACTGGATTTTTCACAATTTTCTGGAATTTTCTGGAATTTTTCTGTAAATTAAAAATAGGGTTTTAATTATTCAATAATTTTTAAATGATAATAAATGATATTAAAATATTATGAAAATAATATTTTTTGGTGTAAAATGAAAAACTGGACTTAGGGCAATTTTTCTGGAATTTATCGGACCCCGGACCTATTTTTAAAGCACCTAAATTTAATTATTTAATTATTAAATAATTACTGGTTTTAATATAATTATTATTAATTTTTATTTTATTTAAACCTTAGCGGGCCGGCCCATTCCCTCGGCCCAACAGACCCAACCCGGCCCAGACTCTGCCCAGCGGGTCGGGTCGGATCCGCCGCCGCCCGACCCGCACCCGCCAACCCGCTGCACCCACGATCCCTCTCCCCCGCGGCTGCCCGCTTCCTCCGCCGCCTCGCCCGCGGCCACGCCTCCGCCAGCGCCGCGCTGCCCGCCACGTCGCCGCCCACGTCGGCCTAGGGCTTTATAGGCGGAGGAGCTAGGGGTTAGGCCGGGGAAGGCAGCCAAATTTTCACAGAACAAATGAATGTGACGCAGCCAAATTTTCACAGAAAATACATGTTGCAACCAAGAAAATTTTACAGAAATGTAGTATGCCGAAGAAAATACATGTTGCAACATATTGCTCTATTTAAATTTTACTAAAATATAGCAGAACAGATTGCTAGGAAAAAAAAAATATAGCAGGTGAACAGATTGCTCCATTTAAATTTCACAAAAATATAGCAGTAGTTCCAGAAAAAAGAAGAAGAAGAAAAGGGCTAATACGAGTTTAGACCCTCCAACTTATAGTTTAAGTACTGAGCTGTTCAATTAGAAAGTTTAGATCTTGAATTTTTATTATTTATTTTATTTTTTCTATTATTATTTGTTTTAGAATTTGACATTGAAATCTTTTTTTATAGGCTAGGGAGGATATAATGGAAAAAATGAAAGAAAAAAAAATAGGATCCAAAATTTTCAATTGGACATACCATGGCTTAAACTCTAAGTTGGTATAAAAACCAGGATCTAAACTCTAATCAAGGTCCGTCCGAGGAGTTTGGTTGCTTTAGCCGGAGCTAATTATCCGATCTTTTGTGAGGCACTTTTTTATGTCCCGAGAGTCACCTACGATCCTGATATCTTGCAAGTCACGCTGGACCGAAGGTTTTCCTAAGCAGAGATGGTTGTCTAAATTCGAAGTATTGTCTGACTTACCCTGGGCCGACCATGACTCTAATTAGCCCAAAAAATAACAATAGCTCCATTTCCCATAATTAATACGAGATTGGAATGTGCAAGTAAACATAGATGGTAGGCCAAGTATTGAAATTTCAATATCGCCCCATCCCCTTATAGATAAGTATCCACCTTCCAGAAGTGACACAACAACACGGACGAAGCTACAGAGAATATATTTGGTCTATCGTTTCCACAATGAATTCTAATGTACTTTATGTTTCGTATGCAAGTTTATTTTATAGAAATTTTAGCATAGAATAATATAATATAATTAAATTATAAATAAAAGATAATATGTTTAGAAATCAAAAAAGTAATGCATCGCTATTAATATTGACGGTACGAGTGTATGCACTCATGTCGTCACTAGTAATGAGTCTAATAACGATATGGACGAAAATGCTAATGTGGACATGTGGATGAGCTATTATTTTTTCAATATTTTTTTAACAACATACGCTAAAAAAATTTAACTAATAAACATGATATTTTGGTTCCCAAATTGTCGTTACTAATGACGACTCATATCATGAATAGTAATGACGGTTTGGGAATCAAACCGCTACTACTATTATCCCTATTAGAAAAATCGGTCAAAGGGACACGAGTACATGCACCGACTCATTCAGCAGCAAAAAAATAATAGCAAGCAACAACAAATAATAATAATCAAATATGCATTCAAACTCATGTTGACGATAGTAACGAAGATACATTAACTCTTGTGATTTTTTTTAAATATATTATCTTTTTTATAATTTAATTATATTAAATCATTCTACGCAAATTTCTGTTAAAAAAAAGTATACTTTAAGATTTTTTTTTTTTTAAAGTATATGCCACTACAGTCCAAAAAAAGAGAGGTCACCTTCACGAAATGAAATGTCCATCTCAGTCCTTGTTGAACGTTATGGACTCACCAAAATTCAAACAAATTTCTTTTTTGTAACACACCTGAAAAAGAGAGGAAAGAACTAAATATAGAAAATTATGTATACAGCATAAAAGTTTTCCAAAATTATCTCTACAGTATTGAAGTTTAAAAATTGTATATAAAACATCGAAACGTCTTTAAAAAGGACGTTCCTAATGCCATTAATAAGAATATTTTTGGCAAAAAAAAAAAAATATTAACTAACGTTTTAGCAGAAAATTAAAGGATTATAGGAAAAAAAAAAATGTTTGCGGAAATAGAAGTTTGAAAATTTTCAAACTTTATATGCAAAAACCGCGAATCCCGTCGCCCTTTTCATTTTTTTTATAATTTAAATTCATATTATTTAGTAGGTGTTAATTAGGTAATTAGCACAGAAACGTTCTTAAAAATAACAACGTTCTTAAAAATAACGTTTTTGTGCAATTGTTCAAAAACGTTATTTTAAAAATAACGTTTTAATACTTTATATATAATTTTTAAACTTTTATGTTGTACAGATAATTTTGAAAATTTTCTATGCTATATATACGTAATTTTTTTTGAACTAAATGGATAAACAATACTCTACAAAGTACGTATCCTCAAACGGCCAAAGCCCAAAGCCCAAAGTGTGACACGTAGAGCCCTACCTACGTTGGCTCACAAAATCAAGGCTTCGTGGACGCTACAAAATATGTCCCAAGATACCACCACAGATTTAAAGATGCTCCAACATTTACATGCTCCAACCCAATCTCTCTAATGTGCCTACTTTTGCTGCTCTTTAGAATTTGTTTCACCGTCTCACCCCCCTCCAAACTAAAAAAACAACCATGATTAAGCTAGGACTTCTTTTAGTGATGCGACCCAGCATTCAACGAATCACGGATCTACAAAATGGTAGTCCTGTCAAAGGTCTCGTAACATGACGAATCTTGTGTCTAGAACCTGTTTCACGTTGCACATCCAATGACATTAGTATCGTCAATCCAAAAAAAAATAATTATAAATTGACCGATACAGATCAAATTCATCACGTACGGTCGACAAATTCAAGTTCCATCAAATTTCATATATCGGAGTGACCGTGCTTGTCTTTCGATGCGATCGGCTCATGCTAAGATCGTCATGATCATTGGAACGATACCCATCGCGAGATTTTTAATTAAATAAAATGTTAAATTAGCTTACTTTGAGCTTCAGGATGGCATATCAAATTTATCGTGAAGGGAGAAGATTTTACAAAGATCGAGGAGCAACGTTTCTGTAAGATTTTACAAAGATCGACGAATTCAAGTTCCGTCAATTTTCAGGATGACATATATATTTTTTTGTTCTAGTGAGTGTATCTTACAGAACATTCTCTATGGGATAGTTCCAGTACTTCTAAAAATATACGGTATTGTTTTTCTTAAAAATTCTAAATTTTATGTTAAATAGTATTACGTGATATCTAACATGGCAGATGACATGACAAATTGTAACAAAAAAATTAGTTATCCAAATTTTAAATATTAATATTAATTTTAATATTTGCTATGCTAGTTGTTATACTTTGAAAGGATCAATAATATTATTCTATATTATTCTATGAAGTCTTCGGGCAATGGTTAAACAATAATGCTAAGTTTACTACCAAATGCTTACAAACTTCTTACAACCCTCTCTTCCTCCTGCTATGCTGACCATATCTGGTTCTACCTCTTCCTCCAATGAACGACTGCAACATGACGTTGCTTGTGCTGTAAGCTCTCCTTCCACCTCTTAATAATTGCACTTGTATGCTTGAGCAAAGGTTAGGAATTTGTGAATTTGGAAGGAAAATAGATCATGGTTTTTTCAATTTGTAGCAAAATAATCGAAGCATGTAGTGAAATACCTAATAATAAAGATTGAAACTTTGCAAAGATTGCAAGGACGTGACACAATATGGACACGGACATCGGGACATGGCACCAATTAGGAAAACGATTTGGAATATGTGAATTTGGAAGGGAAATGAATCTTGTGTTTTTAGAATTTGCAGCGAAACAATCATGGGTTTGGGAGTTTCATGTGAAAGACCTCATAAAAATTGAAACTTTGCAAAAATTGCAAGGATATGACACACTACGGACACTGACGACAGACTGTTTTGTATTTGTTCCCAATACGTTTTGCTAGTGGCATAGTCAGAATTTTCATCTAGAAGAAACGACAGTTACTATTGAAAAATAATAAAATATAATAAACATATTTATAATTTCAAAAATATTATATATTAATACAAAATGTCACAAAATATTACAATTACTAAATAACAATTTCTTTGACAGTAAAAATCCTCCGAGACCATATTCTGAAAATATTTATTGTCAACGACATCTAATATGTCTCTTTCAATATATGTCACCAAACAATCATTCATCAACTAATCTCCCAATCGGTAACGTAGTGAAGTCTTGTTGATTTTTTGCAGAAAATACTCTCTACAGTCGCGGTTGCAATGGGTAGTAACAATGCCAACTCCAAGAACAAATACACCAAGAATCGAATTGATACGGGAGGGAGATGGCGCAAACGCTCTTGTTAATGTCGTCGAAGCTCGCTCTTGGTCCTAAAGCTCGCATATTCTCTCTCTCTCTCTCTCTCTCTCTCGATCTCTCGACTCAGGCCAAAGTTGCCGCCCTCCGAGACTAACTATTCTAGCTAATGTTGATGCTACCACAACCATAACACGCTTCAGCATATATCAATTGGGCCTTTAAAACTTAAATGGATCCAAAATTCTTAGAAAAGAAAGAAGCCCAACAAGCCTCCTTCGTTTGAAGTTATTTTTGTTTTTGTAATTTTTATTAGGCTGGTTGAACTTGTAATCAAAACTCACAACTGGGCTTTAGCCCAATAGTAGTTGGAGTTCCCTCTTTCTTCTTACATTTCATCCTCCTCTGCTCTGCTCTGCTCTCCTCTCCTCTCATAGTAAGAATTAGAAGAAGGAATTCTCATTCCATTCCTTCTCCTCTTCCTCCTTCCAGTACCAGTACCAGTAGCATGCGGCGGAACAGGAAGAGGAGAGGACAGAGGTAGAATCTCAAGTGGCCTCCTACTTGAAAGCCTCCTACTTGAAGAAGCTCAAACTCTGCAAGTAATATCATCATCTGCTGAAGCTCAAGCTCCGCACTTTGTTAGGTGCAGTGCTGCATGGTATTCAATGTCCACCTATATATATGAAGAATATTCAAAACCCGAGATGGCACAACCGCAGTCTGTTGAGTCCAGATAGGTACGCCCCTGCATCTGGCATGACATGGACAATATGTTCACATTCTCTTAATAGTTGAAGTTGTATGCTTTAGTAAAGGTTAGGAATTTGGAAGGAAAATAAATCATGGGTTTTTAGAATTTGTAGCTAAATAATCGTTGGTTTTGAAGCATGTAGTGAAATACCTTATAAAGATTGAAACTTTGCAAGAAGAGTGAGCATTGGACAAAGACTCGGTGGTTTTGAAATTTGAAGTAAAATCCCTCAGAAGACAAATTTTTTTGTGTGCTTTATGGGCACAAAGCTGATGACAAGATGCAGAAAAATCGACTTAGGTGTGGCTTGGATATGTGCAACGTAGAACATAGATGCTCCAGTAAGGAAAAAACGATAATATAGTAGTTAATGGAGCCGCTATAACTGGAGGTAGGTCTAGACTTACCATAATTTGAAGTGTTAAACAAGAATATGGATCTTGTTAGCATTAGAGAAAACATGTCCCTTAATATTTAATAGGGCTTGATGGAAGAAGATGATTCAAACAGTCGAACCGGAAATTTGGGATAAAGTCTTTGTTGTTGTTGTTGTTGTTATGGGCACTGAGCTGCGGATTTTGAACTCTGAGAAGACACAATAAATTTGCATGATGATTAAGAAAAAAAAACTAATAGGTTTTACATTTTGAACCAGGATACTAGAGAAAGACAACCTTTTCCAATTACTCCGATATTATCAATTCAATTCACAGGCTTCAGAATTTGAAGTAAAATGTCTTAAAAAGACACAATTATTTGTGCATTATCAACGGAACAAGAATGCTAGGCTTTTGAAGTTGAACTAAGAAACTCCAGAAGGATGAATTTACTAATACTTTTGTATTCATTGGTGGGATGAAGGGTTTTGAAATTTAAGTTAAAGGCCTTAAATATGTAATAAACTATGCTTAATGGCCAATAATCATGGTTTTTGATATCTAAAGATATATCTGCATTATTTGGGAACAAAAATATGATGTTAGAAGTTACAACAAATTACCATTGAAAGTTCCAACTTTTGGAAGAATTGCTGGAAGAGGACAATGAACCTTGATATTCAAAGTCAAGTGCTAAATGACCACGGTTAAAGGACCTTGAGTTTGGATTTTTACAAGCTGAACTCAACACTACAATATTTTTGTTCACCATTATAGAAAAAAGAAGAAGGAAACAACCTCTGCATATATATGGGGTAAGACTGCATATATCTTGACCTTCCCTAGATCCTGCATAAGCGGAAGCCTCGTGGCAGCGGAACGCTGTTTTTTTTTTATCATTCTATAAAAAAATCATGAGGGTTTTGAAGTTTGTAGTGCACTTGGAAAATATAACTACTTACGGTATCATACAAAAGGATTCCACCAGTTGAAATTTGCGGTAAGTTACCTTAGTAACTTATTTAATGATCACAATAAATGGAAATTGTTATTTTAATGAAGCTTAGTGACATTGGGTTAGATTTCGGAACTTCCTGTTCTCTTCTTGAAATATAAAGAAAATTTTATGATGCACAAAGTAAGACACCGAAAATTTATATGTGATTCCCACACAATCTTTCCAATACAAGCTTAACTAGAGTGGAAATTCTGCAAAATATAGATCACAATGGGACTAGTAAAACCTATAAAACCACTCATATCCTCATCATAATCAAGTTTTTCCAACAAAATTTGATTGGTTATGAGCTCAATGTAGACCAACTGCCCACAGCGAACAATGAGAAATGACCAATATTTTGATATGTGACCGACTTGACATAAACCTTTCTTGGCTAGTGACAAGTTTCTCTATATTCTCTGGAGTACCTAGTCCATCTTTTCTATTGTTGGATAACGGGCCCACAATGGGTCGGGTTTCAGGCAGATTTTGGATTCGATCAGCTACTATCCAAACGTGGCCCAACAAATCAGACAAAAACCTAAGACTGACCGACCTGTTATGGAACATGGCCAGATAAGATCGGGCATTTTCTGTTGGTCCTGATCCATTATCATTCCTAGGCATGGCTTAAGCAGTGCGTAGGCAAAATTCGGCATTTTCTATATTGGAATAAAATATAAAATTAAAATATATAAAAATAATGAAGACTTAATGGAGCATAAAATTATGAAGAATCTAAAACAATTTTTATTAACTTTATATAACTGTAAAAGATGTGAGTTGGGAAATTAATGTGTCTACATAAGTGATTAAATCAACCACTAGCAAACTAAAAAAATGTAATAAAATATGTTTGACTGAACAATTGGAGTGATCATTTTACAGTTTTCACCATCATCAGTTACCTCGATAGAAGAATACAACATTAACAAATGAACTGACCAGTATTCATCACCCCATCACGCAATATAAGCTCATGCCTAAACACAGCCCTAAATGAATATACCTTAAATTTTGTGATATTCGTCTGATGGGTCTATGATGTCTTTAAATAAGAAAGAGCGGATGTGGAGGGTGAATGTGTGTAGTCGTCAAGCACTCACGAGCATGTAATGTGATCTGTATTGAGCCCATATTTCATCTATGCTGGCTTTTGAATTTTAGTTACTTGATGCATTACGTTTTTTTCAAAATCAAAAGGTATTTTCTCAACTTTAACGTATATTTATGTTTTAGTCATTGGGTTTCAGTTTTTCTTTGGGCAATGCTACGCTAGCTTAAATATCATTATTTATTTTCCCGATCTCATCAATGCAATGTCTGATCTTTTAGTCAGGAGATAAGCTCAGGGTGTGAGGAGTTCTACTAGAGCAGTTCGGACTGCGTCGCCTCACTACTATTATGCAATGAAGAGAAACTACTAACATGACATTTCCTCACTTTTCTACTCCGTTGATTGCCAGATTTTCCGTATGTACAGAAATGTGGATTTTTCATTCTTATTACTATGTAATTTCTCTCCTATAGATAATGCATTCTTCTGTCTACGCTCAGTGTCAGTGGATTGGCATTCTTACTAATACTTTCTAATTTATTTATTTTTTTAATATAGACAACTTTTTCATGATGCTTACTGTGTTTCCTTTAACTTGTAGTTAATTCATCTGCCTTCTTTTTCATCAATTTATTTGGCCTCTTTTAGTGTTACATATTTGTTAGACCTTTGAATTTATCAATCTTCATATCTTACTTATTTGTTATAAACTGCACCTTAAGCTGTAAAAGGATAGCATTTTGAGCTATTTATGATGTGCAATGTCTGTACATGTCTTTTATTTTCAAGCTCATCTTACTTCCTTTTTGTCCCTTAGATGCTACTACTGTTGCAAACAAAGGACAACTGAACGATGTAGCTGTAGTAATTCTTCAGCAGACAAAACATACAAGATAGTTCCATGTTAAAACTAAATAGTAGTTTTTTAGCAGTACTCATGCGCACAGTAAGGGGCTTTCTTCACTGTGAAGAAGTGCACTGTGACATGCACACAGGTAAAGTACTTTGTTCGCTGTGCATGAACAGGATGGCAGTCCCATTGGCTAAAAGTCAGCTGATCATCAAAGGAGTCGGGATCTACTTACCTAAGAACATCATTGGTAGTTGGGATTCTCCAATACATACAATTTGAGGTCCAAAATTTGAAAAAAAGAAGAAGGTAAATGTAGAATGAGTTGAGTTGGGTTTGTACGAGAATAGTAGAAAATAATAAAATGAGCTTCGATTCCAAAGATTATGTGGTCAAAAATTGATATGGAAAAAAATAAAAATAAAATCTAGAATCTAGAATATAGAAAGTTGGACTCCAAATTGGGACTTACTATTCTATATTCAACAATATAGAATCTAGAAATTGGGAGGTCCAACCTATAGTTCTCATGGGTGGGATGCGACCTAAAATCTAGAAATTGAAATTAAGGATATAACTTACTATTCTACGAAATAAGCTCCTATAATTTAAATCCAGAATCTAGAATGTGGGATGGACCTTACTAATGATGTTCTAAGAACATCATTGGTAGTTGGGACTCTCCAATACAATTTGAGGTCCAAAATTTGAAAAAAAGAGGTAAATATAGATGGGTTGGGTTTGTATGAGAATAGTAGAAAATGATAAAATGAGCTCCGATTTCAAAAATTGTGTGGTCAAAAAATGATGTGAGAAAAAAATAATGTAAAATCTAGAATCTAGAAAGTTGGGCTCCAAATTGGAACTTATTATTCTACAAAATGAGTTCCTACAATCTAGAATCTAGAAATTGGGAGACCGAACATATATCTTCCATAGGTGGGATGTGATCCAAAATTTAGAAATTGAAACTAGAAATAGAACTTACTATTCTACAAAATGAGTTTCTACATTTTAAATCTAGAATGTGGGATGGATCTTACTAATGATGCTCTAAGAATCGAAATTTAGAATGTGGTAAGGAAACTGTTTGCCCTTTATCAATCACTTACCTATATTCCTGAAAACTCATGCACTTGCAATCATTTAATGCATGGTTTAGATGTTCCAATAACAAATAACATATGCTACTTGCTTGTTTCATAGTAAGAAGTGTTTTTAAGGCAAAGAATGGGATCAAGGAGATCCCATCCAAATATTATTTATAGTAGATCAATAGATTCATTAGTACAAAATAACAACTATGGACCTTACACTAACTAGGTACAAAAGGTCGAAGTTGAGAAGATAGAATCCGGAAAGGAGCAACTTATCGGCAACTGAGCGTCGTTAGAAGCATCCGTAGACATGCACACAGTTAGATTTCTGGGTTTCATAATAAGAAGTCGCACACCAAATCTCTACTTACTTCTTCAAATAGAAAGATACTGATGCATTGGTATTTCATGGAAACAATAATGTATATGATGATCGAGGATCATCACAAATATGAATGTGACATCTCTCTCCAGACATGGATTATGGAGCCATTTATATCAACTTAGATTGTTACGATGTTTCTGCCTTGAGATATAAATGAACCTTACAACATGACATCCAAGTTCATATAGACAGGTAAAATTGATTTCTACTATGTGGAAACCAAATTTTTTTGGGTGGCGTGATATGTAGTAATTTCTGCAAGGACTATTTGATTTTACCCTCCTGTTAGATTAAATATATTGATATTATCTCATGTTAGATCAAAAGTTGAGTTTATCTCAATGAGAGTGTCGTCAAAAATTTATTAACGACACTTTGAAAACTTTTAACGACACTTTCAGGAGGGTTAAAGTCAACTTTTGATCATCTAACAGGAGATGATATTAATATACCTAATCTAACATGGGATAAAATCAAATATCCCTTTCTGCAATGTAGTTTACTGTAATCATTGTCCACCTAGGAAGCACGACGGACACTCCAAAAATGTGGTCTATGTCATGTTAGACACGTATTGGACAAAATCTGGACAATCCAATAGGTGCCATGTCTGTGTCACCATTGTCCTTACCGTGTTACGTAGTTCTGTATCCGTATTCGTGCAACATAGCTATGCACCTATAAAGAAGAAACCATAGGAGAAAGAGAGGGCAGAACAACCAATTCGGAATCCAAGAGAATAATGACTTCATGTTCCTACATAATTTTGCGCCCCTTAAAACAAATCTTGTGACATCGAAGTTGAAGTAACCTTATCAAAGTTGGAAGTTTCAGTTTTAGATATCATAATCTGACAGGTAGTTCATAGTGTTATGCTTATGACCACCTATCATTGACCATGATTAATCTCATCTAGCCATCTTGACTATTTTTCATTGCCTACCGTTTCCAGAATCTGCATTTTCTTTTTCTGAACTTTAATGGAGTCATGTAAAGAAACCTGACTAAAGAGGGCACATTTACCTTGATTAGATGGATTTATTTGGTTCAATAGAATTACAGAATTAAAGAAAATGTCGGGGAGATACACTTCCCCAAGCACATATCCGAGTGGAATTCACTCAGACTGGAAGAATAGGTCTATATTGACATTTTCAGGACATGCCAGTTAGTAAACAATGGAAAAACCCATGAGCTCAATAAAAACGTTCAGATGCATTGTAAATTGTAATCATATCTTTTTCTCAGTTAATATTCTAAAAATAGATCTAGACGGTCGTCCATCGCAACAAAAATGTTCTATTCGGTCATCCTAGGTGGACCTAGGCAACCATATTCAGCCTAGGCAGGAAATAAAAAAAAAATTGGAACTTAAAAAATTTCAAAATTTCAAAATAAAAAAAAAAAAAAAATGAGATTGCAGGAAAAAAAAAATTTTAAAAATCAAATTCCGTAAAAAAAGTTCAAATTTAAGAAAAAAATTCAAAAAAATTCTAAAAAATTCTAAAAAATTCAGAAAAATTCAAAATTCCCTAAAAAAAAAAAAAAAAATAGAGAGAAAAATTTTCTGCAGCGCCTAGGCAGCCCTAGGCTGCTCCGAGACCGCCTAGAAATTTTTAGAACATTGTAATCTCAGCTATCATGTTTGAATAGCAATATCGATAGCTGAGTTCATTAAGGTACAAAAGGCTAGTTAATAGGATTAGTTTCTCCTGGGCCGACTTTAGCATATTATGAGTGAAAGAAAATGACCAATAGGACACAGATTATATCTTGATCTCTGTCTTTGCAAATACGGTTCTTGGAATTTCTGTTGTGAGTAATCAGTCAGCTTGGTGTTTCCAGTTTGCAAACTTTCCTCATGATCACTTCACATTCATACCACATACTGATTTCTCAACAAAACAATAGTGTATTGTAGTAGAGGAAAGGGCTTTTCGCAGGGCCAACTATGCAGGTTATATTTGGAGCTCATGGACGAGAGAAAATTCATTAGTAGTTAGAAGTCCACTGGCGTTGCATATATAATCGAGAGGAGTATTTGATTCTTGGAATGAATAATTTGTATTATGTTTAACCTCAACTTAGCATATTTAAATAGTCATTTACAACTCTAACAGAATGCATAAAAGTAGCACCCTCTAACCATATTCTAACTAATTTATAACAAATCAAAACAAATCAACGACATAGAACAAATAACAAAATTACTAAAGACTAGAATTTATTGAAATCCAAATAACAACCGCTTCAACCTTCTCAACAGGATTAACTCTAACAAATCACCCCCTAAGCCTGTTGCATGAGATTCACCTTTATGACGCCGAGCTTCTGTCTCATCTCAATGAACTTGACTCGCCCGAGCGCCTTGGTAAGAATATCTGCGAGCTGCTCTTCAGTGTTGATGTACTCGATCTCAACCTTCCCTCTCTCGACACACTCCCGAATGAAATGATACCTTGTATCAATATGTTTGCTTCGGTCATGGAAGACGAGATTCTTGCTGAGGGAGATGACGGACTTGTTGTCTACCTTGAGCATGACGCTACCGACCTCCTTGTTCTTTAAGTCACCAAGGAGTTTTGCAAGCCAAATGCCTTGGCATGCCGCCGTTGTCGCGGCAATGTACTCGGCCTCGCAGGATGACAATGCTACGACCTTCTGCTTCTGAGATTGCCAGCTAATGAGGCTACGACCGAGAAAAAATAACACGCCAGTGGTGCTCTTGCGGTGTCGATGTCACCTGCCATGTCACTGTCACTGTAGCCGATTAGCAGTGGTTCCTCCACCTTCTTTGCGTAGAGACAACCAAAGTGACGTGTGTCGGCGACGTAGCGAAGGATGCGCTTGAAGGCAGCAAGGTGTTCGGTGGTCGGGTTCTCCATGAACCGACTCACGTAGCCCACCGCGTACGAGATGTCTGGGTGCATGTGCACCAAGTACCGGAGGCTCCCGACGATGCTCCTGTAGGATGTGGCGTCAGTCGGAGGGGCTGAGCTCACCTTGCTTAGCTCGAACCTCAATTCCATAGAGATGTGGCACGGGTTGCAATCCACCATACCACTCTTCTCCAAGATTTTGAGCGCATATGCCTCCTGACTGAGGGTGATGAAGCCATTGGACTGCTGCACCTTGATGTCGAGGTAGAAAGTGAGCAATCCCAAGTCACTCATTTTGAACAAGGCCTTCATCGCCTCCTTGAACTTGGCAATATCTTGTGGGTCCGTTCTAGTGATGATGAGATCGTCGACGTACACACCCATAAGGGCGAGCTAGACCTTTGCCGAGTGTATACACAGCGTGCTCCTATGCACTCCGGTGGAAACCAAGTGACAATAGGCAACTATCAAGCTTGGTGTTCCAAGCCCTCGGTGCTTACCGCAGTCCGTATAATGCCTTATCAAGTTTCAGCACTTTGTGCTCCTATCATTCGATAACAAAGTTGGGAGGTTGGGCGTCGTACACCTCCTTCTTGAGGTCGCCATTGAGGAATGTCATCTTCACGTCCATGTGGTGCACCGCCCACCCCTCATTCGCGGCGAGTGCGATCAACAAATGGACAAACTCGAGGCGAGCAACCGGCGCGAACACTTCCTCAAAGTTCACTCCTTGCCTTTGCACATAGCCTTTTGCCACGAGCCGCGCCTTGTGCTTGAGGACGGCGTCGTGCTCGTCCTTCTTGAGCTTGTAGACGCACCTCAAACCGATCAGCCGGTGGCCGGGTAGGAGGTCTACGAGGTGCCATGTACGATTCTTCTCAATGGAGCTCATCTCCTCGAGCATCGCTTGGCGCCAACATCGGTGTTTCTCGGCTTCAAAGAAAGTGGTAGGTTCCTCGTCAACCATGAGGAGCAGCTCGTCGACATCGAGCTCGCGGACGGTGGTCGTGTCAAGCAAGCTCTCTAAGGTCCTGTACCTGCGTGGCCCGTCGTCATCGGCGTCGAGCATGGCCGAGGCGTTGGTGGGTGGCGAGACAAATTCCACTCCATGTACCACCGAGTCAGATGTTTCTATCCCGGATGCCGGCGTCAACTGCCCTGGACTGGTTGCCACTGGTGTTGATGGATCGCCACCTGTAAACTCCCTGATTTTTCAAAATTTTCAAAACTGGATTTTTTACCATTTTCTGGAATTTTCTGGAAATTTTCTGTAATTTAAAAACAGGGTTTTAATTATTCAATGATTTTTAATTGATATTAAACAGTATTAAAATATTATGAAAATAATATTTTTGGATGTAAAATGAAAAACCGGACTTAGGGTAATTTTTTGGGATTTTATTGGGCATCAGACCTATTTTTAAAAGCCTAAAAACTATTTTCTACATAAATTAATTAATTAATTAATATTAATATTATTATTTCTATTATTATTATTATTATTTTCAGTTTAGGGCCCGGCCTAGTGGGCCGAGCCCGTTAACACCCAGCCCACCCAGCCGCTGCTAGCGGGTCGGGCGGGTCCGCCCAAACCCGGATCCGCACCCGACCCGGCTGAACCCCCATCCCCTTCCCCACGTCCGGGCGCCCGGTTCCTCCGGCGACGCCCGAAATTTGCGCCGCCTCCGCCGGGGGAGGCCACGATCCCCCTCAGCCCGACTCCCCAGCCACGAACACCCCCGCGGCTCCCCTATAAGAACCCTACCTCACCCTCTTCCTCCTCCCTCACTTCCCTAAGCCACCCTCGCCGGAACCCTAGATCTCCGCCGACCTACTCCCTGACCCGCCGCCCTCCGTAGACCAGCGCCACCAACCCGCCGTGAGCCGCCCTCTCCCGAAACCACCCTCCTCCTCCTCTCTCTTCCCCGCGGCTGGACCCGAGCCGCCAGCACCGCCTCCCCGAGCCGCCAGCGCCGCCTCCGGCGAAGCCCCACTGCCCCCAGCCCTCTCCGGCGGTCCTCCGGCCACCGCAGTTCAGCCCAGAGCCCCGAACACGCGGACACAGCACAGCCCTAGGCCGGATACAACCCAGGACACGAACTCGCGTGTCGGACACAGTTCAAAATCCCGGTTTTTTGGGTCCCTTCAGGTACTCGTAACTTGCACCTCGGATCTCTGTTTTCGATTCCGTAAATTCCTACGCGAAGCCTGTATGACCCTCTCGGTGCCCGGATAAACTGTTCGAGGCATCGCGGCCTGTGGCGATCGCACACCGCGATCCAAAAACAGGAGAAACCAGACCCTGTTTCACCCCGGAACTGGGTACGTCCCGCCAAACGGGACGACTTGGTCGTGCGCGGTCTTCACAGATACGTGCGCCTCATCGATACGGACGTGTGGGATTTTGTGGAAGCTGATTCGGGTGTGCGTGCACACCGGAATCAACGCGTATCCGCGGACATCGCCCCGTATCCGTACTTTTTGGAATTTACCCTAACTTTGTGTACACATGTCGGATCGAGACGAAACTTGCGCCATCGGACTCGTAGCGATACGCTGGTCCTGTGGGTCAAGTTTGGTTCGATTCTGAGAACGTTGACAAAATCGCGTGTCGTGGGCCCCACAAGCCCCGCTCGACGGGCGATTTTGTGATCGGCTCATCGGAATTCAAATCTGAAAGTTCCGTTGGGTTCGTATCAGCGTTCCTGACCTGTTGACACTAAGTTTGGTAAATTTGGAGACCATTGACCCTGACACATTTTTCGGTGCAAAGCGGGCCCACCGGTGGATCCCGTTTTGGCCCGAAACTGTCGTTTCTGCCCTTGTCTCCAAATTGGACCCAAGGACAGGCGTTTCTAGCTGATTGATATTTTCTGGATCTGATGGTGATGTTTGTTTCAGCAACCAGAGTACCGCCTGCAATTCCCGCCGAAGTCAGAACTGCAAACATTGCCGGAACCACAGGCAAGTGTACCTTGCCAAACTCTGCAGCTTGCTACTATTTTCCTTGACTTGTTTATACATCAGTGGGCAAGTAAAGCTTGCCAAATTGTAGTAATTCTTGTTATAGAACTTGCCTGAGTTCTTGTTTAAATACATATAAACTTGTTTCAACTGTTAAAACCTAGGACCGAGTGGCGTACTTAGCGACCGATTACCAGTCGGGTGCCAACTCCGTACGCGGAGTTGTGTAACGTCACATAGAGATGGATATCGAGACCCGATAATTCTCGTACTTGTCTTATCAAGTACTCCAGAACCCAGGACACTTGACACTATTCATGAGACAGAGTCTTCCTGAGACATTCATGGTGATTCTGTATAGGATACAGGACTTGACAGAGATATTTTATAGACATTATGACTTGTTGCATTAGCTATAATCCCGCTGACATGGACATGAGATGTTATGGTCATGATATGCGTGATTACATTAGGTGGGGAGAGACACACAAGCTACAGGTTGATATTATATTATGCCGGCGTCTTAAGTCTCACTACGAGCTAGACAACTACATGATATCACTGCTACCGGCTCTCCGACACAGAGCTTGTAGTAGTTTCAGCTTGAGTTCTTGTACTGCTCTCATGTTGCATATCACTTAGCTGGTTATCTAGTTTACCCTATTGCTTATTTATTGCTGCACTGCATCTATCTTGGCTTGTATTTTCTGTACCTTGCTGTCCCCTGAGGACCTGGATCCGGATTATGTCCCCAGGTATAGCCGAAGAGATCCATCCAGAGATATACCGTACAGGAGCACTTCCAGGAGCTGTACCAGGACCTGAGGACGAGATTGCACCAGAGGACTTCTCCTGAGCATTGGCCGTATGTAGTCAGTTATTTCTATTTCCAGTTGTTTATTTCCTGTCTATTTGTATCTGTTGTACCAGACATATTCTCGGATTGTTTCCCGAGGAAGTTATTGAGATTTGACAGTTATTTCTATTTGCATTACTCTGTCTGTGATTATCTTTATGGATGAGATTAGTGTGACTTGTGTAGTAGACCTTACTTACAGCTTAAGTACGCCCTGATGGTTCCATTAAATTGGGTTATCCATCGGTGCGTGCTGCTGGCCATTGCCACGTGTCCAGTCCTTCGGCATTTTGGGACTGGGGCGTGACATGGTTTTTGTGGTGGCCCATGCAGGTCTACGACTAATTTGTTCGGTTTCAACTCAGGGACCGAACAGGCCTGCAATAAAGATAGGATAAGTTTTAGGATCTCATCCACTTGCTTGAAAACGTTCTTGGTATCCATATCGACTTCGAATTAATTCCTTGACTTGCATCCTGCCTTGATTCCTGTGCGCCTCTTATTGTTTATTTTGGTTACAGGGTTATGGATTCACGAGCAAACGACGAGACTCCCATAACATCACCACGAGATGATGTGGTAACCAACGAAGATGAAGTAACACTAATGGGTGGAGGACAATCAGCTCAACAACATACCTCGAGAGTCCAGCACGATCCTATTCCAACAACGGTGCCAGTTACTCCATCAATGCCCATAATTCCACCAGGGCAGGCCATGGACGGAAATCAGCTGTTTCAAATGGTCTATGCAATAATGCAAGCTCAACAAGAGGCGTTGAGTCGCAACATAATAACTGCACTGGAGCAGGCCAACCTACCAGCTCGACGGCCAACAACGGGCTCTATCACCGACTTTCGCCAGCTGAAGCCCCGTACATTCTCAGGCAAGGAAGAGCCCACTGAAGTTCATGAGTGGCTTACCAACATTCAACATCAACTAGAAGCAGCTGAACTTCCAAAGGAACGTTGGATGACTGCCGTCAGAATGCAATTGACGGACAATGCACATCACTGGTGGCTATCTGAGGAAGCACGGCTCGGACCAGACCGAGTCACTTGGGAAGAGTTCTCTAGACTCTTTCAGGAGATGTACATTCCAGCTATCGCTCGATCAGAACTTCGGGACAAGTTTAATCACCTCACTCAGGATACTAAGACGGTGGAAGAGTACAACGCTGAGTTCATTCGTCTAAGTCGCTTCGCTCCAACATTGATCCCGACAGAAGAAGAGAAGGCTGAGAAATTCTTCGACGGACTAAACATTGAGTTACAGAAACTAATTGGATCCGTTGCACCTACTTCGTACTCGGACGTTCTTGCTGCAGCACGACGCATTGAGCGCGTCATCAGGAGAGAGACTAGTCTGAAACGGACTTCCACTTCAGTACTACAAGAAGAAGTTACAAAAAGACCTCACGTACACCAGCCACCAGAAGCATCTCCACAGACAATACCTGTTTGTCCATATTGTCGCAAGCGAGGCCATACTGAAGACGAGTGCAGACGAACTAGAGATTATGCATAGTTTGCGGATCCAGTCAGCATTTATTAAAGGAATGCCCTGAGCGTCGAGACAGAGCACCAAAGGGTAACCAGCAAGCGAGGCCAGCCTCTCCAGCATTGGAAGCACCGCAAACGGAAGTTCAAGAAGTTCTACCACCAGCTCCAGCAGGGTATCAGCCGAGGCCACCCTTGATACCCCAGGAACTACTCTTCCAACAGGCTCAACAGCAGAAGAATAGACTGCAAGGATGCGAGCAAGCCCTGACGATGACAGTGGAGAACGCGCAGACTCGTGGAGTAGCCAATGCGCGTAAGTGATTTATAGTTTCCGTTTCTAGTCTTGTTGTAGTTCGTGTCCGTTGGTTCGTGACCTCAGCCCCAACCTAGTAATTTGCAACTTGTAATAATAACCTGGTTTTCATAAAAGTTTTAGTTTTACTAGATTTTCCTGGAAAGTGTAAACTTTCAATTTATAGGGAAATGATATTTTCCTGAAGTCTCTTGTGATGTTTTCAAACGATGCTTGCGACCGCGTCATCTCTGTTGATCGGTTATTCTTTGATTGCGAGGACGCAATCCTCTTAAGGGGGGTAGATTGTAAACCCCCTGATTTTTCAAAATTTTCAAAACTGGATTTTTCACAATTTTCTGGAATTTTCTGGGAATTTTCTGTAATTTAAAAACAGGGTTTTAATTATTCAATGATTTTTAATTGATATTAAACAGTATTAAAATATTATGAAAATAATATTTTTGGATGTAAAATAAAAAACCGGACTTAGGGTAATTTTCTGGGATTTTATTGGGCATCAAACCTATTTTTAAAAACCTAAAAACTATTTTCTACATAAATTAATTAATTAATTAATATTATTATTATTATTATTATTATTTTCAGTTTAGGGCCCGGCCCGGCCCAGTGGGCCGAGCCCGTTAACACCCAGCCCACCCAGCCGCTGCTAGCGGGTCGGGCGGGTCCGCCCAAACCCGGATCCGCACCCGACCCGGCTGAACCCCCATCCCCTTCCCCACGTCCGGGCGCCCGGTTCCTCCGGCGACGCCCGAAATTTGCGCCGCCTCCGCCGGGGGAGGCCACGATCCCCCTCAGCCCGACTCCCCAGCCACGAACACCCCCGCGGCTCCCCTATAAGAACCCTACCTCACCCTCTTCCTCCTCCCTCACTTCCCTAAGCCACCCTCGCCGGAACCCTAGATCTCCGCCGACCTACTCCCTGACCCGCCGCCCTCCGTAGACCAGCGCCACCAACCCGCCGTGAGCCGCCCTCTCCCGAAACCACCCTCCTCCTCCTCTCTCTTCCCCGCGGCTGGACCCGAGCCGCCAGCACCGCCTCCCCGAGTCGTCAGCGCCGCCTCCGGCGAAGCCCCACTCCCCCAGCCCTCTCCGGCGGACCTCCGGCCACCGCAGTTCAGCCCAGAGCCCCGGACACGCGGACACAGCACAGCCCTAGGCCGGATACAACCCAGGACACGAACTCGCGTGTCGGACACAGTTCAAAACCCCGGTTTTTCGGGTCCCTTCAGGTACTCGTAACTTGCACCTCGGATCTCTGTTTCCGATTCCGTAAATTCCTACGCGAAGCCTGTATGACCCTCTCGGTGCCCGGATAAACTGTTCGAGGCATCGCGGCCTGTGGCGATCGCACACCGCGATCCAAAAACAGGAGAAACCAGACCCTCTTTCACCCCGGAACTGGGTACGCCCCGCCAAACGGGACGACTTGGTCGCGCGCGGTCTTCACAGATACGTGCGCCTCGTCGATACGGACGTATGGGATTTCGTGGAAGCTGATTCGGGTGTGCGTGCACACCGGAATCAACGCGTATCCGCGGACATCGCCCCGTATCCGTACTTTCTGGAATTTACCCTAACTTTGTGTACACACGTCGGATCGAGACGAAACTTACGCCATCGGACTCGTAGCGATACGCTGGTCCTGTGGGTCAAGTTTGGTTCGATTCTGAGAACGTTGACAAAATCGCGTGTCGTGGGCCCCACAGGCCCCGCTCGACGGGCGATTTTGTGATCGGCTCATCGGAATTCAAATCTGAAAGTTCCGTTGGGTTCGTATCAGCGTTCCTGACCTGTTGACACTAAGTTTGGTGAATTTGAAGACCATTGATCCTGACACATTTTTCGGTGCAAAGCGGGCCCACCGGTGGACCCCGTTTTGGCCCGAAACTGCCGTTTCTGCTCTTGTCTCCAAATTGGACCCAAGGACAGGCGTTTCTAGCTGATTGATATTTTATGGATCTGATGGTGATATTTGTTTCAGCAACCGGAGTACCGCCTGCAATTCCCGTCGAAGTCAGAACTGCAAACATAGCCGGAACCACAGGCAAGTGTACCTTGCCAAACTCTGCAGCTTGCTACTATTTTCCTTGACTTGTTTATACATCAGTGGGCAAGTAAAGCTTGCCAAATTGTAGTAATTCTTGTTATAGAACTTGCCTGAGTTCTTGTTTAAATACATATAAACTTGTTTCAACTGTTAAAACCTAGGACCGAGTGGCGTACTTAGCGACCGATTACCAGTCGGGTGCCAACTCCGTACGCGGAGTTGTGTAACGTCACATAGAGATGGATATCGAGACCCGATAATTCTCGTACTTGTCTTATCAAGTACTCCAGAACCCAGGACACTTGACACTATTCATGAGACAGAGTCTTCCTGAGACATTCATGGTGATTCTGTATAGGATACAGGACTTGACAGAGATATTTTATAGACATTATGACTTGTTGCATTAGCTATAATCCCGCTGACATGGACATGAGACGTTATGGTCATGATATGCGTGATTACATTGGGTGGAAAGAGACACACAAGCTACAGGTTGATATTATATTATGCCGGCGTCTTAAGTCTCACTACGAGCTAGACAACTACATGATATCACTGCTACCGGCTCCCCGACACAGAGCTTGTAGTAGTTTCAGCCTGAGTTCTTGTACTGCTCTCATGTTGCATATCACTTAGCTGGTTATCTAGTTTACCCTATTGCTTATTTATTGCTGCACTGCATCTATCTTGGCTTGTATTTTCTGTACCTTGCTGTCCCCTGAGGACCTGGATCCGGATTATGTCCCCAGGTATAGCCGAAGAGATCCATCCAGAGATATACCGTACAGGAGCACTTCCAGGAGCTGTACCAGGACCTGAGGACGAGATTGCACCAGAGGACTTCTCCTGAGCATTGGCCGTATGTAGTCAGTTATTTCTATTTCCAGTTGTTTATTTCCTGTCTATTTGTATCTGTTGTACCAGACATATTTTCAGATTGTTTCCCGAGGAAGTTATTGAGATTTGACAGTTATTTCTATTTGCATTACTCTGTCTGCGATTATCTTTATGGATGAGATTAGTGTGACTTGTGTAGTAGACCTTACTTACAGCTTAAGTATGCCCTGATGGTTCCATTAAATTGGGTTATCCATCGGTGCGTGCTGCTGGCCATTGCCACGCATCTCCAGTCCCTCGGCATTTTGGGACTGGGGCGTGACACCACCCCCGTGCACCGGCGTGCCCGCGTGTTCAACATGTGGTATAGTATACTCAACAGTAAATGTCTCACCTACGTTGTCTTGCATGCCCCAGTCCCTAAACTTGATGGAGCCCGTGACTCCAGTGTCCAGCTCGGCGAAGACCTCCTTGCAGCCCGTCATGTGGTTCCTGGCGCCGGTGTCGAGGTACCATGCTTCGCCGTGGTGGTCATCCTCATGGCCCAGATGCACCTGAGCGTGCACCTCATCGAGTACGACATTGTTGGTCGTGCCCACGGTGGTCTCGGCGAGCATGTACTCCTGCGCCATCAGCAGTGCGGGCTCATCGTCGTCTTGCGTCGGATTGGCGCGCTCATCGTGCTTCGGCTTACGATAGTCCTTCGTCCAGTGGCCGTAGATGCCACAATTGTGGCACTTACCCTTCTTGTCGTGCGTGCCACCGGACTCGTTGTCGTTGCTGTAGTTTGTGTTGCCACGGCCACGACCTCTTGGCTTGCCGTGCCCGCGACCACAACTTTTGCCACCATCGGAGTTGTCACGCCCCAGTCCCAAAATGTCAGGAACTAGGCCACGTGTCACTGGCCAGCTGACACATCACTATGGGCTTAATCCATTTTGATGGACCCAAAGGGACGTGCTACGCTGTCCTAAAATACTACAAATATAGAACAGGTAAAACTATCTCATCCACCACAAAATGTCAGAAAAACAAGTGCTGAAATATATATAAAACTGAGTCTGATACAGTACACAACTGGTGAGAATACAAGTCTACTACAAAAATTGATAATAGCGCAGAAAAATCAGATAGACTAAGCAGTGTCTATCTGAGCAAAACATCTCCATCTCCTGGTGGCAGGCCTCTAGGGTCAAGCATACTCTGAGGGCGTCTCCTCGAGCTCCTCCTCAGTAGCACATCTGGCCTCCTGATCAGGGCCGTACACAGTGGGGTAGAAAGCCTCGTCTAGATCTGGCAGGGAACCAGGTCCTCAGTGGGACATAACAAGATACAGAAAATAACATGTCATGTATGTAAATACTGAATAAAGGAAATAAATACAGGGTGCTAACCATTCTATGTAAAAATGCAAATAAAGACCTTGTAGTACGCATGGGAATGTGTGGCTAGACATACGCTGACGTAATTCACCAATCGTGGCGACTGGCTAGTATATGTGTCGTATGCCCCCGGACTCACGGATAGCTCTGCAATCGACCATCTCCGAGAAGCATGGTACGAAGGTATAAATTATATATGGAGGGGGTGTCCCATACGTCTACTAGTTATCTTCCCCATCCCAATGAAACTAAATGTCAAGTCGTACATTTCCTGAGTTATTCTAATCCGTGATGCGGGTCACACGTACTGGTAGCTAATCACATACGCAGCTCGTATCCCAATATGTAATACAACCATGTTGCGTATTCCCGTGATAGGGTCTAGGAGAATATCAAAATACTCTCACAGCTAATGGTGAGTCTGTAATATCGTGTCAACATAACAGTTGACTGTACCCAAGGCAGTCTCAGGTGATCATGGTATATGAATTTCAGAATAAAGTAGATATCAACAATTTAATTTAAACAATAACTTGGCAAGGTATACTTGCCTACTCCCTAATAGTGTTGGAACCCTGATTTTACAGTCAGTTGTGAAGGTGCTGGTGACAGGGGATCACTGGCTGTGCTGAAGTTGGTTTCGTAAATATTATGGCTGTAATATAAAACATATATATATACACATATATAATATAGATATATATAGTAGGTATATATATATAGATATAATATATATATAACAGTATATATAGTATATATATATAAAGAACAGACAAATGCAGGTAAATAGTAGCAGGGTATATCCACTGCGATAGATATATAATATTATAATATTATCAGGGTGTATCCTCTGATATAATAATAAATATAATAGTCAGGGTATATCCACTGAGATATAATAATATAAATTGAAATGACAGGGTAAGAATTGTAAATGTATATATCTATGTATAATATTATCAGGGTCTATTTGTGACCACTGGATAATAAGGTGCAATATATAATTAGGCTGTAATATCCAGCACAATATATAATATATAATATTAAATTGAAATGATATTTGTAAAAATTAAAATATAATATATATAATTAAGCTGTATTACCCAGCTGGATATTAATAATAATATATATATACATATAGATAATATATATATAGATATATATGTATATATAATATAAGTGCAGGAATATAAAATAAATAAACCAAAATGCATAGTATATGTATACATATATACTGTGTATTTTCACAGTGAATTATTACATAATATATATTTAGATATATATATTATATACATATATATAATATATATACATATATAACATATATAGTTATATGTATTATATACATATATATATACATAGTTATATTTATATATGTAAATATACATATATAAATATATAGTATACATATATAAATATACACATATATATATATAATATAGTAATATACATGTATATAGTATAATATACTGTATTTATATAGTATAATAATATAATACATGTATATAAATATACATATATATATCATATATATATATAAATATATATATACATATACATATACATATACCTATATACGTATATACATAGGTTTATAGGGTTAGGGTTTATACCTACTGGCAAGGGGGGGTCCCACACGGTGTCGCCGGCGGGAGGACGGCGGCGGAGCTGGCCGGAGGCGGCCGGAGGAAGGAGAACAGCAACAGCAGCTGTTAGCAGCAGCAGCAGCAACAGCGGAGTGCGGGGGCTGCCGGCGGCGGAGGAGCGGCGGGGGTGGCCGGGCAGGTGGTGGGTTCGACAGAGGGGAGGACGGCGGTCAGTTTGGTGATGGTGGCGGAGCTCCACGACAGTGGTGGTGGCGGCTAGGGGCGTCGGGGATGAAGGTGGCAGCAGCTAGGGTTAGGGGGTAGTGGCTGCTGCGGGGGCTAGGGCGGCCGGAGGGGATGTCGTGGGGAGGTGAGGTGGTGGTGGTAGGTAGGGGAGGTCGGGACGAAGCTTTTGGGGATGGTGGCGGTGGTCGGTGATGGCCGGAGGCGGCGCTGGGGGTGAATGGTGTAACGCCCGCAACCGCTCGGAGCGTTACGCTGAGTCGGATTGAATGAATCAAATGCTGGTTACATTTGAAATATCGAATTTCGGGAAGAAGGATTAATCGAGTTGGTTTCAATGTGCAGATGGCTAGCGGGTTCGATGGGAATCAGGTGTTCGTTCGGAACAATACTGAATAGCTGAATGGAAACGATAATGCCGTCTTCCTTAGTCCGATCGGTCGGATGATTTGTAGAGCACGGCCTGCTCGCACGGTCATACCAGTTGAGTAGATCGCGCTTGCATCGGACCACGGGTTTAAGGGATTGGCCGTATCGGCAGGACAGGATGCCTAACGGGATCAATCAATGTGAGTGGGCTCTTTCCCTTCTCCTCTACTCCTTCATGCCTAATAATATAGAAAACACGTAATGGCTTGAACACTTGGACTGAAACATCGGGAAGCACTACACTGAGGCGTGCATAGAGTGTGCGTCGTTGGCTTGGTAGGATTGTGGCTTGAATGGTTTACGCGTTGGATAGTTTGGATACGATAGCTGGATTATTCATTTGAGGCGATCGGTTGGTTTACTTGGGATTTTGCTTGGACGGTTGGAAATATACAAGTTGGAATGATACAATTGAGGCAATGGGAACATTGGGAATATCGGGTATCTGGGCGAGCGAGCGTGCATCCGTGTACGAGTATCACTTGGTCGCTTTGTCTTGTAAAGCGAGCAGTTGTGGTTCGAAACCGAACAACTGCATCGGCGAGGGTGTTGTGCCTCTTTTGGGGCATTGTGCCATGGGTTAGCTTTGAGCATAGGTGTTGCACCAATTTGGATTGTGTTGAGAAGAGGCTTCGTGCCTATGAAACACTTGATATTTTGATGCCTCGGGCTATGTTTTGAGGTCGAGATTTGGGTTCTTGGAAGGACATGTTGGAAGAATGGTTATGGATGTGTTGGTTGGATTATTGGTGGAACGAGTCTAGGATCGCTTGGTGGGGCGAGAATGTTCGATCCTCTCGTCATACCTACGTGTCTGCATAGTCACGGACAACCTGAGTGGCACAGGGTTTGGTTTCCTCGAACGGGTACTCCGGGGCACCGGGACCGTTCGGCCATGGAGGAGACATTTGGGTAACGCGTCTTGGGCGCGGTGCCAGCGGTTGGATGCGATTCAGGTGGGTTAGCTACTTAGCGCTGTTTCGAATAGAACCGCATTGATCTGTCCGATCAACGTCCTTTATGGCCTTTGGCCAGTGACTCCATATAAGAATAGATGTTGGCTTGCTTTTCTTTGGTTGGTTTGTGCATCGTGTAGGCGCGGCCACCTTGTCTCGGCAAGAGTGTGCACTCGAGAGTGGGATATATAAACTTTGGTTTTGGATGGATATTGAGGCGAGACTGATGGTTTGATATGTTATCGTGCAAGCGATGACATTGAGTTAGATGGGTCGGCTTTATATTTAACTGCTTGTCGTTTGGTTTGAGAATGAATGCTAGCATGCTTTAACTGCTTTACTGCTTTCCTTAACATGTCATTCATATGCCATGAAATGAATCTAGGATTCAACTAGAAAGATCACCATATAACTGTTTGCATTCACTATTTTACTTAGTGTCGGCTTAGGCGAGTGGGTTATCCCGCTCACCAGTACGGTTGTGTACTGACCCACGTTTGTGGGCATTATTTCAGGTACACAGGCGTAGTGGCGCTGCTTGGATATACGGGACATGATGTATGAACTGTAAGTACCTTTGTGGGCTAGAGAAAGAGCAAGAGTTATTTCATCGTCTCCGTGGCATCGCCTTTGTGGCATTGACTCGGGGCATCTCATTTGGACCCTATCGTGAGCTTCGCTGTGTATACTCTGATTGTGTGCTTGGTACACAATACTTGACTTCCGCTGCAACTTGGTTGTTTCAATGATAACATTTGGTGTTTGACAACATCGCCTTGTACGAGCGCAACTCCAGGCTCGTACGGCATCACGTCCCGATGAGAACGATTGTCCTGCGGGAGAGCGGTAAACGTGGTGATTCACGTTCAGCGGGGACTATCGAGCTTGCGGGAGATTGGGGCGTGACAAATGGGAGTGGTGGTGGTGCTGTGGACAGTGAGGGGAGGGGGAGATTGCGAGGGCTGTAGCCGGCGGAGCAGGGCGGCGCTGGCGGTGGGGCTTGGCCGGAGGGGAGAGGGGGACAGGGCGGAGAGTTGGGCAGGGTTTGGCCGGAGGCGGTGGTCGGAGGTGGCGGAGGGAAGGGTTGTGAGGTTTGAAAGGGAGGGAATGAGGGGTTTATATAGGGTTTATAGGCAATGGCATTTTTGTAATTATTGGGAAGTTTGAGGGTAAATGGGTAATTTGATATTTTTGAGATATTTCCAGCAAACTTTTCTGGAAACTATGGATGGGTTCCACACACCTATGGTCTAGCCAATAGGATTAGGCCACCTAGCATGCAATTTTGCATAAAAATCCCTAACTTTTCAATAATTGTATAAAAGCATAAAATTTGTATTTTGCGTAATTTTACAATTTACCAAATTTCAGATACTGATTTTCCGTAATTCTGAATTGTACAAAAATGAGGAAAATAGCTGGGAAAAATATTTTGGACAGTGTGGGGTGAGTCTGGGCAGGGGCAGGGTCTGATTCTGCAGGTGATACGGTCATCGTATTTATTATTTAATAAATACTGCGCACGGTGTTTACTATTTATTCTGAGGCTGTTAGAGTCATAATTTTTCTACGGTGTCAATACGATAATTGAAGTATAATTAGAATAGAATATTATCGTATTTTTGGTTGGGCAAACAGGTGCCTGCTGGTCCTCAAATCTTTAGGGGTACATAGATGGGTAAAGAGCAGAATTTTAAATAGGAAATAAATAAAACGAAGCACCAAACAAGTTTTCTGGAAGTTGCTAAAAATACAGAAAGTGTAGTCTAACAAGTCTAGGGCAGGTATGTAAAATTTGTTTTAGGGTTAACAGCTAGTGTGATGCCCTAATTAATTGTGTAATAAACAGGTGCACAATAAATATATAATAAAATTAAAAAGTTGCACAAATTCTAATTAGTCTAAACTAATCCTAAATTACTGAAATCTGGTCGAGGGAGTTTACAGGAGTAGGCCTCGCCTTCCTTCCTCTGCTTCGTGCGAGCTAGCCACTCCTCTTCGGAGAGGAGAAGACGGCTACATGTGTCGCCGGAGTTGCTGTCAAGATCGTACTGCTCCTCGACGGCTAGAAGATGACCGGTAAGCTCTTCAATTGACAGCATTTTGAGATCCACTAAAGTCTCAATGGCGATGGCGACTTGCGTGTACTTGGATGGAACGACTCGAAGGAATTTTTTAACTATACCTTCTCGTCGTCTATTTCGTCGCCGAGTAGTTGCAGGTCGCTGACGAGTCCCGTGAGCCGCATCGCGAAGTCCTCGACGGACTCGCCATCCTTGAACTTCATTGATTCGAAGTCGGCGCACAATTTCTGCACCTTGGCCTCGCGCACGCGCTCGACCCCCATCCGCATCATCTTCACAGCGTCCCATGCTTCCTTGGCAGTGTCTTTCACTGCCAGTGTCTGCAGCATCTCTGGCGGTATGGCACGGAGTATGACGGATAGGGTCATCCTGTCGTCGCGGTAGTCAGCTTTTCCGGGTTCGATCGCCTCCCACAGGCCTTGCGCCTGCATGTTGACTCTCATTAAGAGAGCCCAATCCGCGTAGTTGGTCCGTGTCAGCATGGGGTACTTGAAGGTGAATGATGTCTCATTCATAGATGTCGGCATCGTGGGGCTTTACTCGTAATTGGTTGCCATAGCTCTGATACCAAACGTAAGATGAGAGGAGTATTTGATTCTTGGAATGAATAATTTGTATTATGTTTAACCTCAACTTGGCCTTTAAATAACCATTTACAACTCTAACAGAATGCATAAAAGTAGCACCCTCTAACCATATTCTAACTAAGTGATAACAAATCAACGACATAAAACAAATAACAAAATTCCTAAAGAGTAAGAGTTTATTGAAATTCAAATAACAACCGCTTCAACCTCCTCAATAGGATTAACTCTAACATCAATAAACCCTACCATCACAAACTGTCCTAGGTTCTCTCCGTATTAATATCCACACTATATTTTTTTACAAATCCATCAGCTCATACTGAATTTTCTTGACAACTGGCCAAACCGTTATATATGGTTTTCTGCTTCTTCATACTCTTGGTGGTCTTCCTACCCATACATCTTTTGTCCTGTTCCAAAACTTTGTACACCAGATGCCATTGGTTTCAGAACCTTTTCTTTTCTTTTCTTTTCTTTTCTGTAGACAGGTAACACTTACACTTATATGGACCATCAAACAGCAACACCAAGAGCCAGTTTTATATACTGCAATTTTCCATCCGTGCTTGAGTAATGTGGTTGGTAATCTCCCCATTCTATTCTAACAAAAGTAATTAGCAGAAAACACTTTTAGGTTATCTCTTGATAATAATTAGTATATAGATGGCTGCTAGTTCCATCTCTATCCTAGTAATTGTTACTTCTCTTAGCTTGTGAATCAATGGACAGGCTTCGGCCTAGGGTTTTAGTATCTTTTAGTAGGACAAAATAGTTGGTGAACCAATGGACAGGCTCGATGCATATTTAACGCTGTCTTTTGTTTTGGTAAGACATTGCCATTAGCTTTTGGTTAGTTTCGTGTTGGTCATTATAACATTTGAACAAGTTAAGGTTCTCTTTGTTCAGTACTTGGTGGTTAGCTGCCTTGATCTCAAGAAATCTTCATTAATACACTCTTGTTGACCTAATAACAATGAGACTTTTGTGACGACTTGAGTGGACAAACAGAAAGAGTGAAGGAAAGGGTTGAAGGCTAATAGAACTCTAGGATTTATCCCATTGTGAGGATTGTGGAGCATGAAATTATAATTATATATATATATATATATATATATATATATATATATATATATTGGTTTGAGATTTCGTGAAGTTCAATTTTGATAGTCATGACAGGATCCATAACTTATCAGAAGAAACCTTTGAACTTTGAAGTTAAAAGAAAAATTCTATAACACCAGCCATGCTTTAGGTCAGAGTATTAGTCAATTAAGAGTCTAGACAACTGTGAAGGTGCTCCTTGGTTTCATGAGCTTTAAAGTGCAATCCGCAAGGTAGGTCAACCTACCTGCGAATTGGTCACCTAGTTTATTGGCATGATCCTCTCTTGCTCATAGCGACCTTTACTAGGAAAATTTCTCACCAAGATAGAGTGTTGACGTTAGGTCGACAATCGGTTATAAAACTATGTCAATCTTGTATGAAGGTCTCTAACGTTCCATAGCAGACTCCATTTTGGGGGGAGAATGCTTGTATGATGATGATGATGTGTGTTAGACAATTAAGAAACAACACGTCCAAAAAATTAGTACAGCAGAAATAAGAATGCTAAGTGGATGAATACAATACATTGAAAGATAGGTGTAGAAGTGAGCTTATTTATGGAAAGTTAGATGTGACTCCGATTGAGGACAAGATGATATAAATTCATCTTAGTTAAAGGAGCGATAAACTAGTAGACCAATAGTTGCTCAGGAACTGGATAAGTTAAGGGAGTGTATTTGTTGTTTGGACATGTGCAATGTATACACCAACAAATGCTCCAATAAGTAGGAACAATTAGTAGTTAAAGGAGCCACTAGGACTAATAAAGTTGGCCTAAATGTACATGGATTGAAGTTTTAAATATATTTTTTGTTACAGAGGAGATGTCCTTAATAGAGTTGGATGGAAGAAAATGATTCAAACAACATACTTAAAAAAATTATTTGTATGACACTATCCATCATTTCCAAAGTGGAAATTGTTGTGGTCCAGCCTGGATTTGATAAAATTTGGAGTCCAGATATGGTTAAAGATTTGATTTGATATAATTTAAAAATCTACATTAAATGTGAGATTTGATTAGATTTTAAATTTTTATCAAATATTTAATTTGACCATGTTTGGACGTCCATAATTGGCATTGGACTATTTTAGGTGGAATATGATTCTTATTTTAAGGTTTTCTATTTAGAAAATCCTATTATGACCTAAAATATAATTTCTCATCCTATAAATATAGGAAGAGGGTAGAGGCACAAAGCATAGCACAAGTTGGAGATTCGGGGTGTTCGTCCACAGAAAATCTAAGAGAAAGTCCGTGCTTTGCTCTTAGGACCTCGCCATCCAAGACAGAAGGAATAAGAGATCTAATCGAGGAGTCGTCAACTTCGGTTAGGAAAATTGCTACAGGTTGGTGAGTGATTTCAATTATAATATCTTTCTTTTCTTCTTGAGTGTGGTGAGGGGGTTAAATTTATTAGGGCAAAGGGTTCAAAATTGATTTTGTCAATCTTGTAATCTCACTTGAGTTATAAATGTTAGAATTTGTCCAAGTGACACAGTCACCGCCATATACTTGTCTTTATCTTTGCTTGGTGTTCGTTAAACATGGATTGGTTATCTCAGGTGGGTTGACCTAAAGTTTTCGCTACGGACACTCTCAGACACGATGTCCGAACGCTTGCAGGGCGTGTCCGATTTCCAACATCTGTTATCAGAGCTACTGGTTTTGGTTCTGGCAACTATGTCTACGGAGCATATGAACAATCATATGATCACTCTCACAGGGGAAATTAGGCAATTTGGAAACCAAGGATGGAGGATCTACTCTAGTGCAAGTACTTGCATGGTCCGTTGAAGGACGACAACACTAAGCCATCGGACAAAGCTGTTGAAAACTGAAAACGACTGGATGAGAAGGCCATTGGATTCATCCGCCAATGACTGGACGACTCGGTGTTTCACCACGTGTCTATGGAGAGTTCGGCAAAAGCATTGTGGGAGAAGCTATATTCCCTGTACGAAAGGAAGACGGCTGACAACAAGGCATTTCTAATTCGCCAACTCTAAGTACACGAAGGGTGCCCCAGTGACACAATATCTGAACGAGGTTCAGGGTATTATCAATCAGCTGTCTGCGATAAAGATGGTGATTGATGATGAGATTCAGGCCCTTTTGCTTTTGAGTTCTCTGCCGAAAATTTGTGAGACGTTGGTGGTGTCGGTGAGCAACTTCGCGCCTGGTGGAGTTGTCACGATGGAGGCAGTCAAAAGCAGCTTGTTGAACGAGGTGATCCGGCGTAAGCAAGTGGAATCGTCGCAAGAGTCCGCTCTGATGGCTTCCTACAGAAAGGGAAGACCCAAGTCACAGGCGAGGACAGTAGGGAGTTCTCGGGATCTTGCGACGGTGAACCGCAAGGAGGGCTGCTATCACTATAGCGAAAGGAGTCATATCAAGAGGAACTGCATGAATCTTAAAGCTGAGAAGGCTAAAGGCAAGGATGATTAGGAGGATCTCACAGCTATGGAATATCTCATCAACGCAGCAACCGACACAGAGGAACCTTGTGGCATATGGCATGATGGCGATTGGGGGGGTATCATGCCACTCCATATAGGAGGATCTTCACGTCATACACTACCAGAATAAGTCAAATTAGCGACGTCTAAAAATGTCGCTAAATGGCAAAAAACTGTCGCTACATAATTTTAGCGACGTCTGTAGCAACGTTTCGATGAAGTCGCCTTTAAGCTAGTCGCTGACCAAAAAAATATCGCAAAACGTCGCTATACCGACGTTTTCTAGCGACATATATGCGTCGCTATATTAGCAACGTTTAGCAACGTCACGTTGCTAAATTAGCGACGTGTTGTTGGTCGCTATATGTCGCTAATTTTTTTTCTTTTTAGCGACGTTGTGCGACACATTTAGCGGCGTTATATTGACCTGATAATATTTTTATGTCAGCAGTTTAGCGACGTACTCAGCGACGTATTTATCGATTTTCAGTGACGTATTTAGCGACGTATATAAACGTCACTAAACGTCGCAAAACGTCGCTAAAAATATCGCTAAAGATTTAGTGAAAAAATAAAAAAAATGAATATTGAATTTTTTCCAAACCAATCTTCCTGCAGTTTATGAATTCATAATTTATACAAATAGACCCGGAGCAACCCTTTGTTGAATTTGCTGGGTTCGCTGACCCCCTTCGGTTGAACACTCAACACCGATAAATTAACATACATTTAATATAAATAATATAGTAAAATTTGAAGAAAACGAAATATTGAGATAACAAACCGAGTCAGAAGAAAATCTCGTCGTAAAGAATATAACAAATATCCACCCAACTGAGTCTGAAAGCCTCGTCATAAAGAATACAAGAAATAAAGTCTGAAAGCCTGAAAAATAAAGAATATTCATAAATAACCAAATATCATAGGTCTGAAACACAAACAATCAATAAACTATCCTAACTAGAACTACTGCGGATCTGTAGGAGGATGATCACCGGCGTGCATCAGGGATAAGAACAGATCATACTGCTCCCGTAAAATCGACACCGATGTCGATGGAGAAGGCAGTGACATCGGTGGAGTCTGTGTCGATGAAGGCGCACTAGGAGGACGTATATGCTCCAACTCTACTAGTCGATGGTTGTATGAATCCATGGTAGATAACAACCTCGTACTGCTATGAACCATTGAATCCTGCATCATCGTCAGCCTCTCGCCCATGGACAGCTGTGATGCCTGCAGCTCCATCACGCTGCGCTCTGTCGACTCTCTAAGACCAGCTGTCATATCCCTGAGCTCCATGATACTGCGTTCGAGCATATCGAATCATGCGATGAGCGTCGCATCGTTTGCCTGCGGCTGGACAGGGGCTGCTCCTCTATCCTTCGTAGCAACTCGTCACAGAGAGACACAATCTGACGGTCAATGACCTCCTGGATTCGGGCAGACGACTGCGAGGGTTGTGGAGAATGCGCACTTGCCGTGGAGGCCCTAGATGACTGCGTCACAACAAGGGCGCCATAGGATCTCGTACCGTAGTACGTACCCCTCTGGAGACCACCAACGAGAGTCATCCAAAACTCGTCCGTCGACAGAGCTGGAGAGGGATGCGAGGAAGCACCAGCCTTTCCCGCTGTAGGTGAACTACCAGTCGCCCGCTTACGCAGCCTAAGATACTCGGCCTAGAAAAGTTTGGATACTCGATAATTGCCTAAGTTATATTAAAATTAACACAAAGTAAAGTAATACTCACATAGGTCTGCGAGGCCCTCTCATCAATGAGATTCCCGCCTTTCGATGGGTGGCCAGAAAAATGGCCACCATGTTTGCATCCTCACCCCTCTGTACTTGTTAAAAATATATTATTTAGTACTAAAATTAAACATTTTATCCTACTACCATTTTATCGTACTTGTATTAAAATAGTATATCTGAAATAAAAAATATACCAAACGACAAAAATATTTTGTCATCGGAATCGAGCCACCACATCACTTTGTTGCCTTCTGCCTTAGCTGCCTTGACCTTCTCAGACCTTTTCTTGTACCTCGGATCGTCCAATCTAGCCCTCATCACAGTCCACTGCTCAGGTGTGATCCAATCTTGGATCAATTTTTTTTGCGATCACGAGCCTTCTGGTCATCTAGAGCATCACGGATCAGCTTGGCGGCAACAACTAAAAATATCTGCTCGATCAACTCGGTCGGGTACGGTGGATAGAAATACGTTTGCTACAATAAGTAATTTAGTAAGTTATATAATATGCATAAATTATATGATTGATATAATATACTTTTACCTTGAAGTACGCAAACCAGAACGTCTTCCTCTCATTCGGAGCATCAAAGTAGTTAATCCAAGGACCACCATAGTTGTACCTCAGAAAGTGGCCCAGACGTCTCTATACCGACGAGGGACGATATCTATACAGAGATAAAAAAATTTATCGAAAAAGTTAATATATGATGAATAAAGAAATACACGATATATATGATGCTAAACCATCTAATTGACTTACTTTGTACCGTCGGCCCAAATCTCCGTCCTCGTCTCGTCCGAAAGTGTGCATGGAGGATCTAGCTAATGCTGGGACGACGTCGGCTCAACCTCCGCCATATGCTCATCTGTCTCCATGGTTCCGTCAGCAGAAGGAACGCTGGACGATGGATTAGTATCAGGCTTAGAACTACTCGTCCCAGGAGTGCTGCCACGTAACGTCGTCGCAGTCAGAGATGTGACTGGTCGATATACTGGAGTACTAGGCGCCGAGGATCCAGAACCAACAGTAGGCAGTACCGGAGGAGCACTCTGTCTACCTGAGGAACTTCCGAACGCTCCGCGTCATCCTATCATACTTGATAACAACATATGATGATAGAACAAATAAACAAATATATAGTATATTCTACAGTCAAAATGTTATGAATATCTCACAGCATTAATAGAATTCCACAGTAAATAACTAGTAGTATCACAAGTTTAAATGGATAGTACATTCTACAGTCAAAATATAACACATATCTTCGTCAAAATAGTACATTCTACAGTCAAAATATAGTACATTCTCCAGGCAAAATATTTTATTTTCAATCATCTTCCAAAAATTCATCTTGTTCGCCTTCCTTGTCCTCCTCTTCCGATTCCTCCTCATCTTAACTTTCATCTACTTCATCTTCCTCTTCCTCTTCGAATAATTCTACCTCTTCTACATTAATGAGTAACTTCCGTTGAGTCCACATCTACAATATTTGTTACAAGAGGTAGCTCGTCCTCCTGATAAGCTATTTCGTCAATGTCAAAGGTATTTCTAGCTTTAGTCTTGCATACTGCCCACCAATCCGACCTTGCTGTCCCCCGTCTAGGATAAGTTGTGAAGTACATGAGCTGAGCCTGACTTGATAGGACAAATGGTTCGTAGCCTTGATATCTACGCTTGTAGTTTATATCCACAAGATCATGCTTGTCAATTTTACAACCTTGATCTTGAATCGGATCAAATCATTCACACTTGAATAGCACGATCTTAGCAGGTTCTATGCCATAATTATATGTCAACTCCATGATCTCTCATAAGATGCCAAAGAAATTATTGCCTTGATCGACGTCTTTGTAGTTCAAAGATTTGATACACAAACAACTATTTTTTGTGGAATCAAGATCCAGAAAGCTGTCTCTGATCGGAGCATTTGTTGACTTGAACCTAAATCCATTCACACAGTAACTTGACCATATTTTGATGGCAGTAATTGGTCCCTTGGCTAGAGTTCTAATAGATTCAGTCTCGGATGTTATTAGACGATCGACCTAAATACCAAAGTAGCGATAGTAACTTATTGATTGTGCAAGTGCATACAGAAAAAATAATTACCGAGCTCCTTACATATGCGCTCAACCAAGAAGGAAAATAACGTCTCATTTCTTGTTCTACTCTTCGTCTCTTATGTAGGGTCTAACCGATCTCAGCTCATCATTATATATGCTAAAAAATAACGAAGCAACCGCTGATTAGTAGCATAATAGTAGCTTATACTATTACATTAAGATGACGTAAACGTGGACGTATTAATTACTTACCCCTCTAGCTTCTTCACTTCATCCGCGTCGCAATTGAGTAATATATACAACTGAGCAGCCCTTAGCTCGTCGTCATTCAAATATCTCTGCTTCATTTTTTCGAAGGCTTTTCGGATGCATTGAATACTTTATGTATTGCATCATTAGATTCCTGATATCCGTCATCGTTTCTCGTAGCTTTCATTCTATTAGTAGCAACATGAGATTTGAAATACGTCGAGCAAAAGTTTGTAATCTTTTCGAGATCATAAGCTTCACAAATAGAGCCCTCAACCCGTGTCTTATTTTTTACCTTTCTCTTTAGGTGATTTAGATGTCGCTCGAACGGGTACATCCACCAATAACCGACAGGACCACCAACACGTGCCTCATAGGAAAGATGAATTGGCAAATGCTCTATAGAGTTGAAGAATCCAGGAGAAAATACCTTCTCGAGCTTGCATAGTGTTACCGCAATGTCCTTCTCTTGCTTTTCTAGACGATCGACGAGCAACTTAGTAGAACAAAGATCTCTGAAGAATATGCTGAGCTCTGTCAATGGATCTCAAACGATCTGCGGTAAGAATTCCCGAAATACAATCAGAATTAACCTCTCCATGAATACATGACAATCGTGGCTCTTCATACCCGCCAGTTTGTTCTCCTTGAGGTCGACGCATCTTGTGAAGTTCAACACGTACCTGTCTGAAAATTTTAGACTCTGAATCCACCTACAAAGTCTTCCTTCATCCTCCTTCTCTAGTGAGAAAATTGACTTAGGCTGCTTTAACTTTCCATTTCCCTCATCTATCAAATGCAACGCAGGACGTCTACATATTTCGTCTAAGTCTAACCTGGCCTTCAGATTGTCTTTCGTCTTCCCCTTTACCTCTATTACAGTATTAATTATGTTATCAAACACATTCTTTCCGATATGTATGATATCAAGGTTATGTCTGATCAGATTGGTGCTCCAATATGTCAGATCCTAGAATATACTCCTCTTCGTCCAGTTATGGGTGCGACCAAATCTGTCATACTTGTACCCCTTAGCAGGCTCTTCGATAGTACTTAGTAAATCTTTTACCTCTTTCCATATCGTATATCCGGGCTACCTTGGCGGTGGATTGGCCTTCTCCACAACGTCCGCATGAAAAGCATTCATGTTCCTCCGGTATGGATGATCCTTCGACAGAAATTGTCGATGACAATCGAAGAAGCACGATTTGCCTCCGTGTTTCAAACGAAAAGCCTTAGTGCGGTCCATGCGATACGGACATGAGAGACGACTATGAGTGCCCCATCCCGATAATATTTCATAGGCCGAAAAGTCGTTGATGGTCCACATAAGTGCTGTCCTCATCTAAAAATTCTGTTTTCTAGAAACATCGTACATGTTGGCACCTACTTCCCACAGCTGATTCAACTCATCTATCAAAGGCTGTAAATATACATAGATATTTCTCTTCAGATTGTTTGGACCTGGGATAATAACGGTTAAGAATATATACGGAGTCTTCATGCATATCCAAGGCGGTAGATTATACGGAGTGACGATCACAGGCCAACACGAATACTGGGAACCCGAAAGTCCTAATGGGGTAAAACCGTCGGAGGAGAGCCCAAATCTGACATTACGCGAATTCGAAGCAAAATCTGGATACTCTCGATCAAATTGCTTCCATGCTTCTCCATCGAATGGATGATCCAATACTCCTTTTATCTGTTTCTGCATGTGATAACTCATGTTTTCTGTAATCTCTTTTACCATAAACAACCTCTGCAACCGCGACGTTAAAGGCAAGTAGTGCATCGAATCAGTAGGCTTCTTTGTACCGATAGACTTTTCTCTTCCAGTGGTCTTGTAGCGATCAACACCATAGAATTTACACGCATATTCATCATTGTCATCTTTGTAGTACAACATGCACCCGTTGCGACATGCATCGATTTTCTCGTATCCCATCCAGAGCGATCTCACAATCCTCTTAGATCGGTAGAAGTCTTTAGGCAACTTTGCACCCTCTGGTAAGATCTCTATAATCAAATCTATCAGTCGGTTATAACATTCTTACGACATGTTAAAATCAGACTTGATGCTCAACAATCTTGTAACCACCTCTAACGGTGAATGATCCTCACGACCAAGATATAATGGAGTCCTTGCATTCTCCAACAACTACATGAACTTCGCAGCATCGGCATTCGGTGCCTCCTCAGCTGCATCATGATTGTTCGGATCAAAATTAGGCCCCACCGCATCAAAAACTATGTTCACCCACCCGTCGTCGTAAGCAGTGTGGTCGTGGACATCCATATACGGCTCCACATAAGGCTCCGACTTCGATGCTAAAGACACAAGTTCTCCGTGCGTAGTCCACTGATAGTAATTTAACGTAAAACCCTTCGAGTACAAATGATATGTGACTTCCAATTCTGGATGATATTTTAAGTTGCGATATCTCACATACAGACACTTAATTGGTACCATCCATGTACTGAGGGAACGCCTTGGCGAACTGCAGAATCTGTTGTACACCCTTAATAAATTCATCCCACACACCGCATATGTCATCAGGATGACGGTTGTGCATCCACAAACGATGATGCATATAGCAATTCATATCCATTTTTAGATACTTCTCCAAGATTAATAGTCATCGTTCAAGTATATACTCATCGTTAAATACAGTACATGCACTGATACTCCTAGTCCTAGCATATATACTCAGGAATACCCAATTATGTTATACACCTACTCGTCTACACATACATAAGAATACTCATGAATACAATACATGCACTGATACTCATATTGCAGTGTATCAGTGAGTGTCAACTGAGCATATTTTGGGTTAGGGTTAGGGTTTGTGCACTGCTTTAAGTATTAGTCATCTGGTTATAGGGGAGTGCATGTCCATAGGAGTATATGTCATGTTGACAGCAGATTTGGGGTGCAACACAGTGAGCAGTGAGATGGGGAGAGCTGTTGCACACACCATCTGCATAAACCCGACAGTGCATATTTGATGTGTATATGAGTGTTGTGGCAGACTTCACAGGGTCTATGCACACTATCGTACAAAGCAGGGTGCGACATTAGGCAGTAGCAATTTAAAGTTGCATTTTAAACTTGAGTATCACAATAAGCATTAGAAGATTGGGGGATCTCTGTGTATCTTAGTATTAAGTATCACAACAGGCATTTTAAACTTGAGTGTCATCTAGCATTAGTATTGATATTAAGTTGGTATCAGTTATATTAAGTTAGTAGCAGTTATTATAAGTTAGTAAGTCATGATAGTATAAGTTATGTACTAATTGTATAGTATTAAGTATCAGAGAGAGAGAGAGAGAGAGAGAGGGTTAGGGTTAGGGTTAGGGTTAGGGTTTACACCCTCTGTGATAGTGTATGTGTCGTGTCTGTGTCTCTGTGTGTGTGTGTGTGTCGTGTCTGTGTCAGTGTCATGTCGTGTCTGCATCTATGAGAGAGAGAGAGAGAAAGAGCGATCGGGTTAGGGTTAGGGTTTACACCCTGACACACACACACACATACACAGATCGGGTCAGTGTGGGTTAGGATTAGGGTTAGGGTTTACACCTCTGTGTTAGTCTTTGTCGTATCTATGTCAGTGTGTGTCGTGTCTGTGTCTGTGTCATGTCGTGTGCATCTGTGAGATATATATATATATATATATATATATATATATATATATATATAGAGAGAGAGAGAGAGAGAGAGAGAGAGAGAGATCAGGTTAGGGTTTACCTAGAGGAGGAGGAGGAGGCTGTGGAGGACGCCGGAGGGGGGCTGTGGGGGAGCACTCGGGGGGTCCGCCGGAGTAAGTAGCTGTGGAGGACGCCGGAGGGGGTACTTCACTGGAGGGGGAGGGAGAAGAGGGGGGAGTTTTTAAAAATTTGGGAAAAGATTTCGACAGAAGGGGGAATCAAAACCTATATTAAAAAATTTAGCGACGTTTAGCGACGTCAACTTATGATGTCGCTAATAATAATAGCGACGTCATAACTAGATGTCGCTAAAAGTCGCTAATTATCAAGTTTGCGACGTTATAGACATCGCTAAAAATCGAAAAAACTAACGTCGCTAAATATATCGCTAAACGTCGCTAACAAAAAATTCAGCGACGTTTAGCGACCTTAAAGAAGCTTATAGCGACTATTCTTTTAAAAAACTAAATTACTGTCGTTAACATCGCTATATGTCGCCAACAATGACGTTCATTTTTGGAGTCGCTCAAATATTTAATATTAGCGACGTTTTAATATGACGTCGCTAAAAATGTCGCTATTTTATCATATTTTGGTAGTGATACTACGACGGCATGTTTGGATGTGTGAAGATGGACAACAAAAAAATGACTGCAGTTGTAGGCATCGGTGATGTGCACTTGGCAACGGAGCTTGGTGAGAAGTACGTTCTCAAGGATGTGCGACATGTACCGAGTTTGCGCTACAACTTGGTTTCGGTAGGGAGGCTGGCGGATGATGGTTGTTGCAGTTTGTTGGGGACAAAGATTGGATGCTTACGAAGGATTGTCCCAACAGCTAGCTCGAGAAAATTTATGGTGTGGCATGTACAGGCTCAAGCCGCTGAGTTGTACGGTCACGCCACAGACATCGGATGGAGGCTCCAGGGGTATTCGACAGGAGTTGGATCATCGAAAACTTGTTGATGAGGGGCTTCGAGATACTTTAAGGATTACGGAGGATTCGGTTCGTCAAGACAAAGCGACGAATGATGATGAGCCAAAGATTGAGGGTCAGTATGTCGGTCCCATGACAGCTGGTCGGTCTCCAAGTGGAGATTTCTTCACGGATCTGATTTTGGCGACGGGTGGTCTGCCAAAGCTTCACGGAGCGACATTGGTTTCAGCAGTTCGAGGTCAGGGGGGAGATCAAGGTTTGCAGCAAACTCAATATGAGGCGGGAGTGTCACCATTCACACATTTCCTGGGGAGCTGTGGGTCATCGACGACTTGTTCGGTGCGGGATATTCTGCTCGAGGACGCATGCGTATGGGAGAGCTTCAAGTTCGACTCTGTCGCGGGACGACATGCATGGAGTCCAGTTGAGAAGCCAGGGGGTCAACACCCTTTCATCTGACTAGAGGGAAAGATTGTTGGGGTCCAGCCTGAATTTGGTGAATTTTGGAGCCCAAATATGATCAAAGATTTGATTTGATATAATTTGAAAATATTAAATGTAAGATTTGATTAGATTTCAAATTTGTATCAAATATTTAATTTGACCATATCTGGACGTCCATAACTGGTGTTGAGCCATTTTAGGTGGAATAAGATTCTTAGTTTAAGGTTTTCTATTTAGAAAATCCTATTATGACCTAAAATATGATTTCTCATCCTATAAATATAGGAGGAGGGTGGAGGCACAAAGCATAGCACAAGTTGGAGATTCGGGATGCTCGTCCATAGGAAATATAAGAGAAAGTTTGTGTTTTGCTCTTAGGACCTCGTCATCCAAGATAGAAGGAAGAAGAGATCTAATCGAGAAGTCGTCAACTTTGGTTAGGGATATTGTTACGGGTTGGTGAGTGTTTTCAATTGTAATATCTTTCTTTTCTTCTTGAGTGTGGTGAGCGGGTTGAATCTATTAGGGCAAATGGTTCAACATTGATTTTGTTAATCTTATAATTTTATCTGAGTTATAAATGTTGGAATTTGTCCAGTGACATAGTCACCGCCATATATTTGTCTTTATCTTTGTTTGGTGTTTGTTAGACGGGTTGGTTATCTCAGATAGGTTGGCCTAAAATTTTTTTCTTCTTCTAGAGATTAGAAGAATGTTCTAAAAATCGTTAAGCTGATTCGGTGTACCGGCGGTCTGCCTAACGCCTAGACTGTCTAAACGGCCGATTATATATATATATATATATATATATATATATATATATATATATATATATATATATATATATATATGGGTATACGGGATATGAGTCATAGGCTCATATTCCTATATGAGCCATGGACATGTGGACCAATATGAATGGATCCATTCATATTGGTCCACATGTGCATTGGCTCATATAGGAATATGAGCCTATGGCTCATATCCCTTTTTTCCTATATATATATATATATATATATATATATATATATATATATATATTTCAAAAATTAAATTCGAAAATCGAAAAATTAGCCGCCTAGACGTCCGCCTAGGACCGAACAGTCTAAGCGCCGCACAGGTCCGTCTAGGATCGTCAAATATGGAGTGTTCGATGCGGTGGACTAGCACCTAGCGCCTAGACGGACGTCTAATCTAACTTTTAGAACATTGATTGGAAGAAACAAAACGTTTGTTCATCAATTAATTTGGTTGGCCCCTGTAATATAATTGACAGCATTGTTATTATTGTCCAAGAGGAGTTTGGTTGGTCCGGGAGACCATCAATGAAAGAGCAGGTATGTCTTTGGTGTTTCTTTTCAAAAGGAAGAAAGGAAAACCTGTGTATAGATAAACATTTTAGAAGCTGGAAGATTGGAAGAAACAAAACAAAACAAAACGTTGTCCTTTCATTTTTAGCATTATTATTATTGTTCAAGAGGAATTTGATTGGTCCGAGAGACCATCAATGAAAGAGCAGGTATGTTCAAGCTGGAAGCTCGTCTACAGGATATGATATTGTATCTAACTAGTAAAATTAATTTCAAATGAATATCTCGATTTTTCAGTTCGGAGCTTAGGCAATGGAAAAGTGCTTCCTGCTAGCGATTCGACCTCACTTTGCTCGTTTTACATCTGCATTAGTTTCCGGATCAACTAATCAACTGTCATTGGGCTTTCCTCACTTCGCTCGACTTCACTTCAATCCAAGACTAGACCTAAGGAATTCTTGATAGAGAAGACTAGGTCGCTAGCCTTCCACGAGTAAAAGAGTACCTTTCTCCTCTTGACAAAAACGCTGAAATGACTACCCAGCACTAAGTGCTACTACCATTTTCTTTGGACGAACTTTATCTACCATTTCCTCTTTGTATAAGAACCCACTTCGATTTGGGCAGACTTTTTTTTTATGTCTCTTTTTTTATGAATAAATCACAGGTGGAAATAAAGTTGTTTGGATGGTTCAACAGAATTAGTTTCAAGACACTGCATTTTCTGTTTGCTGCTTATTCTTGGTAATTTTACTTGGAGTAATGCTATTCGTACATCCAAAGTATCCTTCCAAAATATTTTTTTTTGACAGCTGATGTGGCATGTTAAATAGCATTATGTGACATCTAAATGACAGCTGACATGTCAAATTTTAATAAAAAAAACTAATTATCTAAAAAAAATTAATGTTAAATTTAATGTTGATATTAATGTTAATATTAATGCTTATATTAATTTTAAAGTTAATGTTAATATTAATTTAAAATTTAAAATTTGTCATATCATCTGTCATATTAATAGTCACGTCAGTTATTA